>OX336391.1:600000-1197486 GCA_946902985.2 Meconema thalassinum
TTATATATAAACTTTTGAACTGACGGTGGTTTTGGGGTCTGGGGGATGTGAAACGCGAAGATATGTCGACATATTCCGGAAATCGAAACATGGTACCCATTGCAATAGTTATCTTTCTAATGAAATCTACCTAAAATACTACCGTCAACGACACCTAGCTGTGAACTTGGCTACTAGATGCCACCTCAATCAGCAACTCGCAACGAACGTTGGAACTTCCCCTCCGAAGGAAAGCAAACTCAGGTTTTTTAGCGCTCTTAGTAAATCCGACGACTTCAGCCGGGTTTGAACCCGCGACCTTGGGCATTGAAGTTCAGCATGCTACCAGTTCCGATACCGAAGTCGCTTCCCACAGACATATGAAAACTGAATGTGATCTCGTGCAGTGGTGTTGTCATAGCAACTGCTGAGGGCTCATCCCTTATCAATTAAAAGTAAAGTTGTCATGGCAACCTCTCTTGGCACTTGGCATTTTCTTATAATTTAAATAATTTTGTTCACCCCGTGGCGTAATGGAGGGTCATATCAAAAATTCTTTCAGACAAAAGTTTTAGGTAATTATTGGAGAAATATTGTCCATTTTGTGCGGTTTTGATATTGTGTCTATTAACAGAGATATGATTAATGTTTCCCGAAAAACCCACTTTTTCCCACCCCTTTGGTCAATGGTTGGTGCTACCAAAAAACTTATTTGACATAAAGTTTGGCACTTATCCGACACATATTATGAACTTTGAAGGGATTCGATATTTCATGCATTAAGAGAGTTATAGCGATATTTCACTTTTTCGATAAAATCCCCCCATTTTCACCCCCTTTGACCGATTTTGCCCATTAACGAACTCGACCGAGATTTTATAGGGATACATATTATGTAAAAAATTCAAAGTGATTGGTGCAAAATTACGGCAGTTATCGTGTCCACAAGAAACTGATATATATATAGATACATATATACATAAATTATATATAAACTTTTGAACTGACAGTGGTTTTGGGGTCTGGGGGATGTGAAACGCGAAGATATGTCGAATTTTTCCGGAAGTCGAAACATGGGACCCATTGCAATAGTTAGCTTTCTAATGAAATCTACCTAACAAAACACGTACAAACATATAAATACACTAATCTATTATAAATCAGCAACCACAACCATACAGACACGCACTCAAACATCCTATCTCAAGCATTCATTAATGCAATCAATTTGTACAAGAAACATTACAAAAATTATTACAGAAAAGAAAACCTATCAGCAGTAAACGGAAAAAGGCAAAAACATAAAATAAAATATAAGAAGAAAAAGTTCAGAAACTGGGGAAAGTAATACAAGAACGACATTCAAGGATGTAGATAGCAGCAAAAAAACATTAATTCAGTCGTTATTACATTCAATCAAAATATCAATTAACCATTCATTAAACCACATGTTCAATAAATCAACGCAAATACAAATTAACACAATATGCATACACTATTTTACAGCCCACTTGAGATGTTTCTCATAACAGTTGATAGAGAGTCGAAGTGAATATCAGTAGCACTTTTACTCTCCATCAAGCTGTATGTTGACTGCAACCGGATCAGACATGAATTTTTGTGCACATTAATTCTCGATCTGACCCCATCGAACGTGTGCTTCCGTCTGGTGGTTCTCTGAGGGACGTGAAAACCCAAGTCAGCTAGCAACTGATTAGAGTCAATTCCTCCATTTACCAGTTTCCACAGGAATCTCACGTCGCCCACTGTGCACCGACTGCTAAGTGGAGGAAGGCCGTACACGTTGCAATAACTCTCATACTCAGCTCTATGGTACGGTCGTCCACCCCTGTAACAGAACCATTTAATAAATCTCTTTTGCACACGTTCTATGGCCTCAATTTTATTACTGTGAAAGGGATTCCAGATCACACTACAGTATTCTAATTTAGGTCGAAAGAGTGACTAGAATAATTTGGATAGAGTTATGTCCGAAAAATAATTTAAAAAATTTCTTTTTAAAAATCCCATGATCCGGAAACCTTCACGACATATTTTTGAAATATGTTCATCGAGCGAGAAATTATTAGTGATTGTCACCCCTAGATCCTTAATGGATGACACTCTACGTAGCGTTTAATTTTTAATACAATAATTAAACCTGGGTAGGAGGATACGTTTCAATGAAACTGACAAAACTTTACACTTTTCAGTATTCAGTTTCAGTTTCCATGTTTCACACCATTCACTGAGTTGGTGTAGGTCTTCTTGCAACAACTCACAGTCATTTATAGTACTGATGGGCATATACAGATTAAGATCGTCAGCATACATCAGGCACCTAGAATTATGAATTATACGAGGGATATCATTTACAAAAAGTATAAAGAGCAGAGGGCCCAATACAGAACCCTGAGGGACACCGAAAGTAACGTTAACAGATTTAGACTCAATATTATTAATTACAACTGATTGGGTTCTATTTGAGAGGTAGCTTTTGAAGAAACGTAAAAGATTACCAGTTATACCAAAGTTTGAAAGTTTAAGAAGCAGAAGGTTGTGATTTAAGCTGTCGAAAGCCCTAGAGAAATCAGTATAGATAACATCGGCACTACCAAGGTTCTTCATAAAGGTGGATACGTCATGAGTGAAGACTGCTAGGTTGGTAGCATGGATCGCCTCGGAAGGAAGCCGTGCTGAAGTTCAGTGACGAATGGTGACACGTGAGCGTACCCAAACCAAGATCCCTCGCTTTCCATGGTTCTATACCGGTACCTACACTCGTCGTCACATCATTACCATTATTATGAGCATTCAAGCTAAGATCCCTCGCGTTCCATGGTGCTATACTGGTATCTACTCTCGTCATCACATCATTACCATAATTATAGCATTCAAGCTAAGATCCCTCGCTTTACATGGTGCTATACTGGTACCTACTCTCGTCATCACATCATTACCATTATTATATCATTCAAGCTAATATCCCTCGATTTCCAAGGTGCTATACTGGTACCTACTCTCGTCATCACATCATTACCATTATTATAGCATTGAAGCTAAGATCCCTCGCTTTGCATGGCGCTATACCGGTACCTACTCTCGTCATCACATCATTACCATTATTATAGCATTCAAGCTAAGATCCCTCGCGTTCCATGGTGCTATACCGGTACCTACTCTCGTCGTCACATCATTACCATTATTATATCATTCAAGCTAAGATCCCTTGCTTTCCATGGTGCTATACCGGTACCTACTCTCGTTGTCACATCATTACCATTATTATATCATTCAAGCTAATATCCCTCGATTTCCATGGCTCTATACCGGTACCTACACTCGTCGTCACATCATTACCATTATTATAGCATTCAAGCTAAGATCCCTCGATTTCCATGGTGCTATACCAGTACCTACTCTCGTCGTCACATCATTTCCATTATTATAGCATTCAAGCTAAGATCCCTCGTTTTCCATGGCGCTATACCGGTACCTAACCTCGTCGTCACACCATTACCATTATTATAGCATTCAAACTAACATCCCTCGCTTTCCATGGCGCTATACCGGTACCTACCATCGTCTTCACATCATTACCATTATTATAGCATTCAAGCTAAGATCCCTCGCGTTCCATGGTGCTATACCGGTACCTACTCTCGTCGTCACATCATTACCATTATTATATCATTCAAGCTAAGATCCCTTGCTTTCCATGGTGCTATACCGGTACCTACTCTCGTTGTCACATCATTACCATTATTATATCATTCAAGCTAATATCCCTCGATTTCCATGGCTCTATACCGGTACCTACACTCGTCGTCACATCATTACCATTATTATAGCATTCAAGCTAAGATCCCTCGTTTTCCATGGCGCTATACCGGTACCTAACCTCGTCGTCACACCATTACCATTATTATAGCATTCAAACTAACATCCCTCGCTTTCCATGGCGCTATACCGGTACCTACTCTCGTCATCACATCATTACCATTATTATAGCATTCAAGCTAAGATCCCTCGCGTTCCATGGTGCTATACCGGTACCTACTCTCGTCGTCACATCATTACCATTATTATAGCATTCAAGCTAAGATCCCTCGCGTTCCATGGTGCTATACCGGTACCTACTCTCGTCGTCACATCATTTCCATTATTATAGCATTCAAGCTAAGATCCCTCGCTTTCCATGGCGCTATACTGTTACCTACTCTCGTCGTCACATCATTATCATTATTATAGCATTCAAACCAAGATCCCTCGCTTTCCATGGCGCTATACCTGTACCTACATTCCTCGTCACATCAATACCATTATTATAGCATTCAAGCTAAGATCCCTCGCGTTCCATGATGCTTTACTGGTACCTACCCTCGTCATCACATCATTACCATTATTATTATAACATTCAAGCTAAGATCCCTCGCTTTGCATGGTGCTATACCGGTACCTACTCTCGTCGTCACATCATTTCCATTATTATAGCATTCAAGCTAAGATCCCTCGCTTTCCATGGCGCTATACCGGTACCTACTCTCGTCATCACATCATTACCATTATTATAGCATTCAAGCTAAGATCCCTCGCTTTGCATGGCGCTATACCGGAACCTACTCTCGTCATCACATCATTACCATTATTATAGCATTCAAGCTAAGATCCCTCGCTTTCCATGGCGCTATACCGGTACCTACACTCGTCATCACATCATTACCATTATTATAGCATTCAAGCTAAGATACCTCGCGTTCCTTGGTGCTTTCCTGGTGCCTACTCTCGTCATCACATCATTACCATTATTATAGCATTCAAGCTAAGATCCCTCGCGTTCCATGGTGATTTACTGGTACCTACTCTCGTCATCACATCATTTCCATTATTATAGCATTCAAGCTAAGATCCCTCGCTTTCCATGGCGCTATACCGGTACCTACTCTCGTCATCACATCATTACCATTATTATAGCATTCAAGCTAAGATCCCTCGCTTTGCATGGCGCTATACCGGTACCTACTCTCGTCATCACATCATTACCATTATTATAGCATTCAAGCTAAGATCCCTCGCTTTCCATGGCGCTATACCGGTACCTACTCTCGTCATCACATCATTACCATTATTATAGCATTCAAGGTAAGATCCCTCGCGTTCCATGGTGCTTTACTGGTACCTACTCTCGTCATCACATCATTACCATTATTATAGCATTCAAGCTAAGATCCCTCGCTTTCCATGGCGCTATACCGGTACCTACTCTCGTCATCACATCATTACCATTATTATAGCATTCAAGCTAAGATCACTCGCTTTGCGTGGCGCTATACCGGTACCTACTCTCGTCATCACATCATTACCATTATTATAGCATTCAAGCTAAGATCCCTCGCTTTGCATGGCGCTATACCGGTACCTACTCTCGTCATCACATCATTACCATTATTATAGCATTCAAGCTAAGATCCCTCGCGTTCCATGGTGCTTTCCTGGTGCCTACTCTCGTCATCACATCATTACCATTATTATAGCATTCAAGCTAAGATCCCTCGCTTTGCTGGCGCTATACCGGTACCTACTCTCGTCATCACATCATTACCTTTATTATAGCATTCAAGCTAAGATCCCTCGCGTTCCATGGTGCTTTACTGGTACCTACTCTCGTCATCACATCATTACCATAATTATAGCATTCAAGCTAAGATCCCTCGCGTTCCATGGTGCTTTACTGGTACCTACTCTCGTCATCACATCATTACCATTATTATAGCATTCAAGCTAAGATCCCTCGCGTTCCATGGTGCTTTACTGGTACCTACTCTCGTCATCACATCATTACCATTATTATAGCATTCAAGCTAAGATCCCTCGCTTTGCATGGCGCTATACCGGTACCTACTCTCGTCATCACATCATTACCATTATTATAGCATTCAAGCTAAGATCCCTCGCGTTCCATGGTGCTTTACTGGTACCTACTCTCGTCATCTCATCATTACCATTATTATAGCATTCAAGCTAAGATCCCTCGCGTTCCATGGTGATTTACTGGTACCTACTCTCGTCATCACATCATTACCATTCTTATAGCATTCAAGCTAAGATCCCTCGCGTTCCATGGCGCTATACCGGTACCTACTCTCGTCGTCACATCATTACCATCATTATAGCATTCAAGGCAACATCCCTCGCTTTCCATGGTGCTATACCGGTGCCTACTCTCGTCATCACATCATTACTATTTTTATAGCATTCAAGCCAAGATCCCTCACTTTCCATGGTGCTTCCCCGTACCTACTCTCATTGTCACATCATTACCATTATTATAGCATTCAAGCCAACATCCCTCGCTTTCAATGGTGCTATACCGGTACCTACTCTCGTCCTCACATCATTACCATTATTATAGCATTCAAGCTAAGATCCCTCGCATTCCATGGCGCTATACTGGTATCTACTCTCGTCATCACATCATTACCATAATTATAGCATTCAAGCTAAGATCCCTCGCTTTCCATGGCGCTATACTGGTACCTACTCTCGTCGTCACATCATTACCATAATTATAGCATTCAAGCTAAGATCCCTCGCTTTCCATGGCGCTATACCGGTACCTACTCTCGTTGTCACATCAATACCATTATAATAGTATGTATGTATGTATTCTTTATTGTCAGACAGATAGACTCCACTAGTGACAATATAATAATTAACAATAAAATTTACAATTATAAACAAAACAAAAACAGCAAACACGTACAAACATATAAATACACAAATCTATTATAAATCAGCAACCACAACCATACAGACACGCTCTCAAACATCCTATCTCAAGCAATCCATTTGTACAAGAAACATTACAATAATTATTACAGAAAAAAACTATCAGCAGTAAACGGGAAAAGGGAAAAACATAAAATAAAATATAAGAAGAAAAAGTTCAGAAACTGGGGAAAGTAATACAAGAACGACATTCAAGGATGTAGATAGCAGCAAAAAACATTAATTCAGTCGTTATTACATTCAATCAAAATATCAATTAACCATTCATTAAACCACATGTTCAATAAATCAACGCAAATATAAATTAACACAATATGCATACACTACTTTACTGCCCACTTGAGATGTTTCTCATAACAGTTGATAGAGAGTCGAAGTGAATATCAGTAGCACTTTTACTCTCCATCAAGCTGTATGTTGACTGCAACCGGATCAGACATGAATTTTTGTGCCCATTAATTCTCGATCTGACCCCATCGAACGTGTGCTTCCGTCTGGTGGTTTTCTGAGGGACGTGAAAACCCAAGTCAGCTAGCAACTGATTAGAGTCAATTCCTCCATTTACCAGCTTCCAAAGGAATCTCACGTCGCCCACTGTGCACCGACTGCTAACTGGAGAAAGGCCGTACACGTTGCAATAACTCTCATACTCAGCTCTAAGGTACGGTCGTCCACCCCTGTAACAGAGCCAATTAATAAATCTCTTTTGCACACGTTCGATGGCCTCAATTTTATTACTGCGAAAGGGATTCCAGATCACACTACAGTATTCTAATTTAGGCCGAATGAGTGACTTGAATAATTTGGATAGAGTTATGTCCGAAAAATAATTTAAACAATTTCTTTTTAAAAATCCCAGGATTCGGAAACTTTCACGACATATTTTTGAAATAAGTTCATCGAGCGAGAAATTACTAGTGATTGTCACCCCTAGATCCTTAATGGATGACACTCTACGTAGCGTTTAATTTTTAATACAATAATTAAACCTGGGTAGGAGGATACGTTTCAATGAAACTGACAAAACTTTACACTTTTCAGTATTCAGTTTCAGTTTCCATGTTTCACACCATTCACTGAGTTGGTGTAGGTCTTGTTGCAACAACTCACAGTCATTTATAGTACTGATGGGCATATACAGTTTAAGATCGTCAGCGTACATCAGGCACCTAGAATTATGAATTATACGAGGGATATCATTTACAAAAAGTATAAAGAGCAGAGGGCCCAATACAGAACCCAGAGGGACACCGGAAGTAACGTTAACAGATTTAGACTCAATATTATTAATTACAACTGATTGGGTTCTATTTGAGCGGTAGCTTGTGAAGAAATGTAAAAGATTACCAGTTATACCAAAGATTGAAAGTTTATGAAGCAGTAGGTTGTGATGTACGCTGTCGAAAGCCCTAGAGAAATCAGTATAGATAACATCAGCACTACCACGGTTCTTCATAAAGGTGGATACGTCATGAGTGAAGACTGCTAGGTTGGTAGCAGTGGATCGCCTAGGAAGGAAGCCGTGCTGAAATTCAGTGACGAATGGTGACACGTGAGCGTACCCAAACCAAGATCCCTCGCTTTCCATGGTTCTATACCGGTACCTACACTCGTCGTCACATCTTTACCATTATTATAGCATTCAAGCTAAGATCCCTCGCATTCCATGGCGCTATACCTGTACCTGCTCTCGTCGTCACATCATTACCATTATTATAGCATTCAAGCTAAGATCCCTCGCATTCCATGGCGCTATACTGGTACCTACTCTCGTCATCACATCATTACCATTATTATAGCATTCAAGCTAAGATCCCTCGCTTTCCATGGTGCTATACTGGTACCTACTCTCGTCATCATATCATTACCAGTATTATAGCATTCAAGCTAAGATCCCTCGCTTTCCATGGTGCTATACTGGTACCTACTCTCGTCATCACATCATTACCATTATTATAGCATTCAAGCTAAGATCCCTCGCTTTCCATGGTGCTATACCGGTACTTAATCTCGTCATCACATCATTACCATTATTATAGCATTCAAGCTATGATCCCTTGCATTCCATGGCGCTATAATGGTACCTACTCTCGTCATCACATCATTACCATTATTATAGCAGTCAAGCTAAGATACCTCGCTTACCGTGGCGCTATACCAGTACCTACACTCGTCGCCACATCATTAGCATTATTATAGCATTCAAGCTAAGATCCCTTGCATTCCATGGCGCTATAATGGTACCTACTCTCGTCATCACATCATTACCATTATTATAGCATTCAAGCTAAGATACCTCGCTTTCCATGGCGCTATACCAGTACCTACTCTCGTCATCACATCATTATTATTATTATAGCATTCAAGCTAAGATCCCTCGCTTTCCATGGTGCTATACTGGTACCTACTCTCGTCATCACATCATTACTATTATTATAGCATTCAAGCTAAGATCCCTCGCTTTCCATGGTGCTATACCAGTACCTACTCTCGTCATCACATCATTACCATTATTATAGCATTCAAGCTAAGATCACATGCATTCCATGGCGCTATAATGGTACCTACTCTCGTCATCACATCATTATCATTATTATAGCATTCAAGCTAAGATCCCTCGCTTTCCATGGTGCTATACCGGTACCTACACTCGTCGTCACATCATTACCATTATTGTAGCATTCAAGCTAAGATCCATCGCTTTCCATGGTGCTATACCGGTACCTACTCTCGTCATCACATCATTACCATTATTATAGCATTCAAGCCTACATCCCTCGCTTTCCATGGTGCTATACCGGTACCTACACTCGTAGTCACATCATTACCATTATTATAGCATTCAAGCTAAGATCCCTCGCGCTCCATGGTGCTTTACTGGTACCTACTCTCGTCATCACATCATTACCATTATTATAGCATTCAAGCTAAGATCCCTCGCTTTGCATGGCGCTATACCGGTACCTACTCTCGTCATCACATCATTACCATTATTATAGCATTCAAGCTAAGATCCCTCGCGTTCCATGGTGCTTTACTGGTACCTACTCTCGTCATCTCATCATTACCATTATTATAGCATTCAAGCTAAGATCCCTCGCGTTCCATGGTGATTTACTGGTACCTACTCTCGTCATCACATCATTACCATTCTTATAGCATTCAAGCTAAGATCCCTCGCGTTCCATGGCGCTATACCGGTACCTACTCTCGTCGTCACATCATTACCATCATTATAGCATTCAAGGCAACATCCCTCGCTTTCCATGGTGCTATACCGGTGCCTACTCTCGTCATCACATCATTACTATTTTTATAGCATTCAAGCCAAGATCCCTCACTTTCCATGGTGCTTCCCCGTACCTACTCTCATTGTCACATCATTACCATTATTATAGCATTCAAGCCAACATCCCTCGCTTTCAATGGTGCTATACCGGTACCTACTCTCGTCCTCACATCATTACCATTATTATAGCATTCAAGCTAAGATCCCTCGCATTCCATGGCGCTATACTGGTATCTACTCTCGTCATCACATCATTACCATAATTATAGCATTCAAGCTAAGATCCCTCGCTTTCCATGGCGCTATACTGGTACCTACTCTCGTCGTCACATCATTACCATAATTATAGCATTCAAGCTAAGATCCCTCGCTTTCCATGGCGCTATACCGGTACCTACTCTCGTTGTCACATCAATACCATTATAATAGTATGTATGTATGTATTCTTTATTGTCAGACAGATAGACTCCACTAGTGACAATATAATAATTAACAATAAAATTTACAATTATAAACAAAACAAAAACAGCAAACACGTACAAACATATAAATACACAAATCTATTATAAATCAGCAACCACAACCATACAGACACGCTCTCAAACATCCTATCTCAAGCAATCCATTTGTACAAGAAACATTACAATAATTATTACAGAAAAAAACTATCAGCAGTAAACGGGAAAAGGGAAAAACATAAAATAAAATATAAGAAGAAAAAGTTCAGAAACTGGGGAAAGTAATACAAGAACGACATTCAAGGATGTAGATAGCAGCAAAAAACATTAATTCAGTCGTTATTACATTCAATCAAAATATCAATTAACCATTCATTAAACCACATGTTCAATAAATCAACGCAAATATAAATTAACACAATATGCATACACTACTTTACTGCCCACTTGAGATGTTTCTCATAACAGTTGATAGAGAGTCGAAGTGAATATCAGTAGCACTTTTACTCTCCATCAAGCTGTATGTTGACTGCAACCGGATCAGACATGAATTTTTGTGCCCATTAATTCTCGATCTGACCCCATCGAACGTGTGCTTCCGTCTGGTGGTTTTCTGAGGGACGTGAAAACCCAAGTCAGCTAGCAACTGATTAGAGTCAATTCCTCCATTTACCAGCTTCCAAAGGAATCTCACGTCGCCCACTGTGCACCGACTGCTAACTGGAGAAAGGCCGTACACGTTGCAATAACTCTCATACTCAGCTCTAAGGTACGGTCGTCCACCCCTGTAACAGAGCCAATTAATAAATCTCTTTTGCACACGTTCGATGGCCTCAATTTTATTACTGCGAAAGGGATTCCAGATCACACTACAGTATTCTAATTTAGGCCGAATGAGTGACTTGAATAATTTGGATAGAGTTATGTCCGAAAAATAATTTAAACAATTTCTTTTTAAAAATCCCAGGATTCGGAAACTTTCACGACATATTTTTGAAATAAGTTCATCGAGCGAGAAATTACTAGTGATTGTCACCCCTAGATCCTTAATGGATGACACTCTACGTAGCGTTTAATTTTTAATACAATAATTAAACCTGGGTAGGAGGATACGTTTCAATGAAACTGACAAAACTTTACACTTTTCAGTATTCAGTTTCAGTTTCCATGTTTCACACCATTCACTGAGTTGGTGTAGGTCTTGTTGCAACAACTCACAGTCATTTATAGTACTGATGGGCATATACAGTTTAAGATCGTCAGCGTACATCAGGCACCTAGAATTATGAATTATACGAGGGATATCATTTACAAAAAGTATAAAGAGCAGAGGGCCCAATACAGAACCCAGAGGGACACCGGAAGTAACGTTAACAGATTTAGACTCAATATTATTAATTACAACTGATTGGGTTCTATTTGAGCGGTAGCTTGTGAAGAAATGTAAAAGATTACCAGTTATACCAAAGATTGAAAGTTTATGAAGCAGTAGGTTGTGATGTACGCTGTCGAAAGCCCTAGAGAAATCAGTATAGATAACATCAGCACTACCACGGTTCTTCATAAAGGTGGATACGTCATGAGTGAAGACTGCTAGGTTGGTAGCAGTGGATCGCCTAGGAAGGAAGCCGTGCTGAAATTCAGTGACGAATGGTGACACGTGAGCGTACCCAAACCAAGATCCCTCGCTTTCCATGGTTCTATACCGGTACCTACACTCGTCGTCACATCTTTACCATTATTATAGCATTCAAGCTAAGATCCCGCGCATTCCATGGCGCTATACCTGTACCTGCTCTCGTCGTCACATCATTACCATTATTATAGCATTCAAGCTAAGATCCCTCGCATTCCATGGCGCTATACTGGTACCTACTCTCGTCATCACATCATTACCATTATTATAGCATTCAAGCTAAGATCCCTCGCTTTCCATGGTGCTATACTGGTACCTACTCTCGTCATCATATCATTACCAGTATTATAGCATTCAAGCTAAGATCCCTCGCTTTCCATGGTGCTATACTGGTACCTACTCTCGTCATCACATCATTACCATTATTATAGCATTCAAGCTAAGATCCCTCGCTTTCCATGGTGCTATACCGGTACTTAATCTCGTCATCACATCATTACCATTATTATAGCATTCAAGCTATGATCCCTTGCATTCCATGGCGCTATAATGGTACCTACTCTCGTCATCACATCATTACCATTATTATAGCAGTCAAGCTAAGATACCTCGCTTACCGTGGCGCTATACCAGTACCTACACTCGTCGCCACATCATTAGCATTATTATAGCATTCAAGCTAAGATCCCTTGCATTCCATGGCGCTATAATGGTACCTACTCTCGTCATCACATCATTACCATTATTATAGCATTCAAGCTAAGATACCTCGCTTTCCATGGCGCTATACCAGTACCTACTCTCGTCATCACATCATTATTATTATTATAGCATTCAAGCTAAGATCCCTCGCTTTCCATGGTGCTATACTGGTACCTACTCTCGTCATCACATCATTACTATTATTATAGCATTCAAGCTAAGATCCCTCGCTTTCCATGGTGCTATACCAGTACCTACTCTCGTCATCACATCATTACCATTATTATAGCATTCAAGCTAAGATCACATGCATTCCATGGCGCTATAATGGTACCTACTCTCGTCATCACATCATTATCATTATTATAGCATTCAAGCTAAGATCCCTCGCTTTCCATGGTGCTATACCGGTACCTACACTCGTCGTCACATCATTACCATTATTGTAGCATTCAAGCTAAGATCCATCGCTTTCCATGGTGCTATACCGGTACCTACTCTCGTCATCACATCATTACCATTATTATAGCATTCAAGCCTACATCCCTCGCTTTCCATGGTGCTATACCGGTACCTACACTCGTAGTCACATCATTACCATTATTATAGCATTCAAGCTAAGATCCCTTGCTTTCCATGGTGCTATACCGGTACCTACTCTCGTCATCACATCATTACCATTATTATAGCATTCAAGCTAAGATCCCTCGCTTTCCATGGTGCTATACCTGTAAATACTCTTATCGTCACATCATTACCATTATTATAGCATTCATGCTAAGATCCCTCGCTTTCCATGGTGCTATACCTGTAAATACTCTCATCGTCACATCATTACCATTATTATAGCATTGAAGCTAAGATCCCTCGCTTTCCATGGCGCTATACCTGTAAATACTCTCATCGTCACATCATTACCATTATTATAGCATTCATGCTAAGATCCCTCGCTTTCCATGGTGCTATACCTGTTAATACTCTTATCGTCACACCATTACCATTATACGCCTACGTTTTAATGTTGCGCTCACCCCGGTGTAAACTCCGCCCTTCTTCTACAAGCTACTGTCTAAAAGTCGTTGGTACAATTTATCAATCATGTTTGAGCGTCCCCTTAATGAACCCCAGCCACAGATTTTTTTACAAACCTTACACAAAGTCGGTTTTCAACGCCCCTTAAATCTTACCCTACACCTTCACAATCCCACACTTCCTGTATTGTCATCCTTTTTAGAATTGTTTCATGATGGCCGCCTCTGATATGTGGCTCGGTCTTTGTTTTGTTTTACGTAATAAGTCGCTCAGACGAGTCACTTTAGCGTGAATGTTTGCTCCTGCTGTGTCACTGTTTGTTTGTTTTTTGTGTTTTGTCAGTACAGCAGTGCTAACCCTATGAGTTGAACCTTTCATAGCTTCCCCAGGCATGGACTGTGCCCCGGATGTCATTACTCAGCACCACCCACACCTCAGTAGCTTCCATATAATCAGAGCCATGCGTGAGAATGAGACATCGGTGATACTCTAGCCTGTGCCAACAGACAAACGCAGATGTACTCCATTCATCAAGAGATGGCAAAATATTCGCAAGAAAATATAAAGTACCGGTCTTACTAACGGGCCATCATCGCTTACGGCCCCCATGCATTTGCCCACCTTGTCGGCCTCGGTGTAAGGTCAGGATGCACCTTATCACCCATACTTTTCAATCCATACATTGAACAAGCAATGAAGGAAATTGGAGACAAATTCAAAGTAGGGATAAAGATTCTAGGATAAATAATTTCAACTCTGAGATTTGCTGATGACATCTTAGGTGACACACCGTAAAATACCCAGGAATATCAACCAATATCTTCGAGCATAAGACTTTGTGTACCGGTAATTATTTTAGATAAGATTCAAAGTTTATATGGCTTACAATTACCGTCAATACAAAAGAAAGTTTTAAAATACGACCCAAGAATAACATTTTATACTTAAGGAATTCTCTATTATGGCCTATGGAGTATGAATGGCAAATATCTAAATATTTTGTCAATTTTCTAAGCAGAAAGGTAAGTTACCGTAAGTAGTTTTTTAAATTCTTTTATTTTACAAGTTGATAGTTTATTTCTCAAAAGTACCGTAGGCTACTCAGGAATTCTCAGTTTTGCCTCACAATAATGAGTGTACCCCGTTCCATCCTTCAGACTGGAATTAAAATTTCTTGGCAGTGCTGGGAATCGAATTCGGACCTCCGGGGCGGCAGCCAAGAATTCTAGCCGCAACACCACGAGGTAGTCTTAGCCAATAATTTAAGATTAGTGTACAACCAAATTTACAATTATTATGTGGTCTTACCAAAGCAACACTTTCTTAATTTTCATTGGCCTTTTTCGGGGGGTGGGATGGAACCCCCTCAGCACCACCCTTATATACGCCCCTGAGAGGACTTGAATGAGTTTTTAAAAGGTATGGATTATGTCTTCTGGAAAGAATTCATGATGAAAATTAATAAATGTAAAACAAAAATATTGGAATGCAGTCGAATGAAATCAGAAAACCGTATAGATGTCGAATTGGCAGGCGAAAAGCTAAAGAAACAAGGTGACATCTGTTTCTTAAGAAGCAAAATAACCAGTGGTGGACGAAGCAAAGATGATATAAAAAGTAGGTTAACATAGGCAAGGAAAGCATTTCTACAGAAATGTACCATAACATGGGGTGAATAGGGACAATGGGGTGAATAGGGACAATGGGGTGAATAGGGACAGAGAAAAGGAAAAATAGTCAATATTCTTCAACATGACATCAAAAAACATTTATTTCATTTAAGGGACATTTTAGTTTATTATACACCGTACCTTTACGTTTGTTCTAAATCAAAGAGTTTATATTAAAAGTGACATTTGTGGTGTTGGCCAGCCTGTAAGATAGACTATGTTTTGGCGCAATTTTCACTGTTGAGATATACTTAGTGTGGTGAGTTTAATTTAGGGACTTGCACCACATAACCTAAAAGTGGGGTGAATAGGGACAATGGGAAGAACATATAAAAGTGAAAAAGGCAGTGTTAATTGGTATGTCAATACGATCAGCAGCAGAGAAATTCAAAATTACAAAATCAGCATTGCAAAGGTATGTAGTCAACACAGACGGAGATATGGTATCGATGAAGAAGAAATGTGACCAAACAAGTTTGTCACACGAATTTGAGGAGGAACTGATAGAGTGTATTTTGACATGTTGTAATATCCGATGTTTTGTAAAATATCACTTAGACAGACAAGGTTCAAGAATGAATCAATTCAGAGACAATATGCCAGGGATCGATTGGGCCTTTTCGTTTATGTCTCGACATAAAACTCGTATTTCCCAGAGATTGTGTCAGAATGTGAAACGTAGCAGAGCAAAGGTATTCCCAGCAGATATCAGGAAGTATTTTGACGAACTCGAAAGGACTCTAGAAGGTGCACCTCCTGAGGCAATTATCAATTATGACAAGACCAGTCTTGCTGATGATCCAGGTCGGCGCAAACTGATCTTCAAGAGAGGCTGCAAATATTCTGAACGAGTGATGAACGAAAGCAAGTCAAATACATCCGTGATGTTTGCAGCAACTGCTGACGGGACTCTTTTACCACCTTATGTTATCTATAAGGCTCAGCACCTATATGATTTATGGACAGAAGGAGGGCCACACGGAGCTCGATACGACCGCAGCAAATCTGGATGGATAGATGGATGCTGCTTTCTTGATTGGTTCGAGAAGATAAATATTTCATATTGTCGGTGCTTAGTTGGGAAGAAGGTGGTTATTGGAGACAATATAAGCTGTCATTTGTCTCTTGCTGTTGTAAAATTGTGCAAGGAGAATGGCATTTGTTTAGTGTTCCTGCCTTCGAAATCAACGCATTTGACGCAGCCTCTAGATTTGGCACTCTTCAGGCCGTTGGTAATGGAGTCATGGAAACTGAAAGGAGGAGGGAACAAACCATTTGAAAAGAAGATGTTTTCAAGATTGCTGAAGCAGACTCTCGAAAGTATGGAAGATAATTTGCAAATGAACATTATATCTGGTTTCAAGAAAGCTGGAATAATTCCATTAAACAGGGACAGTGTTTTGGAGAGACTTCCAGACTGTGAAGAAGTAGAAGATATGTGTAACACCTCGAATGTTGATGATGATGATAATTGTTGTTTTAAGGGGCCTAACATCGAGGTTATCGGCCCCTCCCCGAATGTTAATGACAGTCTGACCCGTTTTCTCAAGGATATGCGTTACAGTGGCGATGAAGTCAATAGTGGTGCACGTGCCCGGAAGAGGAGACTGAAAGTATTGCCTGGGAAAAGTGTTTCGGCAGAAGATGTTACTTCTGAAGAAGAGAACAGCTCTTCGTTGCCTGATGAAAAACAAGGAAGGGTGTCAAACAACATACAGCAAGGAATAGAGGAAGCAGCTGGGTGAAAGTGAAGTTTAGCCTATATATTGTTATACCCGTAGGGTATGCCACCCCCATCCCCTATAATCTACACCCCCTAAAAACACATACCTATACATGACTTAAGACCAAATTCTACAATCTACGACCGTATCTACAAATCAGAATACTTCAATTAACTCAGGTGGCTCCATGCCTGACCTCACACGACCCCCGACAGGACTTCGACACACAAAGAATGCACAATTCTGCAAACACGGCACAGCGACTCTATAAAACCTCGGAGAGTTAATGACTCCAGGTCATTCTCCGACAGACGTTGTATTGCAGTGTTGAAACTCTGCTGGGCGCCTTCACGACTGCTGCCATCCTGGTAAGTGTTCAAGCAAGTAGCTACACGCCCACACACTTACACTTTCATCCCCTATTACATGTACTGGAATTGCATTAGCACTTTAGCTGTTCTACACACTTTGTTAATACTTCTTCATAGAAGGAAGTACATTAAAAATAGACGTCTCTAGATAACTGGTCCTTACATTTATTTAGCTAGCTATTAAGTTCCTACCCTTTAAATTCCCTCCGGGTAGGATCCCATATCATTATTGTTTAATTGTTTCGTGGCGTCAGCAGACGACCACTTGCCACACCGTCACAGTGCTTGAATCAGCAGGCTCTCCCTCAGCCTGCGCGAGCGCGCTTACGCTAGCATCAAGCCGAGTAGCGGCCGCACCGTCACAGTGCTTGAATCAGCAGGCTCTCTCTCAGCCTGCGCGAGCGCGCTTACGCTAGCATCAAGCTGAGTAGCGGCCGCACCGTCACAGTGCTTGAATCAGCAGGCTCTCTCTCAGCCTGCGCGAGCGTACTTACGCTAGCATCAAGCCGAGTAGCGGCCGCACCGTTTAAATCCCCATTTGCAAAACCTCCCCCAGCACCACCTTTACACCCCCGAACTCTGCCGACAATCTAAACAATCGGAAAGCTCGTCCACAGAGCTACGTCTTTGCCCATAGACAGCTCACTCACTCTACCCGCTCCACTCACAATTTAACTTCCTCCTAAATACTCCATTGTAGGGCACCCCCACAAAGAAACCCTACCATTGGTGGAAGCACGGGGTACCGTGACGTTGTCTCCGGACAACGCCCCAGGGGTCACAGACAACGTGATTCCGCGGAAAAGATCTCAGATCACATTTTACAGCCAAGCAAACGCCACTCAGATCTAATTTTTTTCAGAGTACGGGTCAGGTATTATTAATTGCCC
The DNA here is from genome assembly GCA_946902985.2 of Meconema thalassinum. Classification (NCBI taxonomy): domain Eukaryota; kingdom Metazoa; phylum Arthropoda; class Insecta; order Orthoptera; family Tettigoniidae; genus Meconema; species Meconema thalassinum. The sequence continues at coordinate 618,541 of OX336391.1, forward strand.
ACCCAAGCCCGCCCGATCAGATATAGGGTTTTCACAAGCACCCTTAGACAGAAGCCAGCCATTTACATCCCCCATTGAAAGTTACGCCCACCCCATACAGTAGAAAGGGGCAACATTATTATTTAATTACCCGCCCACCCTAAATCCCCAGTTCCGTAGGCTGGATAGCTTAGGCGCTATTAGACACAACAAACACATAGACTAAGGGGCGATTAGAGTAACACACCGTCAAGAGCGAGGTTATGCGCAGCTCATTACCTGGGCGCCAGTACCAAACCTTTACGACCTAACAGCCGTGTTCGAAACGCGGACTTATTATCTGAACACAACGCAGGCCAATTGCTTGCCGAGCTTGAAAACGGAGCTCTAGAGATCAGATTAAGGTACCCTAACGTAGTACCACATATCCCTCCTCTCACACGAGCACAGGCACGGAACGCTCGACGACCATCAGCGAGGACCTAACCCCCACATTACCACACATTGCACTACAGCCATTAATGGCCACGCAAGAAGCCCATAACAAATTGCATACCCTTATTTAACGGTTAGACAAAACTGTGAGGGACGCTGAAAGTGCAGCCCTCATCGCGGACATTCAGACCGCCAGCGAGGCACTAAAACACACCATCAGTCAAACCCTTCCACATTGACCATAATTTATGGCTGGACAACATTCAGGGAACTGAACAATTTAACCCACAGGACGCGCCATCCTCTACCCCAAACGAGCCAGGTACCTCACGGGTTAGAGGTTCACAAATCACACATTTGAAACTAGCTGACCTCTCACACAACCACGAACTATCCAAAGCTTCATTACTTAACGACGACCTAGATAGCCCAATCGATCCCACCCCCTTAAGCAACCCCAATATATCATACAGCGCCGACAGGGCCCTGCCAGCCAAACACCCCATGATCCAACCCCCGAGATATTCAGGGGACAAACAGGATCCCGAGGAATATATGAGGCGTGAGAACTACCATTTGCAACGCGGGAAAAACATGCCTCGAAGGGGTAGCTCACCTCCGTCTAGGCAGACACATCCTCCATCACAGAATAGGGACGACATATACCCACGAAAAACTCACCCCAAAGGCACCCTCTCAACCGCCCCCCACAATATAGGGACGACACGCAACAGCGACACGAAACACGTAACGGATACGTACGCCGAGCATACCCTCCCTTATACCCTGGGCCGATTAATCCCCCGTAATCTAACACAAAGGGTCCTAATTATAACGGACCTCCCCCACAACACAATCCATACACCCCTGTCCGACGCGAACGAGCACCAGAGGACTATCCACTTCCTGACCACCCTCCGCGGAGATCAGGACGGTACTCCCCAAAACAGACAAGAGGGATATTATTAACCTCGTCCGCATACCCAACCCCGCTAGATAATTCGCGAGGCAACGCGCCCAGAGAACAGGCATGGCATCCAGAGAGGCAGGTTAACACGCTAACTGTCACCATAGCGGACACAGGTGCGCCAACGCATGGATACATGTATCTAGAGCAGACAAAATGGACGTCCGGAATGGGTTCCAGGTGCGAAAGCCGCCGTAATCATCCGAGGTAGGCCAATGTACAGCCTACAGCAGTAATCCATCCAAAGAACAGCCCCTTGCAAAAACCTCAATTGTTAAGAACGCGGAATTATTAGACACAGAACGGGAAGATCATAGGGTGAATATCACCATTGAGGACACAGGTACACCTAACCATTTCCACATAGGTATTGATAGAGGGCGAGACACGTAGCGGCAGGCTCCAAAGCCACATGACTCAGATACACGTGTCGCACTATTCCCATAAGTCCCCATGGACATAACATGCCAGGAAAGCAAAGGCAAAAGCGGCAAATACGCTATGGCATCTAATAGGCCATTCTCACAAATAGGTGTCGATGCCATACCCACCAAAGTTTTTCACGAACATATAATTTTATTCCCCCAAACCTTATACACTCCTGTACGCCTAAGTTGCATGTTAAAATATTAAGATTGAATTACCACACAGTGTATTATTTTATTGTATACTTATATTATAATCTAGTTAGGTAACAATCTCCAGAGAAGGAATTGTATGTACAGCGGAACACATGTTTCCACATCAGACAGCAGCGCAGGTCATTTCCCCACACGAGCGGATATTGTAATCCGACCTACACAGTTGACTCAGCGACTACAACATACTCCCATTGCAACACATGATCACTGAAAGTCATGCAACTAAGCACACCTACACATAGCCATGCGTACTCCAGAACATTCACCCGGAGTACACATGTGAGATCGCAGAAAGGTCCACTCACAGTATACGACCACGCATGCAGTATAGCTCACACAGCATTGTAAAAAGAAACATATCCACCTAATATCTTCACACTCACAATCACACCCAGGCGTAGGTCCATTAGACGACCGACTGCAGATTCACTTACCTTGAACCAGGGTCAATAGGACTTGCATGCCTTCACAAGTAACTATATACACATTATACACTAATAGCGACCTACTGCACGAGTCCAAGCTCTATGAACTTGCGGGGTGAGGAGAGAGCAGGGAAGGATCTGTCAACAGCCCACCGTGATCTATTCCAATACTGCTAACATTCGGCCGTTGCTCAAACCACTGGGGTGTTAGTTATGACTGGGGCCCGGATAGTTATGTGCTTAAAAGTGGGAAAATATGTGATTAAGTTTCCAAAATATGTTTTTAAATTTGTACCATATGTATGTCCCCCAGTTACTCTAAAAATAGTTGAAAAGTCCACAGTACAAATATTCCCGCTTAACAGACCGGGCCTTGCCTCAATATCCAAATCCTACAATACTTCCTGCAAATGCGTGATACGAATTCATATATGTGCTGTTTTCGAATTTCATTCTAAAGAATGGAAGAAAAAGTCACTTAAGAAACTTTCTTAACACTGATTGTACTGTCTTATACTGACACTTGAGTGCGTAAATCTGCACGATTGACGTGAAAAGTAAATTAAATGTCGCCCCCGGCACAGCTATACAAACACGCAGTTAGACAATAAACACAGCAACACCATTAACAATAGCCCCCAGATGAACTAAAATTCACTAATCCGTTTCCATCGGCAAGTACAACAGTATTCTAATGTGCAAGACGCTTAAACATATACACACAATAATAAACAGAATTTTATAATTTCCAGGTTGTAACATAAACCGGTACGCAAAGAACTTTCCAGTTATTCCATCGGCTGACTGTCAATGTCTAGAACAAAATAATATAGAAGAAAATCACTCGACTTATGCCACTCGAAGCCATGGGCCACACGAAACTACTTTATTGGAACTACACATACACACAGAAAGAACAAATTGTTTTGATTTTATAAATTTCTAAGTAAAATAGAAGAAAACACTACACGGGTCGAAGCTTCGTACTGGGCTTTAGCATTGCAATGCACAACAAGAAGCATTTTCAAGTTTTCAAAAAGGAAGCTCTGCCTATTTGTAGCTAATACACTCTTGTATCGCGAAAAGCTTCTTTCCACATCGCACGATGTTACTGGTGCATATTTAAAACATGCAATGTCTGACACTGACAAATCTTCTTCGTTGGGCTCCAGATCTCCGTTGCCACTAAGGACACGACTTATTTGCACAAGTTTATTGTACCCCGGATTCTTTGATAAGACGTTCCTTAATTTGCCCATAACTTGTTTTCCGGGCTCTCCGGGAGAATTCTCAAGCTTTTTACAGACTTGAAGAATGTCCTGCAGAGCTGACGAAAGTGGTACGTCTTTCTTCTCAAGTTTCAAGATTGTGGAACTTAAAAAAGCGAAGTTAGATTTAATGTACACCAAGTCACCTGGAACTCCCTTTGCACACATAGCTTCTAAAGACTCGCTGATACATGCATCATCATCCTTGTTTAGTTTTTCGAGGACTGATTTTGTAACCTCAAAATTATCCGCATAATAACACACCGCTTCCAGCCAAGTACCCCATCTGGTGCAAATTGGTTGTGGAGGTAGCGGCAAATCAGGGGCACTCGACTGGGTGCTTTAATAAACACTTTCTTCACGGATGCTATTACTCTGTTCACATTTGGAAAAATACTCCTTACTGTTTCAGCAACACGGTGCATGCCGTGCGCTAAACATGTTAAATGAATCATCTTGCTGTACAGAATTTTCAACCCCTGGGATGCTTTAACCATATAAGGTGCAGCGTCTGTAATTAATAGAAGCACTTTAGCATATTGGATGCCATCAGGCCACAGAAGCACCATAGCATCATTGAAAGCTTTAGCTATTGTGTAACTGTTGGTTTTCTCAAGATGAACAGCTGTCAGTAAAAATGACTGTGATGGATCGCATTTTAACGCACCAACTATGATGTTGGCTACGCAACGGCCAGTATCGTCGGTCGTCTCGTCCACTGTAATTCACACAGCGTTGACGCCAATTTCAATACGGATTCTGTGCACTGCCTCAGAGTAAAGTTTAGGTAAATAGTTCTTACGCAGTGTTGACTCGTCAGGGAGAGGAATTTTGACGTACTTTTCTAACGTGCCACGTAGCACTGGATTCTGCAGTTCAGTGGTATACTAGCAGCAAGAAATGCATGACAAATGTCTTGTGAGAACTGGTAGTTTGATGGACCAGATCTCACATCGTGCATTTCGGGAAGCAAACGTTGTGTCGACTTCTTGAAAGATGCATATTTCACGTGTTTCGCTGTCGCAACATGTTGCGTAACTTGTGAACGCATGTCTGCCGCTATGGGTTTCTCACAAATGTTGCAAAATAAAACAGTTCCATCAGTTCTAAACACGTCTCCGAACTCCCGAACTAAACGATTCAAAGTAACACATTTTGTACTTTTGGGACGTATCGTATTCGTTGAAACGAGAACGCCACTGTCAGTATACTCACAAGCTTCGCAGACCACTGTGATTTCAACTAAAATTTCCCGTCTAGGGAAGGACTAGTAGAGGCTAAATGAGCCTGTTGACTCAGCCCCCTTCTGTACTTAATTACCGGGAAATCCCTGTCTTGAAATATGGTACAGTATGGAGACAATGGAGCACTGACGAAATACAGAAGCCAATTACTGGAATTTCAAGGAGTCGAAAACGTGGGTAGCAGTCATCCAAGAAGTACAACATACGACCAAATATAGGAAATATGTGCTTATGAATAAACATGCCAGAATATGTATTTATTTATAAAAACCGTAAAAATATGTAAATAAATAGAAAATATTTAATTAAATAAAAAATATTTAAACACATAACTATCCGGGCCTTAGCAATGACTGAGTGATTCATAATGTTGATTATTCAGGTCCGTATTGACGTAACTATAACTTTGAAAGATTAATAGATTTTCCGCCTTCAATACTGTTTATTCTATTACTTACAGGGACTAGTTTCGGGGGCTAATATTCCCCCTTCCTCAGCCTGTCCAACAAAACTTCACAAAGAAAAAACTTTCCATGTATAAGCTCATACAAAACACATGAAGAATAAAGAATAATGAAATGATAATTATTTACAATCCCGCTCGACGCTCCAAAGAAGATACTCTTTTTGGATCACTAAGGCCTAGGCGCATCAGAACTCCTGAATTGGGCCGGTGCTGCGGTCCGCTGTCCCCACTGCGTCATCGTGGGACCACTCTAGTCCCCTTGTTGTTCTTAGCAAACTTTTGTAAAGGCGGAGAAAATTTGTGGCTGCGTCACGCGCCGCCAAGAACTGCAGTGCGCAGGGCGTGAACAAAAACAAACCGGATGCGCCTAGCGAAGTCTCTTACAGCTGAGTGTTAGTGACGTGCTTGGGAAAAGGTGGCGGTTGGGGTTGTGGGAGATGGGAGGCTAAGGAAATGAGAATGAGTGAGGTTTGTTGATGCACCGTGTATTGCTGTTATGGAGATTGATTAATACGTAGAATGAGAGGTGTCAATCTTTAGTATGTTATGAAAAAGTGATGGGTATGAATAGTGGAATATAGCGGGGATTTTATCTATTACAATATAATTCGTCTATTAATGTTCTGTATAAAATGCTGGTTTCAAATATTATTTCATTAAGATTGTGTGAAGGGTTGAATCTCTGTGCTTTATCAATTTCTATTTGTTCCAAAATATTCATGAGCGTGCCTTTATTTTCTTGATGTAAAATTTCTAAGTCATTGTCTATGGTTGTGAATTTATGCCCAGTTTCTGCCATGTGGTTGCCCATCGCTGAGAATTTATTATGTTTTATGGCATTGACATGTTCCAAAAATCTGGTGTTGAACCCTCTCCCCGTTTGTCCCACGTAATCAGCATTACACTCGTTACATTTAATCCTGTAGACACCTGAATTGCTGTATTTGTTGGTTTTGTTGAGAATATGTGAGTTGAAAAATTTATTATGATTAGTGTTATTGGTTCTGAACGCTGTTTTTATTTTATATTTTTTTAGTACACTAGTAACATTGTATGTGGATTGGTTCACAAAAGTGAACGTTGCGTATGTGGAAGGTTCTTTGTCTTCTTTTGCTAATCTGGAAACGGGTTTGTTCTTAATTTTGTTAATTATATTGTTAACATATTTACTATTGAATCCATTAGCTTCGGCAATTTGGTGAATTATTGAAACTTCTTTACGATAATCTACGTCAGATAGTGGGACGTTCAACGCTCTATTGACGAAACATGCGAGTGCTGCTCTTTTATGGGAAGCTGGATGATTAGAATCTTGTCTAATTACAGTACTGGTTTGAGTTGGTTTCCTGAATATCGTCCCCAACAACTCTAAAACGAAAATAGAACAACTTTTGCAATATTTGAACCAAATAAACAGCAACGTTAAATTCACGTCAGATAATGAAATAAACAGTTCCATAAATTACCTTGATCTACAAGTGATGCATGATAAAGATCACCTGCGCTATACACTCAGGATATAGGGCACAACAGGTCATCAGGACAACACACTTGTCGGAAAAGGATAAGGAAATACTTACATAGGTAATCAAGTATCATACGCAATAAATTCATATTACATTATTTAGTACATCTCACTGGCCACTGCGGACAGACATTCACACTGATTACGAGCGGCGAGACAAAGTCCACACGCGCTGTACCGGAACCGAGAGAGATGACGCAGCACTAATCTCCACACGGCTCACAGCATGTAATCGACAGGGTGACCACGATGTATACGCCTCGTGTGGCCCATTTCACCCACATACACACGCATTTTATCTTTCCCAACAATGGGTCTTTATATTTTTTATTTTCTATGCGGTCAAATTGACCACGGTATAACGACATAAGGACATGCTTTACAGCCAGTTCACCAACAAGGCGTCACCATTTTAGGCGACGATCAGGGACTAATCATTTGAATTTTAATTGTATCATTCATCCCATTAGCCATCGAAGGTTAGGACTTGCAGCAAGCCTGCTTGGCTGGGGCGATTCCTCTTACTGACCACCTAGGGATTCATTTTTTTCATTTAAACGCCAAGTTATGATCTGTCCGTAATAGACTGCCATATGGTGACGTAACATTAGATAATGAAGTAACAACATTTCTTAACGAGGGCCTCAAGGCCTCAGACGGACTACATAGTCCATGTAAATCCCATTGAACACACACACTAGCTTCACAATTGCCTCCAGGATCATTCTTTGGCCAAAAAAGGCATCCACGCTATAAAGTATGCCTATGCATATACATGTATATATCTCATATATACATACACCTACTATAAACGACATGGCTCATTATTCTTTTACGTTATTCGGAGGAGCATCGTGGTGAGCCACGTCAAAGAACCTCTTCCCAAAAACAATGTAAAATAAATATCCAGCCATAAGTATGTATATATACAGGTAGCCACAACGTCCTTGGCCCATAATTACTTGACGTATTCCTAGGGGAGCACCATAGATCCAACGTTAAAACAATCCCCCTAGAACAATAATATAAGGTAAATATCAGCCATGTACGAAGGAACGCGAAGTTTTGTAGAAAATGATAAACGAAGGCCCAATGATCATATTAATTGAGCCACTAAATGGGCACTTTCATTCACAAAACATACTCCCCCCCGTGACACAAGAGGGTCGTGTTACAAGCTCGACGCTATGGGAGAGCCCGATCACGTGATATGTCGCACAATGGACGCTTCTAGAAGGCTATTCTTAGCATAGCAACAGCGAGTGTGGAAATTAATATTATAAATATTGTTATAAATTATGCTATTGGATCCCAGTCCAGAGCCAATGAGAACAGGTCTTATTTAAGACGGGATCAACTTTAATTACACAATATGATGAAATTATGCATTTAGGCCCTTAGAAGAAGATTTTCTTATTCGGTAATGAAGATAATATTAAGAGAAATTATGTCTGATTCTTTAAAAACCGCAGATCGGTTAATCTACGCAGTAATAAGCATTGGTAATCTACGCGTTAAAATTATGGTGGGAGATTGATATGGCCGCAAAAAATTCGACTTGGAAGGGGAGATCCAAGGATCGAGGTTCTTATTCCAGCAGACTTTGAAGAGTGAGGAAGTGATTTTACCGGGTTAACGGAGATCCCAAGGCTTAGTCCGAGTGCGACGACTGTCGACTTGTGGAGACGCGAGTATAGCTAGGTGGAACGTTAGAGATCACCGCACTTCCATTTTACGTGAAGTTGCGAGGAACGTTGTATTGATTATATCTCTTATATAATTGAGTTTTGAATTTAAATAAGCATATATAAATAAAGAACAGGTCGCTTACTTTATATTGTGAAAAGTCGAGAGTAGTGGTTTTGTGGGGGTTCTAATGCCACCGCCACCGCTCCACCGCTGGAATACTAAAATGGCAATATCTCGCGAACCAATCAGGCTAGAGACCTGTACGAGGTGTCATTGAACTCGGGCTAACACCCCCTTTCCAATGGACAACATATCTCCACCCCAAGATAAAACCTACCCCGACTAGGGGGTGAAATTGTAATTTTTAGAGAATCTCTCTTTCCAATTGCAACATGTGAGAGTTTGAATGCCAATATGGAATTAAACGTTGTTCTACATAAAGTGCATGTGTTCGGTGGGTAGCCACTATGAATTAACATGCTTGTTTTTTGTTTTTTACGCATGCCCACTCATAGATTTTGTAAGAGGGCGCGCTTTTTTAAAAGATGGTGGCTGTAGTGTAACCTAACCTAACCCAACCCACGAGGGGTGATAAAAACGTTTTCCAAGTGATGCTTGTCGATAGGCAAACTGATAAACAAAGAGGGGCATGTTAGGCCTTGAGGTGAGAGCCCCTGTTATTGTTGACGAGCCCCTGCAATTGGGCCCCTGTTGATGGGTCATTGTTGACGAGTCATTGTTGACGAGTCATTGTTGACGGGTCATTGTTGACGAGTCCCTGTGGACGAGTCTTAGTTGACAGGTCATTGTTGACGGGTCCTTGTTGACATGTCCCTGTTGATGGGTCATTGTTGACAGGTCATTGTTGACGAGTCATTGTTGACGAGTCTTTTTGACGGGTCTTTGTTGACGAGTCCTTGTTGACGGGTCCTTGTTGATGGGTCCCTGTGGACGGGTCCTTTTGACTGTTCCCTTTGGACCGGTCCCTTTGGACTGGTCCCTAATGATATGATGAAATTAAACGTTGTTCCACATGAAACGCATGTGAAGAGCCGATTGCTACTATGAATTAACATGTTTGTTTTCTGTTTTTACGCATGCGTACTTGGGGTTTTCGTAAGAGGGCGGACTTTTTAAATAATGATTTATAGATGAGTTATTAAAAAAAATAACCAAAAGATCCAAAACTAATAGGTCATTGGCTTTTTAATATCTCATGAACCAATAAAGCTAGGGACTTGTATGAGGGGTCGTTGGACTTGGTATGACGCCCCGGTTTTCAATGTACTTTTGTTTTTTGTCAAAAGGGCCTAAGTACACTTTTGTTAATATTTCGCTAACTAATAATCACAGAGGGTCAAGTAGGTGTCATAGGACTTAAAATGGCCAACCCCTCCCCATGACCAATGAATTTACCCCAAAATAAAACAGCAAGGTCATTAACCTAAGATTTTATCAAGTAATAATCAGAGAGGGACAAGTAAGGTGTCACAAGACTCAGGATGGCCAACACTTTTCCATGACCAACGAATTTACCCAAAATACCCAAAACAGCAAGGGCATTGACCTGAGATTTTATAAACTAATATTCGGATATCAACATGTGAGGTGTCATAGGACTTAGAATGGTCAACCCTTTCCCATGGCTAATGAATTTACCCAAAAATACCCAATACATCAAGGTCATCGACCTGAGATTTTATAAACTAATAATCGGATATAGACATGTGAAATGTTTACAGTGAGTGATGAAACATAGCTAGGTAGTGAAATAATTATTGTAGGCTACATGTATGGTGACTGACAAATCTTTCACCTTTGGAACTTGTTTTCAGATCAAACTGCAGTACAGAGAGAGTATAGGTTGTAGGTATGGGATAATAAATGACAAATGGTGTATACAAAATCTGATTTATCGATTCAACAAATAAGAGTAGACAATCTTTAACTGATTGGTTCAAGAGGATAGCTAAAATCCAAAACGGTGACTATATCGAACAAAACTGATCCAAGCTGAATCAAACCCAACTAAACCGAACTAAACCGAAGCAAACTTAATCAAAACAAGTCAATGGTTTAAGTGTAAAACTTGTGGGTGAATGTGGTCATTGATAATGTCAGAAAGGAAAGAGATAACGCTCTACATATAGAGGGTAGGTAAAGCTAGTGCATGATGCTAATGCACACACACAAGTACATGAAACAAACAACTAACCTATACTGTTTTTATGGGTTGACTGTTAAAACTTGCTCAGTGGTTACTGGGACAAGATGGTCGCTACACACAACAAGCGTTAAATACTTGAGGCTAATAATCTACACACACACACACACACACAAACACTTGTTCTAAACTAAACTGTCTTGCTGACAGTGCTCACACTGTAGGCAGATGACAGAAATGCTTGGCTAACAGAAATTCAATCATTTCCGGTTGTCTAATGTTACCAGCTAACCATTTTGTGCTGCAGTGGCGAGCACATGTGCCACTTACACTAGAGATTTTAACTCGATTTCAAGCTCTATGTCCTAGAACGAATTAAACTAAGAAAAAAGGGCATAGTGGCGCAGTGGTTAAGCTGTTAGCCTTTCACTAAAGTGGACTAGGGTTTGATTTCAGGTTAATAAGCATGTCATAAACATATAAAAAAGCAGAGATAATGTTTTAAACCGATTACACTCTCTCTTTTCAAATTATTACTTGGATTACAAATACAAAGGTGGACTGGGTGTGATATACAGTTAATGCTGCCTATCGCACACTAGCTGTAAGGAAGCCATATGTAGAGCTATATGTAGAGAACTACCTAGCGATTTCATGAACTGGTATAGCTATGTCGCATAAACGGTGCAGGATACAATCCAGCAACTATAATTCGTATCTTGTGGAACAGAGAAAATGCACTTCTGCCTTGATGGATAACAAATGTGTGCAGACGAATGACCTACGCATTAGCCTAGCAAGGGGTTATAACCACGAGGAGGAGGTGTGATTTCTATATTTTATTGTTTAGAGACATGGCTTTTGTAACCAGTAGATTTAATTGATTTAGTATTTTGTAAATACTTATTTTTGTAATTGTAAATAGTTAATTTCTTGTAAATAGTGGAAACCATTTATTTTTGTAATGGTAAATGATAAATGTATAATTAAAGTTCTTTGGGATGAGTGTGCATGTCAATGATGTTTTTAGGGATAAATAGAGTGGTTGTGTGTTTGTTCTCAAAGACTGGCAAGGTTGTGTGGATGTATGACTACACAGAAAGAGAGAGATAGAGAGAGAGAGTAAAAACTGCCTTACCTGCAGTAGTTATAGTAGACCTCTATGTTTTGCATACACATAGACAGACTGTACCATCGCCATGGCCAAACACTCACTTTAACACCATTTACAAAATCTTAAAATAAAAAAATCATTTTTCGCAAATATGAACTTTTGACATAAAAAATAAAATGTGTAAACAACAAATTGGAAAATCCATGTTTCCATATCATGAAATTCAAAAACTTTAAACTTACATTTAAAAGAAATGCAAATGGAAAATTGACGAATTGTAATGTGTGAAATGTGAAAATGAATAAATGGCTATCATTATTTTAAAAAAATAAAAAATGGTGCTGTATGGTTGAGGTGTGAATCAAACCCTACTAATTTTGGACCACCCGAGACTGAGTATACTTGTTTTAGTCCTCATACCACTTTTAAAATTTTGTGTTAAAGCTAGGAATTGAACCCAAGAGCTTGTAGGGGGAGACAAAAGTTAGAATATGTTAAACAGATAGCCTTGAATGTAGGATGTGGTAGCTATATAGAGATGAAACGATTATCTCGGGACAGATAGGCACTGAGATCTGCATCAAACCAGTCAAAGGACTAAAGACTCAAACAACAACATGTACGTTCACCAAAATAATGTTGTGTAACGGTAAATGTTAGTCAACGAACAGTAATGCATTACTAAAACCTATGACACGATACCTAAGAGTTTTTCTAAAATGATTTTAAAATGCCTTTAACCCTATATTGAACACCCAGTTCACAAGACTCATAACTGCAATATTATGGTAAAGCAAAACAAAATCTAGATTTCAAAACAAGCAAGTGGTTTATTCAATGTATACTGGAAAAAGTTTTGTAAACACTCAAGTCCTCAAGACCAATTAAATTAGTAACTGTCTGGTTGGCCGAGTGGTTAAGGTGTTTGACTTAAGATCAAATTTCTGTATAAGGAAGCAAGGGTTCGAATCCCTTACCTGACATAATTATTGCCTTAACATGGCTTGGCCACACTGTATTATTATGATACTCGGTACACAAACCATAGACAGAGTGTATTGTTTAAGGCACTCTCTTTATGAACATAGTCAGAGACTGTTGATGGTTAACAATTGCATTAATAGTGGGACATGGGGATAGCAATTAAGAAAAAGCAGCCAATACCCATACAATATTTTTATTCATTTAGTTTTGTTTTTTTACAATAGTTACACACTGAATACAACTTTTTATCTCTTTACCATTGTTTGATATAGATTTTAATCATAACGCTTGTTGTAGATCCTTTTACAACTTTCTCCAGGTACTCTTGTTCTTAAAAACTGGGGAAGCCGCAATGGTTTTATAGACATTAAACCCTCATCCTCTTCTTTTTCATCATCATCATCATCATCATCATTATAAATATTATCTTTATAATTATTATAGTCATTGTCACCATCATTATCATCATCATCATCATCATCATCATCCTCAACATCACTAGAACTATCGAATTCTTTTTTTTTTCCTTTTCAAAAGGGACCTCTTGAAGAGTCTGTGCTGCTTTTGATAGTGTTACGGTTTTATTGAACGTTGACAACTGTCCTAACATGACTTTTTGAGGAGATAAATGTTTTTTCACAAGGAAGTCACTATGTTGAGTAACACTATGTTTTTGTTGGGCTTGCTTTTTCTTGTCCTTTTGATCATGTTTTGTTAACACTAACGGTGTTTCATTTGGTATACCACATTGATGAGTACCCACACTTAAGACCTCACCATGTTTACTTTTTAGATGACCTAGACATTTTGTTGTTATTTGTTTTGAGCACTGCCAAAATATGATGCCATTCGCATTTTCTCGCTTATAGTTATAAGAGTACCCATGATACAGGGCACGTGGTGTACCTTTATTGGTTATAGTATATTCCATAGTAGCCACTGACTTGTATAGTCGATCCGCCTACTACAAAGGTCTGAACACTTGTGGTGAAAGAATGATGTTGTGTTGACGTTTTATGCAGGATGATGTTGGTGGCATATGCGGGTGGCTTATGTGGGTGGCTTATGTTGATGACATGTGTTGTTGGCTGATTTTGGTGGCTTATGTTGATGGTTTATGGTGGTGGCTTATGTTGATGGCTTATGTTGGTGGCTTATGTTGGTGGCTTATGTTAGTGGCTTATGTTGATGACATATGTTGGTGACTTATGTTGATAGCTTAGGTTGGTGGCTAATGTTGATGACATGTATTGTTGACTTATGGTGGTGGCTTATGTTGATGGTTTATGTTGATGGTTTATGTTAATGGTTTAGGTTAATGTCTTAGGTTGATGGCTTAAGTTGATGGCTTATATTGCTGGCTTATGCTGGTGGCTTATGCTGGTGGCTTATGATGGTGGCTTATGGTGGTGTCTTATGTTGGTGGCTTATGTTGGTGGCTTATGGTGGTGGCTTATGATGGTGGCTTATGGTGGTGGCTTATGGGGGTGGCATATAATGGTGGGTTATGGTGGTGGTTTATGGTGGCTTATGGTGGTGGCTTGTGGTGGCTTATGATGGTGGCTTATGGTGGTGGCTTGTGGTGGCTTATGATGGTGGCTTGTGGTGATGGCTTATGGTGGCTTATGGTGGTGACTTATGGTGGTGACTTATGGTGGCGGCCTATGTTGGTGGCTTATTTTTGGTGGTTTACGTTAATACTTTATTTGTAATGGCTTATTTGACAAGTTATTGTTGTCAATGTATTTAGAGGATTTTTCTCTTGGTCTTGGAAAGTATCTGAACCCTTTTTTTATGGTAGCATAATGCTTACCGCCATGTTTGTAAGCAACAACAACACATTAAAATTGCAAGAATCCAAAGTACTCTAAGGTTAATGATTGTCTCTCAACTCCATTCAACGTCTAGTCAAAAACATTATATATTTTTCACATTTTTCAAAATCGGTAAATTGGAAAAGTAGGCTATATGTTTAAACTGAAAATCATATGCTAACTCCAACACCTACGTCTATCCCACTCTCAGTCAAAAAATATAATATTCTTCAAATTTTTCCAAAACAGTATTTGGAAAGTAGGCCATATTTTGAAAACTAATCATCCTATAAAGTCATATATAGACTCAAACCAATGGCTTTATATCCTTAATCGTACGAACAAAATATGGAATTTTTGACATTTTTTCCAAAAATGTTCATTTTAAAACGGGGCTATATTTTGGAATCTAGGAAATTTACAAGAAAGTTTGTTTAACGTAAATGACAGGTATTTACCCCCACTACCCACAAACCAAGTCCCAGGTCTCTGGGACAGTTCTAGCACCTCCTCCTCCTCACCCTCTTCACAAGATGACGGCCGTAGCTTAACTTAACCTAGCCTAACCTAACAAGATGGCGGCCGTAGCTTAACTTAACCTAGCCTAACCTAACAAAATGGCGGCCGTAGCCTAACCTAACTTAACCTAAACCTACGTGGTGTGATCAAAAAATTTTCAAAATAGTGGTCATAGCTTAACTGAACCTTGCCTAACCTAACCTAAACCTACGAAGTGTGATCATAAAGTTCCAAGATGGCGGTCGTAGCTTAACTCAACCTAACCTAACCCTACGAGGAGTGATCAAAAAGTTCCAAAAAAGGCTGCCGTAGCTTAACTTAACCTTTGATTGATCCCTGTTGATTGACCCCTTTTGATTAATCTCTGTTGATGTATCCCTTTGGACTGGTGCCTGTTGGCTAGCCCCTTTGGACGGGTCTCTTTTGAAGGGAGTCATTTTTTTACGGGTCCCGGAGGACGGGTCCTTGTTGACGGGTCCCTGTGGGTAGGTCCCATTGACATAATTTGGAAAAATGCATGGGCCAGTCCATAGGGATCAGTCCAAAGGACCCGCCCACAGGGACCCGTCAACAAGGACCCGTCCTCCGGGACCCGTAAAAAAAATGACACCCTTCAAAAAGGACCCGTCCAAAGGGGCTAGCCAACAGGGACCAGTCCAAAGGGATACATCAACAGAGATCAATCAAAAGGGGTCAATCAACAGGGATCAATCAAGGGTTAAGTTAAGCTACGGCAGCCTTTTTTTGGAACTTTTGATCACTCCTCGTAGGGTTAGGTTAGGTTGAGTTAAGCTACGACCGCCATCTTGGAACTTTATGATCACACTTCGTAGGTTTAGGTTAGGTTAGGCAAGGTTCAGTTAAGCTATGACCACTATTTTGAAAATTTTTTGATCACACCACGTAGGTTTAGGTTAAGTTAGGTTAGGCTACGGCCGCCATTTTGTTAGGTTAGGCTAGGTTAAGTTAAGCTACGGCCGCCATCTAGTTAGGTTAGGCTAGGTTAAGTTAAGCTACGGCCGCCATCTAGTGAAGAGGGTTAGGAGGAGGAGGTGCTAGAACTGTCCCAGAGACCTGGGACTTGGTTTGTGGGTAGTGGGGGTAAATACCTGTCATTTACGTTAAACAAACTTTCTTGTAAATTTCCTAGTTTCCAAAATATAGCCCCGTTTTAAAATGAACATTTTTGGAAAAAATGTCAAAAATTCCATATTTTGTTCGTACGATTAAGGATATAAAAGCCATTGGTTTAAGTCTATATATGACTTTATAGGATGATTAGTTTTCAAAATATGGCCTACTTTCCAAATACTGTTTTGGAAAAATTTGAAGAATATTATATTTTTTGACTGAGAGTGGGATAGACGTAGGTGTTGGAGTTAGCATTTGATTTGATATGATTTTTAGTTTAAACATATAGCCTACTTTCCCAATTTACCTATTTTGAAAAATGTGAAAAATATATAATGTTTTCGACTAGACGTTGAAAGGAGTTGAGAGACAATCATTAACCTTAGAGTACTTTGGATTCTTGGAATTTTAGTGTGTTGTTGTTGCTTACAAACATGGCGGTAAGCATTATGCTACCATAAAAAATGGGTTCAGATACTTTCCAAGACCAAGAGAAAAATCCTCTAAATACATTGACAACAATAACTTGTCAAATAAGCCTTTACAAATAAAGTATTAACGTAAACCACCAAAAATAAGCCACCAACATAGGCCACCACTATAAGTCACCACCATAAGCCACCATAAGCCATCACCACAAACCACCATCATAAGCCACCACAAGCCACCACCATAAGCCACCATCATAAGCCACCACAAGCCACCACCATAAGCCACCACCGTAAGCCACTAACATAAGCCACCAACATAAGCTATCAACATAAGTCACCAACATATGTCATCAACATAAGCCACTAACATAAGCCACCAACATAAGCCACCAACATAAGCCACCAACATAAGCCACCACCATAAACCATCAACATAAGCCACCAAAATCAGCCAACAACACATGTCATCAACATAAGCCACCCACATATGCCACCAACATCATCCTGCATAAAACGTCAACACAACATCATTCTTTCACCACAAGTGTTCAGACCTTTGTAGTAGGCGGATCGACTATACAAGTCAGTGGCTACTATGGAATATACTATAACCAATAAAGGTACACCACGTGCCCTGTATCATGGGTACTCTTATAACTATAAGCGAGAAAATGCGAATGGCATCATATTTTGGCAGTGCTCAAAACAAATAACAACAAAATGTCTAGGTCATCTAAAAAGTAAACATGGTGAGGTCTTAAGTGTGGGTACTCATCAATGTGGTATACCAAATGAAACACCGTTAGTGTTAACAAAACATGATCAAAAGAACAAGAGAAAGCAAGCCCAACAAAAACATAGTGTTACTCAACATAGTGACTTCCTTGTGAAAAAACATTTATCTCCTCAAAAAGTCATGTTAGGACAGTTGTCAACGTTCAATAAAACCGTAACACTATCAAAAGCAACACAGACTCTTCAAGAGGTCCCTTTTGAAAAGGAAAAACAAAGAATTCGATAGTTCTAGTGATGTTGAGGATCATGATGATGATGATGATGATGATGATAATGATGGTGACAATGACTATAATAATTATAAAGATAATATTTATAATGATGATAATGATGATGATGATGATGATGAAAAAGAAGAGGATGAGGGTTTAATGTCTATAAAACCATTGCGGCTTCCCCAGTTTTTAAGAACAAGAGTACCTGGAGAAAGTTGTAAAAGGATCTACAAAAAGCGTTGTGTTTAAAATCTATATCAAACAATGGTAAAGGGATAAAAAGTTGTATTCAGTGTGTAACTATTGTAAAAAAACAAAACTAAATGAATAAAAATATTGTATGGGTATTGGCTGCATTTTCTTAATTGCTATCCCCATGTCCCACTATTAATGCAATTGTTAACCATCAACAGTCTCTGACTATGTTCATAAAGAGAGTGCCTTAAACAATACACTCTGTCTATGGTTTGTGTACCGAGTATCATAATAATACAGAGTGGCCAAGCCATGTTAAGGCAATAGTTATGTCAGGTAAGGGATTCCAACCCTTGCTTCCTTGTACAGAAAATTTGATCTTAAGTTAAACACATTAACCACTCGACCAACCTGACAGTTACTAATTTAATTAGTCTTGTGGACTTGAGTGCTTACAAAACTTTTCCCAGTATACATTGATTAAATCACTTGCTTGTTTTGAAATATAGATTTTGTTTTGTTTTACCATAACATTGCAGTTATGAGTCTTGTGAACTGGGTGTTCAATATAGGGTTAAAGGCATTTCAAAATCATTTTAGAAAAGCTCTTAGGTATCGTGTCATGGGTTTTAGTAATGCATTACTGTTCGTTGACTAACATTTACCGTTACACAACATTATTTTGGTGAACGTACATGTTGTTGTTTGAGTCTTTAGTCCTTTGACTGGTTTGATGCAGATCTCAGTGCCTATCTGTCCCGAGCTAATCGTTTCATCTCTATATAGCTACCACATCCTACATTCAAGGCTATCTGTTTAACATATTCTAACTTATGTCTCCCCCTACAAGCTCTTGGGTTCAATTCCTAGCTTTAACACAAAATTTTAAAAGTGGTATGAGGACTAAAACAAGTATACTCAGTCTTGGGTGGTCCAAAATAAGTAGGGTTTGATTCACACCTCAACCATACAGCACCATTTTTTATTTTTTTAAAATAATGATAGCCATTTATTCATTTTCACATTTCACACATTACAATTCGTCAATTTTCCATTTGCATTTCTTTTAAATGTAAGTTTAAAGTTTTTGAATTTCATGATATGGAAACATGGATTTTCCAATTTGTTGTTTACACATTTTATTTTTTATGTCAAAAGTTCATATTTGCGAAAAATGATTTTTTTATTTTAAGATTTTGTAAATGGTGGTAAAGTGAGTGTTTGGCCATGGCGATGGTACAGTCTGTCTATGTGTATGCAAAACATAGAGGTCTACTATAACTACTGCAGGTAAGGCAGTTTTTACTCTCTCTCTCTATCTCTCTCTTTCTGTGTAGTCATACATCCACACAACCTTGCCAGTCTTTGAGAACAAACACACAACCACTCTATTTATCCCTAAAAACATCATTGACATGCACACTCATCCCAAAGAACTTTAATTATACATTTATCATTTACCATTACAAAAATAAATGGTTTCCACTATTTACAAGAAATTAACTATTTACAATTACAAAAATAAATATTTACAAAATACTAAATCAATTAAATCTACTGGTTACAAAAGCCATGTCTCTAAACAATAAAATATAGAAATCACACCTCCTCCTCTTGGTTATAACCCCTTGCTAGGCTAATGCGTAGGTCATTCGTCTGCACACATTTGTTATCCATCAAGGCAAAAGTGCATTTTCTTTGTTCCACAAGATACGAATTATAGTTGCTGGATTGTATCCTGCACCGTTTATGCGACATAGCTATACCAGTTCATGAAATCGCTAGGTAGTTCTCTACATATAGCTCTACATATGGCTTCCTTACAGCTAGTGTGCGATAGGCAGCATTAACTGTATATCACACCCAGTCCACCTTTGTACTTGTAATCCAAGTAATAATTTGAAAAGAGACGAATGTAATCGGTTTAAAACATTATCTCTGCTTTT
This sequence comes from Meconema thalassinum, assembly GCA_946902985.2. NCBI lineage: Eukaryota > Metazoa > Arthropoda > Insecta > Orthoptera > Tettigoniidae > Meconema > Meconema thalassinum. The sequence goes on from OX336391.1 coordinate 638,488, forward strand.
TTTATATGTTTATGACATGCGTATTAACCTGATATCAAACCCTAGTCCACTTTAGTGAAAGGCTAACAGCTTAACCACTGCGCCACTATGCCCTTTTTTCTTAGTTTGATTCGTTCTAGTACTTAGAGCTTGAAATCGAGTTAAAATCTCTAGTGTAAGTGGCACATGTGCTCGCCACTGCAGCACAAAATGGTTAGCTGGTAACATTAGACAACCGGAAATGATTGTATTTCTGTTAGCCAAGCATTTCTGTCATCTGCCTACAGTGTGAGCACTGTCAGCAAGATAGTTTAGTTTAGAACAAGTGTGTGTGTGTGTGTGTTTGTGTGTAGATTATTAGCCTGAAGTATTTAACGCTTGTTGTGTGTAGCGACCATCTTGTCCCAGTAACCACTGAGCAAGTTTTAACAGTCAACCCATAAAACAGTATAGGTTAGTTGTTTGTTTCATGTACTTGTGTGTGTGCATTAGCATCATGCACTAGCTTTACCTACCCTCTATATGTAGAGCGTTATCCCTTTCCTTTCTGACATTACCAATGACCACATTCACCCACAAGATTTACACTTAAACCATTGACTTGTTTTTGATTAAGTTTGCTTCGGTTTAGTTCGGTTTAATTGGGTTTGATTCAGCTTGGATCAGTTTAGTTCGATATAGTCACCATTTTGGATTTTAGCTATCCTCTTTAACCAATCAATTAAAGATTGTCTACTCTTATTTGTTGAATCGATAAATCTGATTTTGTATACACCATTTGTCATTTATTATCCCATACCTACAACCTATACTCTCTCTGTACTGCAGTTTGATCTGAAAACAAGTTCCAATGGTGAAAGACTTGTCAGTCACCATACATGTAGCCTACAATAATTATTTCACTACCTAGCTATGTTTCATCACTCACTGTAAACATTTCACATGTTCATATCCGATTATTAGTTTATAAAATCTCAGGTCGATGACCTTGATGTATTGGGTATTTTGGGGTAAATTCATTAGCCATGGGAAAGGGTTGACCATTCTAAGTCCTATGACACCTCACATGTTGATATCCGAATATTAGTTTATAAAATCTCAGGTCAATGACCTTGCTGTTTTGGGTATTTTGGGTAAATTCGTTGGTCATGGAAAAGTGTTGGCCATCCTGAGTCTTGAGACACCTTAGTTGTCCCTCTCTGATTATTACTTGATAAAATCTTAGGTTAATGACCTTGCTGTTTTATTTTGGGGTAAATTCATTGGTCATGGGGAGGGGTTGGCCATTTCAAGTCCTATGACACCTCACTTGACCCTCTATGATTATTAGTTAGCGAAATATTAACAAAAGTGTACTTAGGCACTTTTGACAAAAAACAAAAGTACATTGAAAACCGGGGCGTCATACCAAGTCCAACGACCCCTCATACAAGTCCCTAGCTTTATTGGTTCATGAGATATTAAAAAGCCAATGACCTATTAGTTTTGGATCTTTTGGTTATTTTTTTTAAATAACTCATCTATAAATCATTATTTAAAAAGTCCGCCCTCTTACGAAAACCCCAAGTGCGCATGCGTAAAAACAGAAAACAAACATGTTAATTCATAGTAGCAATCGGCTCTTCACATGCGTTTCATGTGGAACAACGTTTAATTTCATCATATCATTAGGGACCAGTTTAAAGGGACCGGTCCAAAGGGAACAGTCAAAAGGACCCGTCCACAGGGACCCGTCAACAAGGACCCGTCAACAAGGACTCGTCAACAAGGACCCGTCAAAAATGACTCGTCAACAATGACTCGTCAACAATGACCTGTCAACAATGACCCATCAACAGGGACTTGTCATCAAGGACCCGTCAACAATGACCTGTCAACAAAGACTCGTCCACAGGGACTCGTCAACAATGACCCGTCAACAATGACCCATCAACAGGGGCCCGACAGCAGGGGCTCGTCAACAATAACAGGGGCTCTCACCTCAAGGCCTAACATGCCCCTCTTTGTTTATCAGTTTGCCTATCGACAAGCATCACTTGGAAAACGTTTTGATCACCCCTCGTGGGTTGGGTTAGGTTAGGTTACACTACAGCCGCCATCTTCTAAAAAAGCGCGCCCTCTTACAAAAGCTATGAGTGGGCATGCGTAAAAAACAAAAAACAACCATGTTAATTCATAGTGGCTACCAACCAAACACATGCACTTTATGTAGAACAACGTTTAATTCCATATTGGCATTCAAACTCTCACATGTTGCAATTGGAAAGGGAGATTCTCTAAAAAATTAAAATTTCACCCCCTAGTAGGGGTAGGTTTTATCTTGGGGTGGAGATATGTTGTCCATTGGAAAGGGGGTGTTAGCCCGAGTTCAATGACACCTCGTACAAGTCTCTAGCCTGATTGGTTCGCGAGATATTGCCATTTTAGTATTCCAGCGGTGGAGCGGTGGCGGTGGCATTAGAACCCCCACAAAACCACTACTGTCGAGCGTTTTAATATTCACCGTTTCGACAATATAAGCCTGTCAAGTTAGATTTCCAAATGTGTTGGAAACAAAGCTGAATATCATTATAAATTGCAACGTGAAATTGACGAACGCAGTTCAAGTGAACAGTGGCGGAGGACTTTTAATATTGGCGCAACAAATAAACATTAACAGAATGACTATAATTATTCTTCAAGCATTCTCATTCAGCATAATTAATATTGTTGATATGATGGACTAAACAGTCATGCGCCAGAGACAAATTCAATAGCAGGAGTTAAGATACAACGATGGAGCTTCGTTAGACAACGTATTCTTGAATACAGACGTAGTGTACGGTCCATCTTGTGCATTTTCGTTAGTCTACGAACACTAATATAACATCAATTAGCAATGGACACATTTAATTCACTATTTATATGAATATTTCCATAATTTTATTCCAATGATGAAGCTGATCCATATTTACGACGGAGACTTTACAGAAGAGATTTGTCAAGATGCTAGGGAAGGTAGCCCAGCAACACAGAAGAATTTGCCAGAAGGATGTCGTTGGAGCCCAGGCGAATGTTGGTGAATTCCAGAGAGATACGTTTCTTATCTCTGAGGTCGCAGATCCGAGGTTCGAATGCAATTCCATATCACTGTCATGTACTGAGGAAACATCTAAAGTATTGTGGCAGTACTTACATTGATCTTCAAGTTTTCGTCCAAATAAGGTATTAGTGTATCTCAATTGTTATATAGAACTTGATTAGTGACATTCTTAGCCAGCGATCTTATTCCATATGTTCGGCGATTTTATTACATATTTCTATATTTTCACATTTCATGTATTTCAGTGCTTTTATATAGTTTACACTTCAGATGTGTGTTGAGATTTTTATATTCCAAGATTATTTAGAAGATGATTGCATTTCATCTATTTTTCAATTTTATTCTACGGATCAGTTGTGGAACTGACATGAAAAATTTTGTTTTAGGAATCATATTGCCTCATAGGGGAATAGTCGTTTCGACTCTCGAATTTTCATAATTTCATTTAAACCAAGTATTCTGACATTGTGTCATAGCTTCAAATTGAATTCTTATTAAATTTAATTTGAGCACTTTAATGTAACGACATATAACTTCAAGAAAAGAAGAAACCTCGAATGATATTGTTATATCATTATTGTACATAAACTGTCGACGATCTAAGAAATATTAGTCGTTTGATAAGACCGAAGTCTTAATTCCTATGAACATTCTTTGTGTAGAGTGGAAAAACATTACGACATTGACAAACCTTTCTTATTATCTGTAAAGCTAAGAGCTTTGTTCATATAATATGATAGAGGAAATACTTTTTGATAGAAGATTATTCAAATCTTTGGCTAGGAATTCAAAGCTAGTTTATCCCGGTCAGGATTGAATTCTATCTGACACTATAAATAACATGTGTGTTATTTTATCCTATTTGTGTAACAACAAGCCATTTGTGGACATGATATTACAACGATAAACAATTTATGGCTTGACAAGTGAGATGAAACAGGAGTATTATTTTTATTACATGTATTTGCGACAGACGATTTAACAGTTAATTATCTTGCTGTGGAGTAAACTTTAGGAGGTTAATCACGACTGTCTAATATCGTTCATTACAATTGGAAGTTTCGTTTGAAGAACTTACGTATGTATAATTGTAGTCCAGTAGTCATATGCAATGATACTGAGGGTCATGCCAGTATTTGAAAGAAATTCCTACATAAGATATGTTAATAACAATTAATCCCTTTTGATTATTGTTTAACATAGTAGATGATAATTGTTTATGCCATATATACTGTTATATGAGGTTTTGTAGAGCTATGGAGTGCTCAGGCGAGGGAATTCCGCATTTTAAGGAAGTCAAAGTATTGTTGTTCTTTGATAAAAGGCATGTATCATGATAAGAGCCGTTGTATACAAGTAGTTCAGTTCTTGTGAATTAACGATTTAGCTGTGTTAACAGGAGGGTTTCAGCGGAAATTAAACTTGAGAAAGATTTTCTACGCAGGTCTATAATACTATTATTAAATTTTATAAACCCGAATTTATGTAATTACGTACAGTTTACCTTATTCAGTTGACTGTATTATACCGATAATGTAATGAAACATATACAAGACGAGGTGTATGCAGTATATATTAAAACTACGGAACGTTAGAAAAGGATGGTTCGGTGAAAAACCAGTGTATATATTTAGTTAAGAATTATATTGTAACCGAGAAGTTAGAATCTCGAAAGTGTCGCTTTAGCAACACTAGATAATGGATATTATTATAAACATATTACATGTAAATATTTTTGTGGAAATGATTTAATTAGTTAAATAATTTAGTAGGATTAATTAATCAATTGTTTTGGAACAGTGTGTGTTTATGAGCGGATGTTTTTGGGGTGAATGATTATTCATGTTTAAGAGAAAATGTGGAACCGTATTGCTCTAGAACAATAACGGAGTGCGAATGAAAGAGTGTATAATTTTTTTTAGAATGATTGTTTAAGAAACAAAGTAGTTATGTGAACTTTTGTAGGATCTAAATGTTAACTTTTACGTGTTTTATAAATGCTCACACCAGCAGCCTCTGTGGGCTGGCGAGCATGATTCACCGTTAGCATTGGAGAGCGATGATATAATATAACAGGTGTAGACTCACAGCCTTCTATTTATTGTATAAACTAGTTTGGAGTACGGCGTGATGCCTGGGTAGTTTATTGGCTGAGGAATAACCCACCCACCAAGGGAAGATGATTAAGAGAAGGAAGTAGATTTTGGATTGGAGAAAAAGGATAGAAAAATAGGAGGAGAGTTCCACAAAAGTTATGAATTTGACTTTCAATACACTTAGAGGCGGTTGCCACTGAAAATTAACTCTCTGATACCTAAAGTAGGTACGAGCTTGGTCGAAGCTAACGGGAACCGCAGCTAGGACTTGGGCGTTTTGCCAGAGAAAGGCTTTAGTGTATTTCCTCCCAAGCGTGCATAAAAGTACTATGGGGAAGGGTGATAGTCTGGCAAGACAAATAGTAAAAGCTTTATTGAGTATGAACGAGGGTATGAACCTAGGAAGAACTAGAAAAGCCAGGATCTTGCCTAATTGTAATATCAGAGAAATGATGAATCCAAAAACAAATATTTAATTTATTAAGCAATTCAAAGAAGGTTAATGAATTTAACAAGTATGTAATATATTTTTGACAAACATAGCTCATTTGAACTTTTTAACAAATGGGGTCGCAGACCTCTCAACATTAAACGTTTGCTCCAGGCAATTGACAATTTACAAGGTTTAAAACTTTACATGTTTCTAAAATCTTTATAAGATTTAAACAAATAACCAATGGAGTAATTAAAGTTTGAACGTTAATTGGAGTACAAAGAGTGTACCTTAAGAAATTTCTGAGAGAATATTCTAGAAAGAGTGAAAACTTCTTAAATAACAATAAGAAAAACATGAAAAATAAGATAGAAGTTCCTACAACTTCTTATATTTATACAGAATTAATGTTGGTTATTATGCAAATAAGGGCAGGTCACTTACTGTGAAACCTGAAGAGATAATCAAAAGGAAGGTTCTCGACCTCCTATGTTTTAAATGGGAATCACGAACCAAATGGAGCAGTTTCCATTTCGTGAGACCTAGAAATAACTCACTCAAGAGTTGAAAGAATTGTTTTCCCTGATTATAGGGAAGAAACAATGTAAATTTGAATCGTGTTTAAAACACGTAGTTATACAGTAATTAATTAATGTTAAACAAGAAAAATTGGAAGGGCACATCGTGAGTGACACCTTATAGAAAAGCTACAATTTTATTAATATGGGTTGTTAGTAGAAGGTTGAGGAAAGATCATTGGGATATAGGATCAATGTTCATGGCCGTATTTAATATAAACGGACGATCGCGACGCGGTAGAAAAATGGAGCAAGCACTGGTTATCACTATAGTCTGTAAAGATGGATGCAAAGTTCACTGTAGAAACACGAAAGTTTATGAGAAAGAAAGTTATTGCAATGATGAAAAGAACTGGTTGCACTAGGTAGGCGAGAGTCTATTTCTTGAGAAAGTTGTGGATTACAGTTAAATGCGCCATAGAACATCCAACGGTGGACGAAAGTTAACTATTGCAGTAATTTGTAAGGAAGATTCCTCATTTTAAATATTATTTTCACAAGTGAGTGAAAAATACCTGACGGCAAGACTCGCAGATAGAGTACAAGATCTGGAAGGTTCCAGGACGATCTTAGTAGAAAAATGGGGCCAAAGTAAATCCAGCGGAGGAACTTGCTTTGTAAATTATAGACAGTGGGTATTAGATAATATCCCACGTAGTGAGAAGATTTCTCATTTAGCAAGCATAAGAAATGCTGCTTTTCACTAAGATTAGCTTGATTAAACAAAAGCTCAACATGGAAAATCCCGCGGAGGATGATTTTGCCCCAAAATAAGTAATTTCACACTGGCTATAAAAGATAGTTAAAAGCATGTGGTAGGTAAAATCATGAAGATGAGGTTAAAACTTGAAGCAGGTACTTATCTTTGTTGCATGGCGAAGGTGAAGTTCCCTTAACCGATACTTAATGCGCCAACATGGCGTAGAACGTAGAGAGTGTCTCTTGGTTTTAGGAGACCGGCTCTAGTTGAGCCCTGACTGATCAAGTCAACTGCCGACTGAGAAGTGAGACCAGCTCAACGGAGCACGGAGGGTCCAAGGAAGGGGAAAAGAGTGGGGGGTAGGAGACAAAAGGAGAACATATAAGCATTGCCAATGTTACAACAAAAAATTGATCTTCTCTTGCTGAGCTGGTCTTCAAAGAGTTGATAACAGGCGATACTAGCGCAGCATGGTGAGTAAAAGAGTAGACGTAGTTCTCTTGCTCATGGAGATAATAGCTGGCGATGGCAGCAAAATCTGGTGGCCAGATGGAGAAAGAATTCCTCTTGCACGAGGAAGAGTTGAAGAGCTTCAGAGATTCGCAGCTAGATGACGCTAGGTGGGTCATGGAATATATATCTAGAACAGACTCATAAAAGATATAAGCGACCCGAACACCTAAGAGAAAATAGAAGATCACTGTTGGTGTTTGACAAAGAGGAAGGAAAGAACATGCAAAAGCATTGAAAATTATAATCTCTCGTACCGTGTATTCCAAGAATACACCAATGCCAGTGTTTCATTGATGAAACAAAGCCACGGCACGTGCGTTCTGCAAACGCAGGCTTGAGAATGAAAACATGTGTCTGGAATGCCATTAAGAGGCTTCACTAAACGTTTTTATTTATACGCTGTGTAGGCCTAAAACAAGCCAAGATTTATACTCGTAATTTTTCATACAGCATGGTAGTAAGATGTAGAGTTGAAAGGAGGTGTGAATGAGTGCGTGTTTTTTAATTTTAATGTTAATTGTTAAATTCATTTGTTGTTATTTTGTTTATAGTAGATTAGTTTACCTTTTTGTTAATAAATTTGTTCAGATTGTTTTCCATTGTTGTTGGAGTGATTCATTTTAAATATAAGGAGCAGAGTATTGTGGATGTAGTGTAGGCGAAGCTGAAGTCCCAGTCCCCGAGGTAAGTAAAGGTGAGTGCCCCGTGTAGTTGGTTGTTGATCCACAATATTCTTGTAACTGCTGTCTGTAAATCCCTAAGGGCCGTGTTGGAAGCGATTTCTAATGTGTATTTGCCGGAGCAATGAGAAATAGGCAATCCAGCGAGGGCAATGGGTATTCCAACAGGATCCTTTCCGGATTATCGGGTACAGTAGGAATGGCGCCCTATGAACTTTGGGGCTATGGAATTAGCTTCGTGGTGTCTCTAAAGGAAGTTGGTTTGAACATTTCTAGCGAAAGAAATAATTACCAGACTTGTGGGATGTCTTATCCAATTTCGGATGGATATGAGTGTAATTATGTAGGCTTAATTTAAATTGACATTAGGAAGGTTACACTCAGATAAAGATCAGATCTTAGAAGCCTGAGAGAGGTGTAATAGGTAGACAGTTTCGAAAAACGACCTACGATCTGAATATCTATTTTGTTTTACCGGTACATGACGATTGCTAAGGTCATGTGTAAAACTAAAGCTAACTTGTTTTGATTATTGTAATGGTAGATTATTTTGTGATAGTGTATTTAAAGTGAATCACAGGAGGACAAACATTTTGAGCGAGTTTATTCAACATAGGGTGTACAATAAGTTAATGCTAAGGTAATTTTAAGTTACTTTTAGACATTAAGGTGCACAAAAATATATATGGAATAGGACGTTGCTCAGATGTTGTTATTTTGCTCTGTTATTTTTTATGTCTCTATAGCATTATATAATATTGCAATGGCAAGTGTGGATGTAAAGAGGATGCTAGAGGAGTTGCAGCAGAATTTGAAGGAGCAACTGCAGAGCAGTTTACATGTTGTCAAAGGTGAGATAAAGGAGAATTTATCTGCGAATATGGTAGATATGGAAGGTAAATTTCAGGAGGCGAAGCTGGACCTGGAACAACTGAAGCGGGAACGCAAGGAGGACCTTAACACAGTGGTTGTCGAAGTTGTTGATTCTCTTTCAGATAAAGTTGCAGAATGTGTTAAAGAGAGTTTCAAAACTGAAATTCAGGAAGTACAGACTTCTTTAGAGGGTTTACATACTAGTGCTTCTAAAATGGTTGCAAATGTCACGCGATTACAGGCCAGCTCAAAGCAGATACAGGACGATGTAAGTGGTGTACGAACAGAGGTCGGTACAGTCCAATCCAAAGTAGACTCAGTACAAGCGTATGTGTCTAATGTACAGTCTGATGTTAGTAATGTTAGGTCAGATGTATCCAATGTCCAATCCAAAGTAGACATAGTACAGTCCGATATTGGTAATGTGAGGTTAGAGGTATCCAATGTCCAAGCCGATGTCACCAATATTCAGGTTGACATAAATAATATGCAGTCAGATATCACTGATGTATAGTCTGACATAGGTAAAATACAGACAGAAGTTAATACGGTATTTGTAGATGTATCAAAAGTCCAGGTGGACATTAATAAGATTAGACAAGAGGTAGAGGCGTCTAAAGAATTGTGTACACAGAATATAACTGCATTAACGACACGTTTTGTTAACGATGCGATAAAAACTACAGCTTCTCTGGTCGAATTAAAAGGTAACGTAGAAACTTCATGAATACAGGTTATTGACCATAATAAAATTCTTAAGGCAGATATTGAGGAGGACATAGCTGAAATGTTAAAAGCTAATGTAGTGGTATGGAAATACGAGTGGAACAAATCTAGTGGGGAATATGTTAAGCAAATCCAAGATAACATAGAAAAGAAATAGCCAGTACCCAAGTAGTAATTAATAGAGAGTTTATTGAAGTAAGAACAGATCTAGGTAAAAGGATTGATACGCTCACTGAAAAGCAAGTAGAGCATAGAACTCAATCTAGTCAGGATGAGCAAGCTTTGATAGAATCGTTAGAGAATAAAACTAAAACGATAGAGGAACGATTAAACAAGGTTGTCACTAACGTTAATGCCATGAGTGAGGAGAAAACTAATGAACTAGAAGAATCCGTATCCAAGGAGTTACAAAATCTTAATCTAGGTTATGATGCCAAGCATGAGACGTATAAGGAAGTGTTAAAGACCGAAGTAGGACAACAGCTGAAGAAGATTATCACTGAGATGGAAGAAAAGGAAAGGGAGAAGATAGATTTTGAAGATTCGAGTAATCACACAAGAAGAAATAGCCTAGAAGTGGAAGAAAGGGAAATCAGGCCGGAAGAAAGAATATTCAGGATTACGGAAGGTTTAGAGGAGAGGAGTAAAATGCCCGAAATTTACAATAGAGATTTTCGACAAAATCTTCAGGATTCATATCCGAGAAACGTGACGGTCATAAGGAACTTTGAAGACAAACCGCGTAAGTTCAGCCACCTAGATAGTTTCACACCGATAGAGTACATCAGAAATCTCAAAGATTACTTTATCGAAGCGCATATTCCAAGAGAGAGGGAAATGAAGATCGTAGAACGCTTTTTATCAGATGGGCCCCTTGAATAGTTCAGGGCCTTCAGATATACCTTCATGAACTTCGATGAATTCGCAGAAGCACTAATAAAGCGTTTTTGGTCTATTGAAGCACAAAACTCCCTACGCGCAGAAGTATACTCACGGAAATATTCAGGAACTCTTCCTACACGCTACGCAGACTTCTTCACGAGTCAGTTAGCCAGGCTCAGACTTCTTCAACCCCCGTTATCTACAGCTCAGTTGATAGACGCGATAGCCAGGAATCTCCCTGTTGAAGTCAGACGTCTGATTATCTCGTCAGGGATCAACGATCTAGCAAGCATGGACGAATTGCTCAGAAAACTCGATTACACGAGCCCTATGCGAAACGTTGTTGCGAAGAACCAAAGTCAAGAGTACAAAGACATTAACACAGTATATCTTGACCAAACACAACAGACAGACAATCCGAAAGAACCATAAAAGGTCTGAAAGGAATAATTATTTCCGGGATCGTAGACCAGAACCCAGATATAGGAGATTCCGTGGAGGTCGTCCATATCAGCAACAGCAAGGACGTGGTAATGATAATAGCAATGGCAAACGTAGAAGTGGTTATTATCACAACAATAATAACTACCGATACAATAATAATGGTTATTATAACAGGAATAACAATAGGAATAACCAGAACAATAATCGTAACAGAAACTCCCAAGATGAAATGATGACGAAGGAGAAGTATGATGAACGTCATAAGGAAGGACAAGAGTATCTCAAGGAGTTGAGAAATAATGAGAATGGTAATGGAAGGGAAAATAAAAGTTTGATTATAGATCCCGGTCCATCTACTAGTCAGAAGGGGAACCATGAGAATGTGTCTCAAGGACAAAAAAAAACAATTTTGAAACGGAATTAGAGGAGACAGGATATACTACTACACAAAACTAGATTATGATAAACGAAATCTATGAGGTGACAGACGAAGACCTACTCTTCGAGAAAGAGATTGTTAGAGAAGAAAGACCATTCGAGTTACCGATTATATGTGTTAATGTGGATGGACAAATATATAAGTCATTAATGGATACTGGTGCCATTATGTCTATCATATCGGATGATTGTTATCAGAGATTATCTAAGGGCAAAAAGATGACAGTTTTACCCGCATCTACTGTTAAATTGCGTGGTATTTTTCAAGACAAAGCGGTAAAATGCAAAATCCAAGTTTTGTTAAACTTTGAGATAAATGGAAGCACATATGAACACATTTTCATTGTGGTGAGCAAAATCAATTTTGATATCGTGCTAGGCATTGACTTCATTACTAAAGTTGGAGCAGTAATTGGATATGAAAACCGAGTCATAAAATTTAGTGAAGGGTTAATAAACACAGAAGTGTTAGAAGAACGGGATTCGAATGACAGTCTAGATAAAAATCCTAGGGAAGAAATTATTAACAACATTATTGAAGAGGTAGAAAATAGAAGGGAAATGCTTACTCTCCAAGCAGAAGGGTTTGACGAAATTCAGGATGAATTTGAGGAATTAATCATGGAGTTTAAAGACATTTTCGATGATAAGCCTGGATTGATAAAGGACTACAAGTATAAGATTAGGCTTACGGATGAAACTCCTTATCAGAAAGGATTTACCCAATACCAGAAAAGTACTATGAAGAAGTACGAGAGATAATCAAGAAAATGGAAGCTGACGGAATTATAAAGAAGCAGGCGTCGTCTTACGACAACCCTATAACTGTAGTCAAGAAAAATAATGGTCAATTACGCCTATGTCTCGACGCCAGGACCATTAATTTAAAGATTTTGCCCGAGGCAGACCGACCGCCTAAAATACGAGATTTGCTCAGAAAGTTCAAAGGAAAAGCATGTTTCAGCGTCCTAGATTTAACTTCTTCGTTTTACCAAATTGAGCTTGAAGAAGAAAGCAAACAGTAAATAGGATTTCTGTTTGACCAGACGTCCTGGGTATTTCAAAGAATTCCCTTTGGCATGGTCAACAGTGGTCCAGACCTGATTAGAGCCCTTGATAACAAACTCACCGATGAAGTTAAAAGGAACGTGATCTGTTATATAGATGATTTAATCATATCTTCACCAAATGTCCAGGAACATCTCATACACTTGCGTAAGCTTTTTGAAAACCTGAGAGACGCAAATATAAAGGTAAACTTCGATAAGTGCCGTTTCATGAGAGAAGAAATTAATTTTCTCGGACACACCATTGACCAGCATGGATATCACCCGAACTTGCAGAAAGTGGAAGCTATTATGAGGTTACCAAAGCCCACTAAGGTCAAACAAGTGCGAGAATATGTAGGTGCGTGCCAATTCATTAGCAGTCATTGTCCAAAGTATTCAGAGATTATGGCACCTCTCTATGACTTGCTAAAGAAAAATAACCGTTGGAAATGGAGTAGTACCGCTGACGACGCGTTTGAGAAAGCTATGGAAATGTTGAAAAACAACGTGAAATTATAATATCCGGATAACGAATATTCTACATAGAATCCGATGCTTCACGTGTAGGCATTAGTGCAGTCTTATACCAAAAGGACGAAGAAGCAAATAAGCACTACATTGCGTTCACCGGAAGAAAGCTTAAGAAACACGAAGAATACTACTTCACGACAGAACTAGAGGCGTTAGCTTTCGTGACAGCCCTTCAAGTGTGGAAGAAGATATTAATCGGACATCAGATTATAATTATCACCGACCATAAGGCACTTCAATTTATGCTTCAAACCGATATGTCGAGTGATAGATTAACTCGATGGGTCCTTTCTGCTCAACAGTTTAATGCTACAATAGTCCACCAGCCAGGTAAGGACAATTTGTTGGCTGACGCATTATCACGTAACCCAGTTAGAGATTTGTAGATTAACCATGTACAATTGGAGGAAGAAGGTCAAGAAACCGTTAGGAGATTAGCCCGAATCGGTGTGTCACAGAAGAGACACGTTCCAATTAGGAAAATGTACAGGTTCCTTACTGGTTACATGCACACAGAAGATCTAGATTTTGCTGCTACTCAAAGGCGATCACGACACTATGTACTGAGCGGAGATCTTGTGTGTAAGTACGCAGACTCCGTGCACACTAAGATTCGTATAGTTGTGCCTCCTAATCTTGTCACAAAGTTAGTGTGGTTGGCACACCATTCTATCGGACATGGAGGTTTAGATAAAACCCTCAGTACTCTTAAAGAGAGGTTTGTCTGGACCAACATGAGATCCACTATAGCGAAGATTATAAGATCTTGTGATAAATGCCAGAGAGGAAAATTCGCATCAGAATTGTTGAAAGGAAGACCCAGAGCAATGATACCTTCTAAACCACGTGAGCTGATGACCACGGACATTTTTGGTCCTTGTCCGAAGGGATATCAGGGTAATCAGTTCCTGTTAGTGACTGTTGATGTCTTCACTAAATTCGTTACCGTGAATCCCATGCAAAAAGACAATACCAGAAATGTTGTGAGCAGATTAAAGAATGCTGTGTTTCCGAAGGCTGGGAATCCAGAATATCTCTTATCGGACCCTGGAGCGCAGTTCACTTCAGCCGAATTCGCAGCAGACATGGAAAGGTTGGGAATTAAGCACATCTTTTCAAGCGTGCGTTATCGAGAGTCAAATTCAAGCGAACGCTATATGGCAGAATTTAGTAAATTCTGCAGAATTTTCTGTCCAAATGATCACCCCAGTTGGGTAAAATACGTGCCAATGATTGAGGATTGTTTGAACTCCACAGTTCAAGAAAGCACGGCAGAAGTTCCTATGATTCTTCACTTAGGAAGGAATCCAGAAAGGCCATGGGACAATATATTTGATTTCATTCCCAGAGATCCTGATCTAGGAAGACAAGCGAGGATCGATATGGCGAATGAAAGACTTCAGAAAGCGGCAGAGAAGCGATTGAAACGAGTTGCAGGAAAACGTTTCGGAACGCCGTTGGAAATTGGAAGTAAGGTCTTATTGCGCAGACCAGTGAAAGCGGACGTGAGCAAATAGATATACCCCAAGTTCGGAGTTATCTTCATTGGACCGTTCCACATAACTAATGCTTATGGGAAAAACTGTTATGAGTTGTTTGACGATGAAAATAACGTTATTCTAGGAAAATTCAACGGTAAAAATTTGAAAAAGTATCCTAAGAAAATAGGCTGAAATAATTCAATATATGAGTTCAAGTGACATATCAAAAGTCTTGAATTAGTATGATTAAAGACAATTTGCAACTGTTTTATACTTGAGATGACGGAGGAATGCCCCCGAAAATTGAATTATTTAGGGACAAAATGAGACTATTTTCCGTCCCCATGATAAAATTTAACTAGCAAATATAATTTCTGGAAGTGTGACACAAGAGGGTCGTGTTACAAGCTCGACGCTATAGGAGAGCCCGATCACGTGATATGTTGCACAATGGACGCTTCTAGAAGGCTATTCTTAGCATAGCAACAGCGAGTGTGGAAATTAATATTATAAATATTGTTATAAATTATGCTATTGGATCCCAGTCCAGAGCCCATGAGAACAGGTCTTATTGAAGATGGGATCAACTTTAATTACACAATATGATGAAATTATGCATTTAGGCCCTTAGAAGAAGATTTTCTTATTCGGTAATGAAGAGAATATTAAGAGAAATTATGTCTGATTCTTTAAAAACCGCAGATCGGTTAATCTACGCAGTAATAAGCATTGGTAATCTACGCGTTAAAATTATGGTGGGAGATTGATATGGCCGCCAAAAATTCGACTTGGAAGGGGAGATCCAAGGATCGAGGTTCTTATTCCAGCAGACTTTGAAGAGTGAGGAAGTGATTTTACTGGGTCAACGGAGATCCCAAGGCTTAGTCCGAGTGCGACGACTGTCGACTTGTGGAGACGCGAGTATAGCTAGGTGGAGCGTTAGAGATCACCGCACTTCCATTCTACGTGAAGTTGCGAGGAACATTGTATTGATTATATCTCTTATATAATTGAGTTTTGAAGTTAAATAAGCATATATACATAAATAACAGGTCGCTTACTTTATATTGTGAAAAGTCAAGCGTTTTAATATTCACCGTTTCGACAATATAAGCCTGTCAAGTTAGATTTCCAAATGTGTTGGAAATAGAGCTGAATATCATTATAAATTGCAACGTGAAGTTGACGAACGCAGTTCAAGTGAACAGTGGCGGAGGACTTTTAATATTGGCGCAACACATGAACATAAACAGAATTACTATTAATATTCATCAAACATTATCATTCAGCATAATTAATATTGTTGATATGATGGACTAAACAGTCATGCGCCAGAGACATATTCAATAGCAGGAGTTAAGATACAACGATGGAGCTTCGTTAGACAACGTATTCTTGAATACAGACGTAGTGTACGGTCCATCTTGTGCATTTACGTCAGTCTACGAACACTAATATAACATCAATTAGCAATGGACACATTTAATTCACTATTCATATGTATATTTCCATAATTATATTCCAATGATGAAGCTGATCCATATTTACGACGGAGAATGGAGACTTTACAGAAGAGATTTGTCAAGATGCTAGAGAAGGTAGCCCAGCAACACAGAAGAATTTGCCAGAAGGATGTCGTTCGAGCCCAGGCGAATGTTGGTGAATTCCAGAGATAGACGTTTCTTATCTCTGAGGTCGCAGATCCGAGGTTCGAATGCAGATCCATATCAGTGTCTTGTACTGAGGAAACATCTAAAGTATTGTGGCAATACTTACATTAATCTTCAAGTTTTCGTCCAAATAAGGTATTAGTGTATCTCAATTGTTATATAGAACTTGATTAGTGACATTCTGAGCCAGCGATCTTATTCCATATGTTCAGCGATTTTATTACATATTTCTATATTTCCACATTTCATGTATTTCAGTGCTTTTATGTATTTTACACTTCAGATGTGTGTTGAGATTTTTATATTCCAAGATTATTTAGAAGATGATTGCATTTCATCTATTTTTCAATTTTATTCTACGGATCAGCTGTGGAACTGACATTAAAAATTTTGTTTGAGGAATCATATTGCATCATAGGAGACTAGTCGTTTCGACTCTCGAATTTTAATAATTTCATTTAAACCAAGTATTCTGACAATTTGTCATAGCTTCAAATTAAATTCTTATTAAATTTAATTTGATCACTTTAATGTAACGACATATAACTTCAAGAAAAGAAGAAACATCGAATGATATTGTTATATCAGTATTGTACATAAACTATCGACGATCTAAGAAATACTAGTCGTTTGATAAGACCGAAGTCTTAATTCCTATGAACATTCTTTGTGTATAGTGGAAAAACATTACGACATTGACAAACCTTTCTTATTACCTGTAAAGCTAAGAGCTTTGTTCATTTAATATGTTAGAGGAAATAATTCTTGATAGAAGATTATTCAAATCTTTGGCTAGGAATTCAAAGCTAGTTTATCCCGGTCAGGATTGAATTCTATCTGACACTATAAATAACATGTGTGTTATGTTATCCTATTTGTGTAACAACAAGCCATTTGTGGACATGATATTACAACGATAAACAATTTATAGCTTGACAAGTGAGATGAAACAGGAGTATTATTTTTATTACATGTATTTGCGACAGACGAGTTAACAGTTAATTATCTTGTTGTGGAGTAAACTTTAGGAGGTTAATCACGACTGTCTAATATCGTTCATTACAATTGGAAGTTTCGTTTAAAGAACTTACGTATGTATAATTGTAGTTCAGTAGTCATGTGCAATGATACTGAGGGTCATGCCAGTATTTGAGAGAAATTCCTACATAAGATACGTTAATAACAATTAATCCCTTTTTGGTTATTGTTTAACATAGTAGATGATAATTGGTTATGCCATATACACTGTTATATGAGTTTTTTAGAGCTATGGTGTGCTCAGGCGAGGGAATTCCGCATTTAAGGGAGGCCAAGTATTGTTGTTCTTTGATAAAAGGCATGTATCATGATAAGAGTCGCTGTATACAAGTAGTTCAGTTCTTGTGAATTAACGATTTAGCTGTGTTAACAGGAGGGTTTCAGCGGAAATTCAACTTGAGAAAGATTGTCTACTCACGTCTATAATACTATTATTAAATTTTATTAAACCCAAATTTATGTAATTACATACAGTTTACCTTAATCAGTCGACTGTATTATACCGATAATGTAATGAAACCTATATAAGACGAGGTGTATGCAGTGTATATTAAAACTACGGAACGTTAGAAAAGGATGGTTATGTGAAAAACCAGTGTATATATTTAGTTAAGAATTATATTGTAACCGAGAAGTTAGAATCTCGAAAGTGTCGCGTTAGCAACACTAGATAATGGATATTATTATAAACATATTACATGTAAATATTTTTGTGGAAATGATTTAATTAGTTAAATAATTTAGTAGGATTTATTAATCAACTGTTTTGGAACAGTGTGTGTTTATGAGCGGACGTTTTTGGTGTGAATGATTATTCATTGTTAAGAGAAAATGTGGAACCGTATTGGTCTAGAACAATAACGGAGTGCGAATTAAAGAGTGTATAAAATTTTTTAGAATGATTGTTTAAGAAACAAAGTAGTTATGTGAACTTTTGTAAGATCTAAATATTAATTTTTACGTGTTTTATAAATGCTCACACCAGCAGCCTCTGTGGGCTAGCGAGCATGATTCATCGTTAGCATTGGAGAGCGATGATATAATATAACAGGTGTAGACTCACAGCCTTCTATTTATTGTATAAACCAGTTAGGAGTACGGCGTGATGCCAGTGTTTCATTGATGAAACAAAGCCACGGCACGTGCGTTCTGCAAACGCAGGCTTGAGAATGAAAACATGTGTCTGGAATGCCATTAAGAGGCTTCACTAAACGTTTTTATTTATACGCTGTGTAGGCCTAAAACAAGCCAAGATTTATACTCGTAATTTTTCATACAGCATGGTAGTAAGATGTAGAGTTGAAAGGAGGTGTGAATGTTTGCGTGTTTTTCATTTTAATGTTAATTGTTAAATTCATTTATTGTTATTTTCTTTATAGTAGATTAGTTTACCTTTTTGTTAATAAATTTGTTCGGATTGTTTTCCATTGTTGTTGGAGTGATTCATTTTAAATATAAGGAGCAGACTATTGTGGATATAGTGTAGGCGAAGCTGAAGTCCCAGTCCCCGAGGTAAGTAAAGGTGAGTGCCCCGTGTAGTTGGTTGTTGATCCACAATATTCTTGTAACTGCTGTCTGTATATCCCTAAAGGCCGTGTTGGAAGCGACTTCTAATGTTGTATTTGCCGGAGCAATTAGAAATAGGCAATCCAGCGGGGGCCATGGATATTCCAACAGGATCCTTTCCGGATTATCGGGTACAATACGACACGAATTTCAGGACCACTCTCCCTTAATTTCACATTAGCCTACAGAATTCCACGTTAACACACCTCAATTGCATACTATTATATGTCCTGAGGATTATACTATATGTAACCAGACTTACAATCACACTCATACGAGGTGCAATACGCAATTTACCACACCATTCCGTAATTACACTATTACTCCGTCTTACCAAGAGGAAACACAAGAGTACATACTATTTTCCGTCTTAGGAAGGTGACGGGTTCAGTACTCATACACTACAGTGGAGATACCATCCCGATTATACTATTTCCCCCTTAACAGACAACCAAACATTGGAAATATAGTATTTTCCGCCTTACAAAGATAAAAACATAAAAAACCACACTTTTTCCGCCTTACAAAAATAAGGATATCGGAAATACACCATTTTCCGTGTTACAAAGATGAAAACATCAAAACAAAACTATTTCCCGCCTTACAAAAATAACGATATCGGAAATACACTATTTTCTGCCTTACGAAGTTGAAAACATCAGAACCACATTACCTTCCGCCTTGCAAAGGTACCAACATTCGGGACACTATATTTCCAGGCACTCGAAAGAAAGACACACAGTATTGTACCATTCCACACTAAAGGCGACAGAATCTTTCACATAGCCTATAGAAATAAAACACTATTCACTATACCAGCAGTATAAACAGTATAATGACTATAATGTCATTAGACTGACGCAACTCACTACGCGTTTACACAATGTAAATAAAAGCCGCCGTTCCTCAAGATAAGCGATAGCCGCTGCGAGCCTTTTGACAAAAGTGATTGATGACTGGCAGAACTCCTTGGATCAGACTAACGTCTCCCAAGTAGACTGTGTGGCCCTGGACTTAAGCAAAGCTTTTGATCAGGTGCCTCATCGGAGACTCGACCTTCCAAGCTGTGTGACGTCTACGATGGCGCAGTATGCAGACGATTCAATAATTTACAGAGCCATAAAGAATAATGATGACGTCAAAGCACTACAGGAAGATCTGGACAGCGTGGCACTGTGGTGTGATGTAAATAAGATGACCTTTAATGTAAACAAGTGTAAATATATTCGGCTAAGTAGGGCCAGACAGCCTGTTGAACATAGCCTTTCACTGAGCGGCAAAATTCTTCCCATGTGCAATTCACTGCGAATGCTGGGAATACACATTTCCAGCAATTTGAAGTGGAATGTACACGTTGAGGAATCTAGGTGTAAGGCATTTAGAATTCTGGGATTTGCAAGACGCAATCTTCTGGGATTCAGAAGCCGTGCAATCTGAGCGGTGTATCTCTGCACTATACGGCCCATTCTTCTGTATGGACTTCCTGCCTGGCATCCCACTACCGAGGAAAACATGAGGAAGTTAAGTGCAGTCCAACGTCGAGCAGAGCGACTCATTTACAAACAGGGAAACAAAGTTTTGACAAAACCACTAACATCAATCAATGACATATGTAGCCAAATAGACCTCACCTTTCTCCGAAAATCTCTAGCTGGCACCATTAAACTGTCCCCATTTCACCGCCTTCAGCTGTCATATCGCTCAGTCCGTAGAGCACAGGGTGTCACCCTTGTTCCTCCATTTGCTAGGACAACAGATTATCAATCTGGGTTCTACAATCGCTCTGCTCGACTTTGGAATGACCTGCCTCTTGCAATAAAAGACCTTCCTCCACGACAATTTTGCCGCAAAGTGAAGGCTCTAAAGGGACTAAGACCCCATGTAAATAGAATTTATATAATGTAACTTTGTGAGTGAGTGGGAGTATGTGTGTGCGTGTAGGTATGTATGCATGTGTGCGTGCGTGAACGTGTATATGTGTGTGTGCGTGCCTGTATCTTCCCATTTATTTATTAATTGTATGATAGAGACGTCGTGTTCAGCAGATTATGTGTATATAGCAATGTAAAGTTGTAAATTGTATATATGTAACATATCAGATTTGTATAGATTTAATGAACGGAGATGGAGACACTGCTGTGTATGTGGGGTTTGCCCTTTCTCTATCTGCCGCCCATAAATTGTAGACACAATTTTTGGTAAATAAATAATAGTAATAATAATAATAATAATCACACGAGCGGATTAAACTGCCCACCTCCTAGAGTATCATACAGCCAGTCACAGCGACTCACTCCACTGATGATAACAAAACATATTGTTACACCCGCCCACCGGACACGGGACACTATCACTTACTCAGTTATCATACCACGTGATGATACAGGTCGGCCATTAATTTCCAGGGCGCACAGAATCGCGCTACATTTGAATACGGTTGTCATAGTGACACATGTTTGATAGCATCTGTACTCAATACACCGCTGCTACAGAATATTTAATGCTCACCGGAGCATGATACATTACTTGCCCGACACAGTTAGTGAACATTGACCCCTAGGATACTAATATTCCCATTAATATGCCAAGAGCTTCCCACCACATGGTGACTGTCATCCAGCACACTTTAATAATTTTATTATTTATACAATACTGTTCACACATGAGGGGATCGGAGCAGACATCCCACTCGTCGATTAGTCTCGACACAGATGGTTTTTTTAGACAAGGGACATATTCACAGTCCACTATGTATTTGGGCATCCATTGCTTTTTGATGATCTCCACCTCCATTCTGACAGTTTATCAGGGAGTCCCTCCATTACGATTACCGACCAGCAAGGTCTATTGCGGTAATCCCACACCGTTCTACCTATAAAATCCCATACAAGGGTCCACACTTACATATTATTGCTTTAGTTTCCTTATTCCACTATAATAAACGTACTCTTTACGAACTCTGAATGCCAAAGACACAGGTTGGCTAGACACATGTTATATAGCACTAGCCTCCACACCACAAATCGCGTCTCGTAGAGACAGAGTCCCCCCTGTGGACACGATTCCATCTTACTTATGTTAAAATAAGCACACGGGTGTTAGAATTTCAGTCCCAGATACTGAGCCATGTTTACCATCTCTCTTTTCTTTATTTTTTGGCGGCCGTCCCGGTAGACTCAGATGCCATGTGAGATACTTACTGACCGGACGTGCCTTGAGGCTCTCCGCCTTATCATTTAAAATGTAATATTTTTCCTTTTTATTTAACATTGTCATTACACCGACGCCTTCCATTGACTCAAGTAAGTAACGCATCTAACCTTGTTTCCACTATGCTCATTTCCTAAATTTAACTTTCCTTTTGGTCTTCGTCGTGTGCGTGGATTTTCGGTGGAACCAATCGAAATGGCGGTCCCCTGTTTTGTTTAGTTTGAGTCTATGGTTTAACCTTTCAATTGTTCCGTGAAATATATCTGTGAGTGATTTTGTGAATGTATGTTTTTCTTGCTGCCTGGTGCATTGATGTTGTTTTGATTGGGCATATCTTCGAATGGGTCTCCCGTGGTTTGTGGACGTTGGCGTTTCGACCATTCTCCCAACACGAGGCATGACACCATATATTTAAGCCCTTATGTATTCCCTTCATTCCATGCTTCGGGCATCTGAATCACGGCGGTAACTTTAAGTAGGCCTTACCGTATTCAGCTCGAACTCGGAACGTAAGTAGGGGACCATATAGCTTTAGAATGTTTTGCTAGACTACCTACAAGCACGAGTTGCTTTGAGTTTTATTTCTCCATCGTCGGCTGGCATTTTGTGTGTTTGATTGCGTGTATGTATCTTTGATATATTTCACGGACACTTTACGTCATTTGTTTCTCCTTGTAGTATCTTTGGTTTTGCATTTCTTTTCTCTGAGGACTGCCAGCTAGATCGCATCCCCATTGCTCGCCACAGCCTTTGCGACACGCACACAGTCCCTTTTTATATCTTTGCTATGCTTGTTATTTGTGGTCGCCATGACAACCAACCTGGGTAGATTATAGGCTAGGGAATAACCCACCCACCAAGGGAAGATGATTAAGAGAAGGAAGTAGATTTGGGATTGGAAAAGAAGGATAGAAGAATAGGAGGAGAGTCCCACAAAAGTTATTAATTTGACTTTTAATCCATTTAGAAGCGATTGCCACCGCAAATATGTGCTCGGATACCTAAAGTGGCTACGAGCTTGGTCGAAGCTGACGGGAACCGCAGCTAAGGCTTGGGCAGTTTGCCAGAGAGAGGCTTTAGTGTGTTTCCTTCCAAGCACGAATAAAAGTACTATAGGGAAGGGTGATGATCTGGCCAGACAGATAGTAAACGATTTATTGTATATGAACGAGGGCATAAACCTAGGAAGAGCTAGGAATGCCAGGATCCTGCCTAACTGTATTATCAAAGAAATGATGAATCCAAAAACAAATATTTAATTTATTTAACAATGCAGGAAATTTGAGGAAATTAACAATTATGCAATATAATTTTAATAAACATAGTTCGTTTGAACTTTTTAACAAATAGGGTCGCAGACCTCTCCACATTAAACAGTTGCTCCAGGCAATTGACAATTTTTAAGGTTTTTTAAACCGTGAATTAAAATCTTGGTAAGATTTCACAAATAGGCAAAATGGAATAATTAAAGTTTTAACATTTACAGGAGTACAAGCAATGTACTATATGAAACCTCTGAAAGAACATTCTAACGAGAATAACAACTTCGAAGATAACAAAATGGAAAACATAAAGAATAAAAAGGAAGTTCCTACAACTTCTTATATTTAAACAGAATTACTTTGTGAGATTTATACAAAGAGAGCAGGTCACTTACTGTGAACCTGAAAAGTTAATCAGAAGGAAGGTTCTAGACCTCTTATACTTTGAATAAGACTCGCCAGTCAAATGAGGCAGTTTTCATTTAGCGAGACCAAAAAATTACTCACTCAAGAGTTGAGAGAATTGTTTTCCCTGCTTTTGAAGGGAGGAACAATGTAAATTTAAAACTTGTATCACACAAGTAATTATGCAGAATTTAATTAATGTTAAACTAGCAAAGTTGGAAGGGCACTTTGTGAGTAACACCTTATAGAAAGTTACAATTTTATAAATAATGGTTGTTAGTAGAAGGTTAAGGAAAGATCATTGGGATATAGGATCAATGTTCATGGCCGTATTTAATATAACCGGACGATCGCGACGCGGTAGAAACGTGGAGAAAGCACTGTTTATCACTGTAGTCTATGAAGATGGATTCAAAGTTCACTATAGAAACACTAAAGTTCATGAAAAAGAAAGTTATTGCAATTATGGAAAGAACTGATTGCACTATATAGATGAGAGTCTATTACTTAAAAAAGTTGTAATTTACAATTAAATGCGCCATAGAATTTTCCAGAGGTTCCAGCGGAGGACGAAAATTCACTGTTGTAGTAATTTAGTTTTAAACAGAATTCTCCCAAGTACGTGAGAAATGCATGACGGCAGGACTCGTAGATTGAGTACCGAATCTGGAAAGTTCCAGAACAATCCCAGTAGTGAAATGGGGCTAATGTAAATCCAGCGGAGGAACTAACTGGTTGAATTATAGACAGTGGGTAATTAGATAATATCCCACGTAGAGAGAGGATTTCTCGTTTGAATCGCTTAAGAAAAGCTCTTTTATAGTAAGGTTGGCTTATCCAAGTAAAAGCTCAACATGGCAAAACCCACGAAGAATGATTATTGCCCCAAGTAAATAATTTCACACTACCTATAATTAAAAGCACTTGAAAGTTAAAACCATGAAGATGAGGTTAAAACTTTTTAAAAATGGTACTTATCTCGATTTCATGTTGAAGTCGGAGTTCCTTATGAAGACTATCTAGCCAACATGGCGTAGAAGAGGGTGTGCCTCTTGGTTTGAGGAGGCTAAGCTCGAGCGGAGCTTTGACTTAACGAGTCAACTGCAGACGCAGAAGTGAGAGCAGCTCAGCGGAGCACTGAGAGACCACGGAAGGGGGAGAGAGTGGGGGTAGGAAACAAAAGGTATACATATCAGCATAACCAACTTATTAAGAACAAAATAATCTTCTTTTGCTGAGCTGGTCTTCAAAGAGTTGACAACAGTATCTGGTAGCCAAATGGATAAGTAAGTCCTCTGCACGATGAGGAATTGAGTAGCTTCAGAGGTTCGCTACTAGATGACGCTAGGTGGACCACAGAAGTTATATATCTGAAACATACTTATGAAGACATAAGAAACATGCCCAACAAGGAGAAAACAGATGATCACTGTTGGTGTTTGGCAAAGAGGATGGACGAAATGAACATGCAAAGAGCAATAGACATTATATCTCTCGTACCGTGTATTCAAAGAATACACCATACTGGGGGGACAGACACCAACAGCGAGCAAGAAAAATAAGTACAATAATAAACAATTGCCGTACAGTAGTGGTCTTGTGATCTGACCATTATTGATCAAGACTCTGAATACCCTGACTCTCCTATCTCTTCCAGGGTGACACTTGGTCACTTTACCAGAAATCCATACTAGGGGGGGGTGAAATATCCCTAACCAAGACCAAGTCCCCTACTTTAATGTCGGGACTGGAAAGAAACCACTTCTGCCTCCGTTGCAAGGAAGTTAAATATTCCAAGTTCCACCTTTTCCAAAAAGAATTACTGAGGGCTTCAAGTTTACGCCCAACAATAGGTAAATCAAAATCCCTGAAAGAATTGGGAAGGGGAGGAGGGGCAGAGAGAGAAGGGCGTGTAAAGAAGCGACCAGGTGAAAGTGGAAGGAGGTCATCAGGGTCATTGGAAAGCGGAGTTAAAAGGTGAGAATTAACGACACTTTCAATCACGAAATAGCTGGAAGCCGAGAAAAATAAAGCACTAGTAAAGATTGCGATACGATGAGAAAGAAGAATTGGCAAGTTTAAACAAAGCGTATAGGAACAAGTACATCTATTCAGGACAAGAATATACCAAATAAACAAAGGAACTATGCGAGTAGAAAGCAAGAACGCCATAGGTAACAAACGAGTAGCCATAAACAATGACCTTAAGTTATAATGAGTATCAAAGGGGTTACTCAGAAAAATACTTAAGTCAGCGAAAAACGTGACATGACAATCATGGATACAAAAACACATCGAATGTGACGTCGAGAAAAAACAAGTTTGTTCATCAATGAACATTAAGATCGCAAAATATGCAAGCAAAGTGCAATACATAAGCAAAGTGGAATACATGAACGCGTGAGAAATACGCAACGAAGTTTTGAAACAGGGATCGAAACAATTGTAAGATACGAGCGTGAGTAAGTGAACGACGTAAACAAGCAAGGCCTTGACACACATAGTACAACGAGATAAGGCATATAAATAGCTGAACGAGTCCTTAAGCGGAACAAGTTTATTTTGGGAACTAGGTGAACGGCTTCCGAGCGTGCGGTAGCGACTCGCAAGACGATCGTTGGCAGTCGGCCAGAGTTGAGATAAGAGAAACTTGTTTTGAACTGTGTCAATCATACAGGAAATAAACAACGACTGGGCATTCCTCAGACTGGTATACACACGAGTCTCAAAAACAAGCAGTTCAAAGTGCACACACACTAATTGAGTCAGCTGTAACTTAAAGCAGAACGAGTAACACGACATGCAGTCAATCGTAACTTGGACGTGAAAAAGCAATTTAAAGCTATATGAAATAAAGTAGGAAATCAATTTCGCATAATTGAGAGGATCACGAAATCGGACAATTTTCAACAAAAAGAAGCTTAATTCTTCCGAGCAAAGAAGACAAGCTGGGACATTGAGACGAAGGTTATGCATAAGAATAGTTATTCTAGATGCTATAGAATTCAGAGTTTCAATCGGTTTCATGAGCGACTTCCAATTGCGAGGAAGGGGGGAGGAGCCGGCCGTGGCCATCCTTCTACATAGCGAAAGAAGTGAAACATAGCGTACAGTAAAGTGATGGTGACTGATAGCCATGGTTTTACACAAGGGGAAGATAGTTTTCGAGGAATAGTTTAAGCAATTAACTGCTATAAAAAATGACATAAAAAGATAGACGAAATAACACAAAGCAAGGCGAACTTGAATGGCCATCTTGTGCGGGAAGAAGGAAAAACCATTTAAACAACTTACAGGGTTAGCGCAGTTGTTCACGATAAAACATCGTTTCGACAAGTGGTTTTCAAAAATATTGAGATTTGAAACATGAGCGTTCTCTTTTTCAGAAATGGGATTTATGTCAGCCGTAACGAAATGACATTGTGCTTTGGTTTGAACACTGGTATGTTTGATCTCGCCAGTAATAACCCAACCAAAATCGGTGCCTCTGGCGACCACGGTTGAAGATAACTTGCGTGTTTGTTTGCGAATGCAATTCCAAAAAACATTGGCACTGAAAAGCACATCAATGGGACCTTGAGCATTAAACTGAGGATCGGCTAACCTTAAGTGCGAAGGAATGTTTAAACCGGAAGTATTGATAGAGTGACTTGGAGTGTCTTTACCAATACTGGTAAGAATGAGACAGTTTAAATTAAGATTGGTGTTTCTTTGGCAAACGTCTCTGATTTTCAATTTTGAAGACTGCAAAACTTGAGTTTTCAAATTGTCAATGCCGGTCACATTGATAGAAGTAGGCGATGACGAAAGACCTAGTTTTTTAATCAACGATTGCGAAACAAAGTTGTGCGTTGAAGCGGAATCGAGAAGACCACGGGTTTTGAACCAATTTCCAAATCTATCTTGGATTTCAAATTGTACAGTGGTCAAAAGGGTTTGCGCACTATGAAAAGTGTCGGCGTTGGAAATGCAGGAAGAAGCATTAGTTTGTTCGGAGTGGCTCTGCAAGGAGCTTAAAGAGGCAGGTGCTGATGACCTCGATTTATCGTGAACGTGCAATAAGGAATGATGCGGTTTTTTGCAATGAAAACAAAGGTTTGATGACATACAGTTCGAAGAAGAATGCTTAGGTGACAAGCAATTGAAACAATGTTTGCTGTTTAAGACAAACTTTCTTCGATCTTCGACAGACAATTCTTTAAAGGATTTGCACAAATATAATGTGTGAAGCTTTTTACAGAGCGTGCATTTTAATGATTTGTTAAGCGGCCTGATATCTTCTCTTGAATTATTGAAAGAAGAACGGGTTTGTTTGTTTTCGACAAATGGGGGCTGATGTCCCTTTGAAGAAGCAAGTTTTTTTTCAAAAATTTGACACTGAGGATTCGTTTCGACTTTTTCGCACTGAAATGCGAGTGCTGTAAGGAATTGACATCGACTGTTGAGAAACGAAACGAGGTGTTCGAACGAATGTTCCTTGTTGCAGGTGAGTTCGAATTCCCAGGCCTTCAGTGTCGAAAAATCGAATCTTGATGTAGCTAGGTGAATAAGTATGGTGTCCCATGTTTGGACAGGCTGTTTTAGCTGGTATAACGCTCTGACATTTAACTGCATAGAATCTAAGAGGTCTCTTAAAGATGTGACGTCATTAGGTTTTACGGCAGGTAAGTTGAAGAGACAGCGGATATGACGAGCGACACTCAACCGTAAGTTGCCATATCTCTCTTTAAGGAGATTAAAGGCGATGTGGTAGTTGTCTGCGCTTAAAGGCAATGACTCTACCAAAGCCAAGGCCTCAGATTCCAAAGACGTACGAAGGAAGTAAAATTTATGTATGTCTGGGATCTCGATATTTTCATGAATTAGCGAGCAGTAAAGTTCGTAAAAAGAATACCATTCACCTTCCTTGCCTGAGAAGTGCGGTAGGCTTATCTTGGGAAGTAACGGTTTCGGTTTGTTCTTGTGAACTGAAGCGGGTGCTAACTGGGCCGGATTGATGACCTTAGTGTCCGGTTCTGAGATATTGCGGATCAGTTGGTGGGCCTTTGCAATTCCTTCAAAGTACAAGGGTTCAACCTCGTCCCGATCCGATTGCAGTTCTGGACAAGCGGATTCGATCTCGGTTTGAATTTGGTCATAATAATCATAAGACCGTTCGTACAACTTAAGGCGATGTGTTAAGATATCTAAATCACACTCGGCGGGATCTAATTTGTTGATAAAATTTCGGAATCTAGTGAGTTGCCCTTTATAAGAAGAACGTCTAGCAATGAGAGTTTCATCTTTTTCAGCAGGAGCCATGACACAAAGAATAAATTGAAATACAACTCACGAAACTGTAGAACCTTGGAGATGCTGTCAGGTTGGCAACAGCGAGAGAGTAGAAAGAACAGGACACCCCAAAGGAGACAGGAGCGGCCTCTTTCCCGTTCACAGGCTTTGCATGACGTAGATATAGCTGAAAGATCCAAAGGAGATATTAAAAATTTGCAAAGTATTGTCAAATGACACTTGACAAACAATAGACATAAAGAATGGACTCTCCCGGGTTTCTGGGACCAAATTTTGGGTAGATTATAGGCTAGGGAATAACCCACCCACCAAGGGAAGATGATTAAGAGAAGGAAGTAGATTTGGGATTGGAAAAGAAGGATAGAAGAATAGGAGGAGAGTCCCACAAAAGTTATTAATTTGACTTTTAATCCATTTAGAAGCGATTGCCACCGCAAATATGTGCTCGGATACCTAAAGTGGCTACGAGCTTGGTCGAAGCTGACGGGAACCGCAGCTAAGGCTTGGGCAGTTTGCCAGAGAGAGGCTTTAGTGTGTTTCCTTCCAAGCACGAATAAAAGTACTATAGGGAAGGGTGATGATCTGGCCAGACAGATAGTAAACGATTTATTGTATATGAACGAGGGCATAAACCTAGGAAGAGCTAGGAATGCCAGGATCCTGCCTAACTGTATTATCAAAGAAATGATGAATCCAAAAACAAATATTTAATTTATTTAACAATGCAGGAAATTTGAGGAAATTAACAATTATGCAATATAATTTTAATAAACATAGTTCGTTTGAACTTTTTAACAAATAGGGTCGCAGACCTCTCCACATTAAACAGTTGCTCCAGGCAATTGACAATTTTTAAGGTTTTTTAAACCGTGAATTAAAATCTTGGTAAGATTTCACAAATAGGCAAAATGGAATAATTAAAGTTTTAACATTTACAGGAGTACAAGCAATGTACTATATGAAACCTCTGAAAGAACATTCTAACGAGAATAACAACTTCGAAGATAACAAAATGGAAAACATAAAGAATAAAAAGGAAGTTCCTACAACTTCTTATATTTAAACAGAATTACTTTGTGAGATTTATACAAAGAGAGCAGGTCACTTACTGTGAACCTGAAAAGTTAATCAGAAGGAAGGTTCTAGACCTCTTATACTTTGAATAAGACTCGCCAGTCAAATGAGGCAGTTTTCATTTAGCGAGACCAAAAAATAACTCACTCAAGAGTTGAGAGAATTGTTTTCCCTGCTTTTGAAGGGAGGAACAATGTAAATTTAAAACTTGTATCACACAAGAAATTATGCAGAATTTAATTAATGTTAAACTAGCAAAGTTGGAAGGGCACTTTGTGAGTAACACCTTATAGAAAGTTACAATTTTATAAATAATGGTTGTTAGTAGAAGGTTAAGGAAAGATCATTGGGATATAGGATCAATGTTCATGGCCGTATTTAATATAACCGGACGATCGCGACGCGGTAGAAACGTGGAGAAAGCACTGTTTATCACTGTAGTCTATGAAGATGGATTCAAAGTTCACTATAGAAACACTAAAGTTCATGAAAAAGAAAGTTATTGCAATTATGGAAAGAACTGATTGCACTATATAGATGAGAGTCTATTACTTAAAAAAGTTGTAATTTACAATTAAATGCGCCATAGAATTTTCCAGAGGTTCCAGCGGAGGACGAAAATTCACTGTTGTAGTAATTTAGTTTTAAACAGAATTCTCCCAAGTACGTGAGAAATGCATGACGGCAGGACTCGTAGATTGAGTACCGAATCTGGAAAGTTCCAGAACAATCCCAGTAGTGAAATGGGGCTAATGTAAATCCAGCGGAGGAACTAACTGGTTGAATTATAGACAGTGGGTAATTAGATAATATCCCACGTAGAGAGAGGATTTCTCGTTTGAATCGCTTAAGAAAAGCTCTTTTATAGTAAGGTTGGCTTATCCAAGTAAAAGCTCAACATGGCAAAACCCACGAAGAATGATTATTGCCCCAAGTAAATAATTTCACACTACCTATAATTAAAAGCACTTGAAAGTTAAAACCATGAAGATGAGGTTAAAACTTTTTAAAAATGGTACTTATCTCGATTTCATGTTGAAGTCGGAGTTCCTTATGAAGACTATCTAGCCAACATGGCGTAGAAGAGGGTGTGCCTCTTGGTTTGAGGAGGCTAAGCTCGAGCGGAGCTTTGACTTAACGAGTCAACTGCAGACGCAGAAGTGAGAGCAGCTCAGCGGAGCACTGAGAGACCACGGAAGGGGGAGAGAGTGGGGGTAGGAAACAAAAGGTATACATATCAGCATAACCAACTTATTAAGAACAAAATAATCTTCTTTTGCTGAGCTGGTCTTCAAAGAGTTGACAACAGTATCTGGTAGCCAAATGGATAAGTAAGTCCTCTGCACGATGAGGAATTGAGTAGCTTCAGAGGTTCGCTACTAGATGACGCTAGGTGGACCACAGAAGTTATATATCTGAAACATACTTATGAAGACATAAGAAACATGCCCAACAAGGAGAAAACAGATGATCACTGTTGGTGTTTGGCAAAGAGGATGGACGAAATGAACATGCAAAGAGCAATAGACATTATATCTCTCGTACCGTGTATTCAAAGAATACACCACAACCATCTCTAGTCAGAGAAGAGATTGTTGTTGACCAGCGACCGGCTCTATTGCCTTTTGGTCAATTACTTCCTCCTTTTCTACATAACTTTTATTGGAAGTGAGCACACGTATTTATTTTATTTGTTTCCGTTATTTATTATTTGTTATTTATTTATTGTTTATAATCATCTTCCCCGTTTGAAAGTGACTGTATTTGACCCCTAGGTGATGGGTACTCTTTTCTTTGTGTGTGTTATTCTGGCCGGGTTTCTTTGTGTGTTAGATTTCACTATTCATTAAATTTCCATTTCTTTATCCATGTGTCTTATTTAGCAGTGTCAGACGATCGGGCTGCTCTCTCTCATCAAACGTAGGCCTAACTTATTCAAGCTTTCTAGCACCAGGAGGGTATTCCTACCACTCCTCGTAGGACCACCTTCACGGCGTCTGGAGTCGCTCGGCACATCTGGCCTGCAAATACGGACCCAGCACAGGTCAGAAATTAACATCCATTTCCACTGCGTACTCCTTTCTTTTCTAGTTGGTTCCAGTGATGCAGCTAGGAGGCACGCCAAGAATATATTTGTATTATGCAGGACGGTGTGATGGTAGCAGAGCATGGTTCCCGCTTTACTGGATTCTGGTGTTTCACGTTCATATATACAGCGCTCCATCGCGGAACAGCTTCCTGTTACTCAGATTTGTCCGCATGATGCGGGGTTAAAAAACTTTCCTCGGTGAAATCATCTATTTCTGTTTCTAGCGTTGTAACATGTCATATTAAGATATGTGGTAATTCTTGGGATTGGAACTTCCATGTGGTGGATGACTTATCTACGCCTATGATCTTAGGTTCTGATTGTATGCACAAAGCAGGGTTGAGGCTTGATTTTTCAGATCATTCCTTCAGTTTTCTGTTTAAATCAAAGGAGCGGTTTCATTTTAATTCTTATGAAGCGAGTGTTCCTTGTAATTTTTCTGGTATCGCTGCTTTTCAAATCCCTGCTACTTTATTCACGAGTCAACGTGACGCTTTATCTGATTTGGTGAATGAATTTCCTGATGTTCTCACGTCGGGACTGGGTTCCGCTATAGACTACGAGTCATCATCATCATTTCCCGGTTCCAGTGATCTGGGTCGAGGCGTGAATCAAGGACCTCCATCCGAGGCCTCGAATCACACACTATCATATTTAGGCTATTTGTACGATGGGTTTGCCACACCCAAAGGTCCGCTATAGACTACGAGTGTCATATTGATTTACCTGATGAGCTTCCAGTTAGGTCGGCGCCATTTTCGTGCTCTCGGCCCAAATTCACTGCCATGAGAGAATATATTGATGAACTTAAGGCACGCGGTGTTGTGAGCCCTTATAAGTCATCTTATGGTAGTCCAGCATTCCTGGTGCCCAAGAAAGAGGGTACTATTCGATTAGTGGTTATCGTCGACTCAATTCTAAGGTGGTGTTCGGCAACTTCCCGCTTCCAAATCTGGAGAGCGCTTTTCAGCATTTTCACGGGGCGAAGTACTATTCCGTCCTAGATATGAATTGTGCATATTATCAAATTCCTCTAGATCCCGAGAGCCGTAAGGTAACTGCGTTCTCCACTCCGTTCAGCCTTTTTGAGTTCAATAAATTACCCATGGGCATTTCTATCGGCGGACAAGTTTTGAGTAGGGTTTTGGACGAGTTATTTGGAGATTTCAAGTATTCCTCTGTGTTTAACTATCTTGATGACCTCGTGATTTACAGTCAGTCTTTTGAGGATCACCTGATCCATTTACGTGAAGCCCTGTGTCGTCTTCGCAGTGCCGGACTCACTGTTAACCCGGACAAAATCTCTTTGGCTTCGAAGCAAATGAAATTTTTAGGTCACATTCTTTCGGATGTGGGCGTAGAAGTGAACCCTGAGCGTGTCCAATGTATCCAAGAGTTCCCTACTCCCACGAATGTGAAAGCAGTCCGACGTTTTTCGGGAATGGTAGGCTTTTACAGTAGGTTCATTAAGGGTTTTTCGGACATTTCAGCGCCCCTGAATTATTTGAAGAAGAAGAATGTACGATTCGTGCGGGGCCCCGACCAGTGTCTCGCCTTTGAAAAATTGAAAGAATGTCTTTCTTCTGCTCCAGTCCTTCGAACTACGGATTTTGGGAAAGATTTTATGTTACATTGTGATGCGAGTGATGTCGCAGTTTCTTGTGTGCTTAGTCAGCAGGTGAATGGTAATTTGGCACCCATCGCTTTGCCAGTCGGATGCTGAACGATTGCGAACGCCGGTATTCCACTTTCGAGAAAGAAAGTCTGGCTGTCATATTCGGCTGTGATCTTTTCTAGAACATCGGCATTTCTTAGTGTATACCGACAATGAAGTTCTGTCCTGGATGCGCTCGCATGTCAAAAAATTGGGTCGTATAAATCGTTGGATTCTTCGTCTATCCTCTTTCAGCGTTGACATCATTCACGTCAGAGGCAGTGAAAATGTTGTAGCGGATTGTTTGCTACGCATGTTTGAGGAACCTCCTCCCATTTTTGAGATCCCCGAGCCTGTGAATCTTTTCCAACACATTCCATGGTGTTTTACTGACATCCGTACTGCGCCCGAATTCTCCAATCAAGACCAATATCCGCTGCACTGTAACGGATTGCAGACACGTAGATACCCAGCTCAAAATAACTAACCATTGTCTGCGAAGTAAAAATTGGGAATTCCAGGAACACACAGGGTAGATCTATAAAAGAAAATAGTACTACCAGCCTAGGTACAAATTGCTACTAACATTTACATGTAAGCAATTCGAGAAACTCCGATCTCGAGGGGTGATTATGTCTGTCTATAGTGAGCGCCTGTATCCTACCTAGCAGTACTATTTTCGGCGTTGACAAAATGAAAACGATGTCAGCTAAGATAAAATAGGCTAATTCGCTAAAAAGCGCTAGCCGTTTATTGTTCCATGGCAATACACACATGTCCCTGATGTATATCAATTACCAGTGTCTTCCTGACACTACAAAAAAAAGAAAATTAAAATAAAATATAACGTGGCCTTTATACATGATAACCTGAAAATAAAGGTTGGAGAATTCGCTACTCCACTGATTCCTTCTTCTCTCATCGAAGATTATAGCATTCATTTGCTATTAGGAAAATTAAACACAAAATTTTATTACAAATATTAAACTCGAGTGAAATTCCTCAGAACCTCCACTGAAATATGAAAAAATATGAAACGGCTTGGTTTCAAATATTACCCTACATTATACATTGCGTTTCATATTTGAACCGAAGTTCAACATCTAAATATGCAAGATCAAAATTTACTAACTATTAAATATATATTCATATGTACAATGATTTGTGATTCGCACAAGTATTAATTTCTGCGTTGAAATTATTCATTTTTTTTCTCTAATATTTGTGAGTCTTTACTACTCATACTTCCTGAACAATCACCATAACATTATCGGTTGAAAGTATTAAATAATTGTCTAGATCAAAAGAACATAAGTGACAAATGTTTAAGTTCTGCTCTGCTCTAACTTCCTTTCTCCCAATTGATTATTAAATTCCGAAAATTCCTGAAATTCTTTGCTCGACTTACAATTACTTAAAAAAAACGTGAATATTTGAAGTGTATGGCATTTTACCTTCATTCCACACTTCTGTTCCAAAATTGCACAAACAATTATATTATTTCTTAAACACCCTGTACAGAACTTGCCTCAAATGCAATTAAATGAGATCACCCTCGCTGTGTTCAAAACTAGGAAACATGACTCCTTAGTCTCCTTTTGTGAAAATACGTAACTCATTTACGTCTACGATTCCTTTCTTGCACGGTATTCCCAAATCTAAACACATTTCAGTGCATTTTCTCAATCAATGCAAAGAAAATCAGTATCTTTATTAAATATCCACTACCATTGTGAATATTGTTCAAGAAACAATCCTTTACAAAACTCCTCTATTCTTATACAAAATTTTCCTCGTGCCTATAAATTCAAATCTTTAACTACTTTCTGTACAGTTACTTTTATATCACCCTGTGATTTAACTTTCTTAACTCCA
The DNA here is from genome assembly GCA_946902985.2 of Meconema thalassinum. Classification (NCBI taxonomy): domain Eukaryota; kingdom Metazoa; phylum Arthropoda; class Insecta; order Orthoptera; family Tettigoniidae; genus Meconema; species Meconema thalassinum. Next base: position 674,108 of record OX336391.1, read on the forward strand.
TTTCACGTATTTAACTTCAGTTATTACATTATTGTAACTTTCAAAGAATTGTCAGCAAGAATTCATATTTAATAATGATATAAGTGAGTCCTCTCTTCCTGTGAATACAAATTTCTGAATTTAATTCAGTTAAGTCCAGCTGATTTATTTTCAGACAATGGGTAGACTTATCTAAGTTGCCTTGACTCTTCCTTCGTCTTTTAATTACAAATGACTTAACAATTAAGTCTCAGCTATCTTCATGAAATATTTTAATTCATAAATTTTATTTAGGCTTTTTAATGGTCTAAATATTTCATTTGACACATATAACTGTTCTTGGAACATTGTGTTACTAGAAAATATGGTCTATTACGTTTACAGCATAGTTCTACATAACTATCAGTTTCATTACAATGAATTTGGTAATTATTGATTTAATTGTCTATATCGATTATTTAGACTATCTTCTACCAGATTTTGTGTCGTGTAACAATCAATTATTGCACACAGTTGGTTTATAATAAATTTCTGACATTCGAATCAACATCATGGGTTGTCGAAATTTATTTGACATTTCGTGGCATAGCTTTTTAAATATACGGTACTTCGATGTTTCAATATACGTTCCAACGCTGCGCATAAAACAGATTTATTTAATTTAATGCAAAGTATCAATGATTCTAAACGACTTTATAATGAACTGATTTTACGTTGACAATAGCAATTCGCTAATAAAATTTCGTCCAAATGACTGAAATTTTATTAAAATGACTTCTAAGAAAATACTGATATACTGGAATAAAATCTACACAATTTTAAATAAAATGACAGAATTATACGGTTGGTCAATTTTGATAAACACAGAACATGACTACAATTCTACTAAAAATTTCAATCTCTTCACTACCTTGTGCTGACGTCGATCTCTGCTGGAATATGCCTTGTCTGGCCAGACAATTGTGATTGAGCACATCGCACACAGCTGCGAGAACCGGCTGTGACGAGGACTGCTGGATAACCTCTCAGTGGGGGCAAGGTCAGACTCGGAACTGGGTTAGCGACCTCTTCCCGCACGGCAAGTCTCTCCCCCACTTCCTCACTCGACTCCCGCATGGTGTTTGGATCTTCCTTAGTTACCACTTCACTACGCCTGCATCGCTTCTTAATGTTGAAATTTGATTGTTCTATAAGTGTCTTTGAGAGTATACTGGATGTATATGAACTCGTGTTACGAAGTATAGATATGTTCTGCATTTCTGCGCATCGCGTAGGTGTTCGACTGCGCTATCCATGTTGTAGAATTCTGGCTTCAACTTTTCATTTCTGTAGTCTCTACTTCCCTATAATGTGTATCTTAGCACGGAGTCATAATCAGATTAATAATTAAGCCTGAATGAATTCCCCGTCGCCAATTCATAAACTGCATTGTGAATAGCTCTAAGGATTTAGCTACTTTCATGTAGTGAATTATTGCAGTTATCTGGGTGATATGTGTAGTAGCTTTGTTTTGAAATACTGAAGTAACAAGCTGTGTTCAAAATACTTCACAAACTTGCTGAGTGAAGCTTCTCTAAATGTGAGCTTAAATGAGCTCGGTCTCGTTCCTATAAGTGTGTTACAAAATTACCAGCCTGCATACTGTGCTGGTCTCGGTCAGAATGTCGCTTGCTTCACGAGTTACGACCTTCTAAACTCCGCACTCCTTCTCACAACTTTCATTATACGTGGCACTGTCAATGAAGCAACTCGCTTCTTAACTAGCGGTCTTGTTCAGACCAGATCTGAATTTGGAATGAACGCTCGTTCTCTCAGCTCACGTGAAGTTCATCGCGCTTCTTCCCCTCTCGTGGTGTGACGCATTCTTATAATTGTAGGCCTCCCCACATTCAGATAATAAATACACAACCATTATTCAAATAATTCCTTATTTCTTTCCGGACTTCCGTAATTGTTTATATTAATAATGATGCATGGTATTACACTCTATTTCAGCTTAGGATTTCCATATCTCACAAATTTTAAGGAATAAAAGATTTTCAATCGTTCTTTTTATTTTTTCTGCGTCCCAGTTCGTATCCCGTCTGGATCTTAGTATTGGCCTTAAATAAATTTGGGCGCAGTACGTACCAAGCAGATGGCCCATTTTGTGTCTCACCGCGTGAAAAAATTCTCGGGAAAGATCCTGGTGTATCTGAGTTTTAATTGCGCAATGATGTGATAGTGCATACTGCTCCTCGATCCTCGAAATGTGCCAGAGAATATACGAAGTATGCTCTTGGCGTATTTCCATGAATCCTGTTTTGGATTACATTTAGGTATGACGAAGACTTTCCATAAAATCTCCCAGGAATTCTTCTGGCCTCATTTGAAAGCGGATGCTTTTGCTTTCGTCCGAAAATGTGTTACGTGTCAACGTTCTAAGCCAGCAAAGAATTCTCGCATTGGACTTCACCACGCTGAAACGATGTCGTATCCTAGTGAGCGCCTCTTTATAGATTATTTTGGTCCCCTAGTTAGGTCATCTTCTGATCATCAAGCTATACTTACTGTCATTGAGGGATTTTCCAAATTTGTATGGTTATTTCCTGTCAGGGAAATCACCACACGTACCTCTGTTAGGCTTTTGACTAATCATATTTTTGGTGTTTTTGGTCCTCCAAAGTTTTTAGTGTCCGATAACGCGGGCGTTTTCCTGTCCAAGTTTTTTAGATCAATGTGTTTTTCTTGGGGAATTGATCATGTCTTTTTGGCACCCTACCACCCTCAGCCAAATCACGTTCAAAGGTTTCATCGTAAATTGAAGGCTTGCTTGAGTGCGTTCCACAACGCAGATCAGTCACGTTGGGACGCAAATCTTCAGTTTTTCTCCTTAGGATTTAACACTGCTCTTAATGAATCGACGAATTCTACCCTTTCGGAATTGTTTTTAGGAAGGCGTATTGTTGATCCGCTTCAGCTTCAGTGGAAATAGATTATCTGGCTGCGCCATCCCGCCGTACCTCAGTCAAAGAAAACTGGGAAGTTGCTGTAGGGCATCTAAAAAGGGCACGAGATCGCGTGGCGTCTCGCTATAACAAGGGTAGGCAACCTGTTTGTTTGCAGGTAAATGATGACGTGCTAGTGCGCCTGCACCCACAGAGTTCGGCCAAGAATAAGGAGTCAGCTAAGCTAATGCTACGCTGGAGCACGGTCAAAATTATCACCAGATTTCTAACACCTGTCACTGTTGAATTGATCTCCAAGGAGAATCCCACCGACTTATCAAGAGCTCACATATCTCAACTGAAACCATTTATTGTGTAACCTTCTTATTTGTGGTGATTAATGGTGTCCTTTTTCTGCGTAGGTTAGCCAATCATAATTTGATTATGTTATTCAAGGAAGCTAGTATCCATATGGCGTCTCCTTGGCCTGCCTATTATTGAACCAATTTGACCGAGGCAGAGCCAAGTACAAATTTTCAAGCTCAAGAAAGAAAATAATACAAGAAGAAATAGGCCTACATACACCGTGTAACTTAATATTTATTGTAAAAAAATTATGTATTTTTGCGAACTCGGCCAGTAGAGAATTTATATTCTATATATAATGGACACATTATATCGCTTCGTTGTTATTTTAATACGTCACTTTCATGATGGCTATAAGGGGAATGGCAGGCTTTGGCGTCAAAGGGCGAAAGTCTTTAGTTTATAATTTTCGTCCGTGTCTCTATCTATTTATCTTCTCATTGTAACGCTCAGGCGACCCGTAATACCATTATGACAAGCCCAGGGATCGTCAAAGGAACGCGCGCCTTTGGGGATCCGGGTGGAGTTCTGTCCTGATATTGCAATCGCCAAAGCGATCTGATTATTTTTATATATTACTTCCTTTTATAACTGTATTCTTTCTGATACGGCTCATTTGCTTAAGTGATTGTTATATCGATCCCCCTCCCTCCTCATATTTTGTGTACTGTAATAGTTGTTGACAATCCACCTGTATGATAAGGATGTTGTGTATTTTTGAACACTTGGGACTTGATTTATTTCAAAGCAGTGGTGCTTAGTGATGTAAAAAGAAAAATCTTTTATTATTATATATTTTTTTCTTTTGGGGGATGGCGTGGATCCTGAGCCATGTTTAACATCTCTCTTTTCTTTATTTCTTTGGCGGCCGTCCCGGCAGACTCAGACGCCATGTGAGGTACTTCCTGTCTGGACGTGTCTTGATGCTCTCCGCCTTATCATTTAAAATGTAATATTTTTCCTTTTTATTTAACATTGTCATTACACTGACGCCTTCCATTGACTCAAGTAAGTAACGCATCTAACCTTGTTTCCACTATGCTCATTTCCTAAATTTAACTTTCCTTTTTGGTCTTCGTCGTGTGCGTGAATTTGCTGTGGAACCAATCGAAATGGCGGTCCCCTGGTTTGTTTAGTTTGAATCTACGGTTTAACCTTTCATTTGTGCCGTGAGATATATCTGTGAGTGATTCTGTGAGTGTATGTTTTTCTTGCTGCCTGGTGCATTGATGTTGTTTTGATTGGGCATATCTTCGAATGGGTCTCCCATGGTTTGTGGACGTTGGCGTTTCGACCATTCTCCCAACACGAGGCATGACACCATATATTTTAGCCCTTATGTATTCCCTTCATTCCATGCTCTGGGCAACTGAATCACGGCGGTAACTTTAAGTAGGCCTTACCGCATTCAGCTCGAACTCGGAACGTAAGTAGGGGACCATATAGGTTTAGCATGTTTTGCTAGACTACTTACAAGCACGAGTTGCTTTGAGTTTTATTTCTGCATTTTCGGCTGGCATTTTGTGTGTTTGATTGCGTGTATGTATCTTTGATATATTTCACGGACACATTACGTCATTTGTTTCTCCTTGTAGTATCTTTGGTTTTTGCATTTCTTTTCTCTGGGGACTGCCAGCTCGATCGCATCCCTATTGCTCGCCACAGCCTCTGCGACACGCACACAGCACTTTGTTCCATCTTTGCTATGCTTTTTATTTGTTGTCGCCATGACAACATCTATCTCTAGTCGGAGAAGTGATTGTTGTTCACCATCGACCGGCTGGATTGCCTTTTGGTCAATTACTTCCTCGCTTTTTACATCATTTTTATTAAATTCGAAAGAATACTAGATTTTCCGCCTTCAATACTGTTTATTTATATCACTTACAGGGACTAGTTTCGGGGGCTAATACTCCCCCTTCCTCAGCCTGTCCAACAAAACTTCACAATGGAAAAACATTCCATGTACAAGCTCATACAAAACACATGAAGAATAAAGAATAAAAAATAATATTATTTACAATCGCGCTCGACGCTCCAAAGAACTTTTATTGGATCACTAAGGCCTAGGCGCATCAGAACTCCTGAATTGGGCCGGTGCTGCGGTCCGCTGTCCCCATTGCGTCATCGTGGGACCACTCTAGTCCCCTTGTTGCTCTTGGCAATCGCCAAGGAGAGAAAATTTGTGGCCGCGTCACGCGCCGCCAAGAACTGCAGTGCGCAGGGCGTGAACAAGAACAAACCGGAATTCACCTTGCTAAGTCTCTTACAGCTGAGTGTTAGTGACGTGCTTAGGAAAAGGTGGCGGTTGGGGTTGTGGGAGATGGGAGGCTAAGAAAATGAAAATGAGTGAGGTTTGTTGACGCGCCGTGTATCGCTGTTATGGAGATTGATTAATACTTAGAATGAGAGGTGTCAATCTTTAGTATGTTATGAAAAATGATGGGTATGAATAGTGGAATATAGCGGGAATTTTATCTATTACAATATAATTCGTCTATGAATGTTCTGTATAAAATGCTGGTTTCAAATATTATTTCATTAAGATTGTGGGAAGGGTTGAATCTCTGTGCTTTATCAATTTCTATTTGTTCCAAAATATTCATGAGCGTGCCCTTATTTTCTTGATGTAAAATTTCTAAGTCATTGTCTATGGTTGTGAATTTATGCCCAGTTTCTGCCATGTGGTTGCCCATAGCTGAAAATTTATTATGTTTGATGGCATTGACATGTTCCAAAAATCTGGTGTTGAACCCTCTCCCCATTTGTCCCACGTAATCGGCATTACACTCGTTACATTTAATCTTGTAGACACCTGAATTGCTCTATTTGTTAGTTTTGTTGAGAATGTGTGAGCTGAAAAATGTATTATGATCAGTGTTAATGGTTCTGAACGCTGTTTTTATTTTATATTTTTTTAGTACACTAGTAACATTGTATGTGGATTGGTTCACAAAAGTGAACGTTGCGTATGTGGAAGGTTCTTTGTCTTCTTTTGCTAATCTGGAAACGGGTTTGTTCTTAATTTTGTTAATTATATTGTTAACATATTTACTATTGAATCCATTAGCTTCGGCAATTTGGTGAATTATTGAAACTTCTTTACGATAATCTACGTCAGATAGTGGGACGTTCAACGCTCTATTGACGAAACATGCGAGTGCTGCTCCTTTATGGGAAGCTGGATGATTAGAATCTTGTCTAATTACAGTACTGGTTTGAGTTGCTTTCCTGAATATTTGATAGCGCAGGTGATCTTTATCATGCATGACTAGTAGATCAAGGTAATTAATGGAACTGTTTATTTCATTATCTGACGTGAAATTAATGTTGCTGTTTATTTGGTTCAAATATTGCAAAAGTTGTTCTATTTTCGTTTTAGAGTTGTCAAGGATTACGGAAACGTCATCAACATATCGTCCCCAAAAGAACAAACCATCCTTTTTGTTAATGATTGATTCGTATTCCAGATTATCTAAGAATATGTTAGCTACTATTCCTGATAAAGGAGAACCCATGGGGAGGGCTTCTTTTTGTTTATAGATTTTCTCATTAAAACTAAATTGGTTGTTATTTAGGATGAATGTTAAGATGTTCAAAAATTCAGAGATCTCAACTTGTGTTAAATCACTATTATTCTTTAATTTGTTCTTTATAATATCAATGGAGGCGGCAATCGGTATGCTTGTATACATGTCTTTTATGACAGCAGTGCATTCCTATGACCGGGTACAGATGCCTGATGTCCTTTCCAGAGAGTACAAGTCCTTGATCACTCCCACACAAATTATACATTGACATATTATCACATATCCCCCACCCCATTCCCTTTCATGCGAGGCACATGGTGTCCATGATACACCAAGGTGCGCCACATGCTATATCGCTCATAGCTAAGTGTTAAGGCGACACTCCGGAGATAAAAGTCGATATTTTGTTCATTTTGGTGATTTTTTATGACTTAAATTGAAAGGATAGGGTTTCTTCTTTCTTGTCACAAAGTTATTCCGTTGAATTAAAACAATTTGTCACCTTAATAATGCTTTGTTTGTCAGTCTGCACACAGCAGAAATGGGTGTGGCATCTGCTGAACTGCTTGGTTAGATTATTTATGATGTCATTGTCATGTTTTCATTCAATCAAATCAATAAAATATCCCTGTTCTTTGCAATTACGCATCTCGGGAGGGGCCAACAGCCGCTGCCACCCCCACCCTCTCCTCCCCCTCCCGCATATATTTGTACAGAATTGAGCTGTAAGATCTACCATGTTTCTGAATGAATTTATAAAGCCTGCAAAGGACTAATATTTCAGTACTTGACTCTACTGTCATTGAGCAACATTGTATGCTTGTATTGGTATTCCTGATGTCACTACAATAATGCCGATAACTATAAGATTTGTTATTATTGTATGTTTCTTCTTTCTTGTGAGTTCTGTGGCGGTAGCCAGTCTGTTTACTTTTGTGACGTTCGCGCGGAAGTAACCTCTTGTAGTTGTGTATCAAGATACTAGACAAGCTTCCAGAATTACCGATATTCGTACAGAAGCTGCTAAGAAACAAAAGGAAGGAAAAACATACGGTGCTGGTGACTTCTAGGTAATGGATCAGGAAGATAAAGTCACTTGAACTTTGCTTTAATTTTCCCGCAAATAGTAATTTTACATTTAAATCCTAATTTTCTCCCATAATATTCTGCCAAATGTAACAAAAATTGTATGGTATATGTATCACAGCTATATTAGGAAATCTGCTTATGGAATTCTTGATTGCAGAATTCTTCCCAGTAGTAGGGATGTAAAAGTGCAAAATTTTTGAACAAAAACAATACACAAATTTAGTACTATAAATTCACATTGTATAAATTATTTACAGAAAAATCGATACGTAGTGTTTTTAAAGAAGTATTATTTACCTAATTCCAAATTTCCATTAACAAGTCATTTGAAATCTATGAAAAAAATGGAATAAAAAAATCCAAAAATAAAAAATAAAAGAATATTTTTGAAAACTATTAATTGTATGAAACAAATGTTTGTGATATCTCTACTTTTGTTTGGGTGACATTCCCACAAAGTTTCGTGAAAATCCATGCATTAGGTAGGAATATAACGTCACTTGAACTTTGCTTTAATTTTCCCGCCAATTATAATTTTACATTTAAATCCCATTATCTCCCATAATATTCTGCCAAATGTAATAAAATTTGTATGGTATATGTATCACAGCTATATTAGGCATCCTGCGTATGGAATTCTTGATTGCTGAATTCTTCGCAGTAGTAGGGATTTAAAAGTCCAACATATTTGAACAAAAAGATTACTCAAATTTAGTACGATAATATCTCATATAAATTATTTACAGAAAAATCGATACGTAGTGTTTTTAAAGAAGTATTATCTACCTAATTCTAAATTTCTAGTAACATGTCACTTGAAATCTATGAAAAAAATGGAATAAAAAATTCCAAAAATAAAAAATAAAAAAATATTTTGGGAAAACTATTAATTGTATGAAACAAATGTTTGTGATATATCTACTTTTGTTTGGGTGACATTCCCACAAAGATTCGTGAAAATCCATGCATTAGGTAAAAATATCTGTTTACCTCAGAAGTGTCGCCTTAAGATGGAACACTTCGGAGTTGAGAGCTAACAGTGAGAAGCCATGAAACTTCCCCTCACGAACAATACTATTATTATTACATTATTTATATTTTTATACCCGCAAGTTATATGTTTACCTGCATGGGGGATACTTAACACCCGACCAGTAGCATATTCCGCACCATTTAAAACGTCCTGCATCCCTATAGTACCGCAGGACCCCATCCCATTCTAGCCTTCCTATTGCCCACACTATAACACAACTTAACATGTCTACTTCCTTATTAACATGGGACATACCTTCCCACTCCCGTCTTCACCTACTAACTGTGCAGAAATACAGAGTATCACTGAATTTAGCTGGGAATCTGAAAGCTAGGCGCAATGAGCGCGCACTGTGCCACGTCCCCCCCGTAAAAAGCACACACTATTTCCCCCACACTCACAAAATCTCGTCATACACTGCGCATGGATGGTAAGTCCACAAGGTGCATAATTAAAATTGAAAACTGCAGATGGGGCAATATATTGCAACACAGCCCAAAATACCACTGATATGGTAATGACCAACTTAGACCAGACAAACTGCAAGACCTGAGAAGGCAATAATAGACCATGCCTTAGACTTAGACAGAACGACGGAAGGTCGAAGCAACAATGACGTAGAGCGGGTAAACGTTGAGATCTTGGGTTTACCTAGCCTGTCCCTATGTCAGATAAGGTTAAGCCCATTTTGCGCTACTGTCGGCGTAGCCAGATCTGCAGGTGGAAGCTTGACTGTCCGATGGGAGAAATAGCTCACTCAGCGTCGGACGCGATAGAACATCCACCTGGGGACGACCCATTTGACTTGATTCGTAGCTACATGTAAGTAAGTAATCAGCTTCATTGCGCGAAGCTAAGACCTGTTCTCGAACACAGGCACGCATAAGCCCTACAGCGGTAGGTGAAGTCATAAGCCCTACAGAGTTAGGTGAAGATTTATAATGGTTGACACACATTATGTTGAATCCCGCGCCCGTGGAACTTGATTGATCAAAAATGTTGGGCAGTGCATTCAACGCCCAGTTACATGTTGATCGGCGGATCTCGAGTTTTTTTTTCATGTCGACGTTGCACGTCGTGAGGGTTTGGGCAGCCAATATACACATCACGAAGGTGAAAACTCTGCGTTGCCCAGGAAATAGTTGATCAGCGGATCTATAATTTTTCATGTCGACAATGCGAGTCGCGAGGGGGTGGGCACCCATATTCTTGATCAATGATCTGACAAGAACATATCCAGACCGGGGCACGCCCCATGATAATGATTTTTTTCATGGATGTTGCAAACCCTTGCAACATGCGAGGCAGCAGCATTCTCCATAGTTGCGACCAGGTGAGGCTGCCAATATTATCCATGCGCATACACTTCCGATAAGAGACATACACACAGGAGCGATCGATTCATAATCGATCGGCATCGACTTTCGAATTCAGTCGACCGTATAAGACCGATACTTCGGTGTTGCGATTTATGGTCAGGCGGTTATACAGGAGCGATCGATTGATAATCGATTGGCGTCCGCCTTTGACTTCATGTCACCTACACCAGTCCTATAATATTTCCCCGTGATTTATTTTTCCAGGTTAGCTCCAACATGGGACGCCAGCTGAAAACACATGGTACCCAGGGGTACTAACCATGTATATGGCGATATCAGTGCCATTATGTGTAATCTACTTGTTCACAGATGCTAAAACACCAATGGGTTTATTTCCGGTATGTTTTCCATATTTCTTTGTTTTGTTTTTCTACACTTATACAGGTTCTCACACTTCACCAGCGAACGACTATGGTACCCAGTATTGCCCATGAGGCAGGGTACGAATATCCATGGTGTAATTATTGACCTGAACCAAGGGTTGCAGGTCCCACTGATCCTCAATTTGCATAGGTACTAATCCTACGGTATATTCTATGAGATGATATGCCATTCTATTACACAGGCCGACGCTGCAGTCGCCAACTACGCATACATGATTTATCACACCGTCACAGTGCTTGAATCAGCAGGCTCTCTCTCAGCCTGCGCGAGCGCGCTTACGCTAGCATCAAGCCGAGTAGCGGCCGCACCGTCACAGTGCTTGAATCAGCAGGCTCTCTCTCAGCCTGCGCGAGCGCGCTTACGCTAGCATCAAGCTGAGTAGCGGCCGCACCGTCACAGTGCTTGAATCAGCAGGCTCTCCCTCAGCCTGCGCGAGCGCGCTTACGCTAGCATCAAGCCGAGTAGCGGCCGCACCGTTTAAATCCCCATTTGCAAAACCTCCCCCCGCACCACCTTTACACCCCCGAGTTCTCCCGGCAATCTGAACAATCGGAATGCTCGTCCACAGAGCTACGTCTTTGCCCATAGACAGCTCACTCACTCTACCCGCTCCACTCACATTTTAACTTTCCCCTAAACACTCCATTGTAGGGCACCCCCACAAAGAAACCCTACAATATGATCGAGGTGAGGAAAAAGTCTTTGTATGAAAGGTGCTGAAGGTAATAAACCCGGGACGAAACTACTTAGGAACATTCCTCAGACAGTCTGCCAAGGTGTCCAGCATTTATCTATTCCCAAATGTTGCTGATGAGTTTGAGTTCGAGCAAACACAGGTGATAACTATCCTGCAGCCACCGGTTGTGAGAAGGGGAAGATATCAATTCAATGACCTGTGAGATTTCGGGTTTGTTTCTGTGTCGAACATGTAAATATGACCCCAAAAAGAATACATTTCATACGGTATTAAACGCTGTTAAGAAACATAAATTGTGTCCCAATTGACCTACGCACCAGTTAGAATGGGGATATCCACTTAAAATATCGAGTGTCCCTATTGACCCCATCACTGGGGTGAATAGGGACAGGGATTTAGAATGTTATATTAACATTTTCAACTGCAGGAAAGTATTCTGTATGTATAAAATATAAAGATATCAGTTCCCTTTCGACAATAACACTTACTCCACTAAAATATAAGAAACCCTTCAAAAGTTATGAAATGAAAACTGAAAAAAACTGTCCCTATTCACCCCATTTTTCGGAATCTGTTGACATCGAATATAGATTCAGGTATTAGCAAGTCATTTTTGAAAGCCTTTGTTTGGAGCGTGGCGCTATTTGGAAGTGAAACTTGGACTGTTGGAGCGGCAGAAAAAAAGAGAATTGGAGCGTTTGAAATGTGGTGTTACAGGAGAATGATGAAGATCAGATAGGTAGATAGGGTTACGGATGAAGAATTTTTAAGACGAGTGTGAGAGGAGAGATGTTTCTGGCGACTGCTAATGTAGAGAAGAGATAGGTTGGTAGGACACATACTAAGACACCCAGGAATAGCAAATTTAGATATAGAAGGAAGGGTCAAGAATAAGAATAGTAGGGATAGACCAAGCTAAGAGAATGTTAAACAGATTGCCTCGGATATTGAGTATGGTAGCTATGTAGAGATGAAACGATTAGCTCCAAACAGGGAATTTCGGAGGGCTGCATCAAACCAGTCGAAAGACTGTAGTGTCAAATATCAACAAAGATAAATACATATTTGAGCAACACATTCTATACTACAAGCCTGCGCGCTCCGTGGGTGACGTCACACAGTGTGGTCCGGTAGGTTTGAGCAGACGAAATGCATCGTATTATGCGCTGTTCTCAGTGCGATAAATTTTATATTCCACTGCTGGACTCAGCATACCAACGCTAAATTGTATTCTTCCACTTGGCCGAGAATCATACGAAACGATACTTCATGGTGTGTGTGGAGTGTTATGTTTTGACAGAGAATGACAGGACAGGGACTACGAACATTCGTAAGTCACAACACAAAATATGGTACTGTTGATTTAACTAGGAATCATGATCGGATCCTATTTTAGAAGTGCCCGCCTCGTTGCGTAGTGGCTAGCACTCTAGGCTATCACCGCAGAGTCCCGGGTTCGATTACAGGCTCTGCCAAGAAATGTATTTGTGGACTAAGGTCTGGAACGGTGTACACGCAGCCTCGTTTTAAGGGGCGGCACCAAGAGGTCATCTGCCCCAAACTGAGAAGGGGTGGATTCAATTTACACCTCGGTCATCCTGGAAGTGGTTTTCCGTGGTTTCCCACTACTACTCCAGGCAAGTGCCGGGATAGTTCTTAACTGAAGGCCATGCCCGCCACCTTCCCAAATATCATCTGAATTACAAATTCACACACTAATAGAGCCATCACAGTGGCACAGGTTATCAGACAAATTCCACACACACCCAAGTACATGGGGCTACACGTTGCAAAGCCCCTCAATTAATCAACAACAAACAGAACCTTTTAGTACTAGTACCAGCAAATACATTTACAACTTGCACACAAGCAGATAGTGACAAAATCTACTCGGCATAGTTTTAGCTCCTTTTTTTTATTATTATTATTAATCTTGATTGGTCACATTGGACCACTTGAGTCGTTCCACTATCACTACTTCTTTGAAGGTAGTACTGCTTGGTTCTTGCGCTTTTTCCAGTACTTTTTCATTCTTTCAAATAGGGATTTTCTCAACTCAAATGAAATCTCCATAGGCTTTCTATGTGTCTTTCTGCAGAAAATTTGTGAGTTTTACAGAACAATATTTAAGATTATTTAAAAAAAATCCAATTTACATGTTTTTTATTGTTACTGGATTGCTGTAATAATATTATTATCATGATCACCAATAGCATGAGTAGAATGTAAGATTAATACAGGTACTCTTTACTATGATTGTGTTCTGGTAAATATACAGTACCGTACACCAAGGAAAGGAAACAAGGAGGGAATTATATTAGAGATAGTGTATAACATTTTATGGACCACCTCATGGCACAGTGACTAGCATTGTTGGCTGTCACCCCGGAGGTCATGTACAATTCCTGGCTGTCAAGAATTTTGAAGTCTTGGTCTGGTGTCCCAGCGCCGTGATACTAAATGGGAGCCTACCGGATGCTGTGGCAGGAGGAGCAGGGGAAAGGACCTAGCCACCCTACCATATGTAAACAGCGACTCAGGATGGCTGGATACTGATCTCTTGACACAGCCAGGGACTCTAATCGGGTTGCCTACATACCTCGTGGATATGGCACTCTTTGATTCAAATTTATGAAAACATGGCTGAAATATCACTTCAAAAAGTACCGATATCTAAGACAGCTCATTACTTCACAATTTGGCAGGTATCACTAGATATTAATTTGTAAAGTTGTAAAGTTCGGGAAGACATAATGGGCTATTTAAAATTACAATATTTTATTCAACTTTAGATCTAGGCTATGATGTTTCCATTATAACCTCAATATCTGTTGTTACAGTTAAACAATAAACCATGCATTCATTACAAAATCATATTTTAGAAACTATTTACATCAAGTGAAAGATGAACAAGAAAAATGGATAACATTAATCATTAGTAATAAATGATTTGAGAACTACAGTAGGCCTACATTTCCTGAAGAGAATGAAATCATAATCATAATATGAAATATGTCCACCACAACAGGCTAGCAATGTTTGAATGCCTGAATTACATAAAGGTAGAAAAATGAATATGTGCAATAAAATTTGTGGGATAAGATCTCATTCTATGAGATGACATACAACGTTCCAGTACGTTTTGCAAAAGATGTCGCATAAAAAAATGTTTCATGCTTTTACCATAAGATGAGAAAGACACTTGCTATACACCTATAAGTTACATGGAGTATAGTCATTGCACTGTCCACAAATAAATCAAATGAATGCCACTGAAATTTATGACTACATAAAAGTTAATGTTCTCTTCACCCTATGCAAGTCACATCTTGTAGCCCTCAGGCACCAGGAGGACAGTTCTATCTGTGATAAATGTCAATAGTCAACCTTCTATATCCTTTTATTTCTATCACTGATTTATTTCTCCAATCATATGGGGGAGGATGCCGGTCTCTCCTGGATGCAGGCCTTGACCAGTATATCCAATTCAAGTGCAATAACTCCTACAGCAGATGGCAATCTGCAACATAATGTAGATTTTACATGAGGCTAAGAACTCAGGAACTCACTGCTGTTGAGTACGGTATGGAAAATGGCAGAACAAGATAATTTGAGCTTACCCAATAACTTATGTTTAAACAGTGTTGCATGCCTTGCTTCTATTGATGTTATTGATTTCAAAACCTAATCCTGGTGATTCACAATAGCTGTACGTATGCTCTGTGGAATGCTGAAATTTAGCACAAGTTGCCAAAAACCATGAACCTATGAATGCCAGTGTACCATTGAATATATTATCGACAAGCATTTTATGCTTACGTGGT
This sequence comes from Meconema thalassinum, assembly GCA_946902985.2. NCBI lineage: Eukaryota > Metazoa > Arthropoda > Insecta > Orthoptera > Tettigoniidae > Meconema > Meconema thalassinum. Next base: position 689,316 of record OX336391.1, read on the forward strand.
TGATATTTTCCCTGTGTATCATCTGCATGCAACCTTCTGTGTGGCTTTTCAAATTGTGACAAATTCTACAGTTCGTGACAAAAGATGAATCCACCACCCAAATAGGCCTACTGTTAAAGCCAGCTAATGGACACATACACATCCATCTAGAAATGTAAACCTTACCGATAACAAAGATCGTCCTGCAGGCAACATTATGAGTGAAGTCATGACACTCTTGCTACAAAAATTGCAGTATCGTGTGGAAATATATAACACTAACAATATTTGTTTAACTCTTAATTTACAAATTTTCTTTGACTGTGTGACTATTCCCACTGTGCGTGACAAAAACCAGGGGAGCATATATGGCTAACGCGGTCCTACCTAGTAATTATATTAATAGTGAATGAGACGAGAACATGCCTCTATGAAACTAACAACTTCGTTAATATGGATAATACAGGATTTTCATACCTTATATTCATAATTTAGGGGACAATACCAATTGAAATTGCTGTCCATTATCACTAGTGCACTGGAAATATGTGCTTTAGTTTCTTGCCCATTGAACGATGGCAGCCATGTTCCTCAAGTGCATGAGGTCTCTTCAACTGTTACCGTACCTAGGTACATACATTGATGTCACGTTCGTGTTGCCAACATGTAAGATAGGCCTACAAAATACACCTGTCATGAGGTCGGTCATACGAATGACTAATTTCACTGTGCGTGACAAAAACCAAGGGAGCATATATGGCTAACGCGGTCCTACCTAGTAATTATATTAATAGTGAATGAGACGAGAACATGCCTCTATGAAACTAACAACTTCGTTAATATGGATAATACAGGATTTTCATACCTTATATTCATAATTTAGGGGACAATACCAATTGAAATTGCTGTCCATTATCACTAGTGCACTGGAAATAAGTGCTTTTGTTTCTTGCCCATTGAACGATGGCAGCCATGTTCCTCAAGGAACTTTTAATTAAATTATAAGGATATCCATTTCTCTTAACACTACATGGTAACCTAGTTCATAATCCATTTACGCTGATGCTAAAGAAGGTACAGAACCTGTATCAATGGAATGCAAAAACATGTAGCCTCCATCATTAAATAAATATTACATTTTAGTATTGTCAAGGCTGAGGTTCATCAAATAAATAAATATAAGTTACCACTAGCCAATATGGTTAACTATTATCACAATAAAATGGTAAATATATACGTATTCTAATACTATATTTGTCCATAATTCACGCGTAGGCTATAATGACCGACATAGCTGGAATTTTACTCTATAAGTCGTGATCTAAAATAGGGTGCGCTGGGTGGGTTATAGATAGCCGAGGAGTAAACTTCATTTCCTGATTCAAATTGTATCATTACAGAAGGTATTTTGGCTAATATCCTCCGCAGTCTATAACCCACCCACATTTCTCTTTCTGTATCACGACTTATATAGTAAAATTCCAGCCGTGTCGGCCATTATCCGCGTGAATTATGCACAAGTACAGTATTGCCAACCCCACATATTTGGTACCAATAATTTGTTACACATAACATGATAAGTTACTAGATAATGCTCTCACAACTACGTTATACATAGTATTACCACCAGCAACAGGTGATTTTCAAGATACAATTAACGTTGGAACAATTTCATTTTTCAACTCCGATGCAGATAAAACCTGCAGGACACAAGAGCATTAATTCGATTGAAACTTTATACAAGGAATCATTCATAAAACAACACGAAATGATAAATATACCAAGACTTTGTGGAGAATATTTTATTTTTTTTGAAGCTATTCGAACAACTACAACGAGAATAAGCCAGCAAATAATGGTTTAGTAATGGCAGATATTGAACGTAGAAATCTCAATCATGTTAACAATTTCACCACAGTCCATCGCAACTCCAATGACACAGCCTAGATGCAACAACTTTTAAGTATTTGACACTCGAATACTATATCGCTGATCCAACTCTTGGAATGATTTGCGAAAGCCCAAAATACAAACCAGTAACTTAAGAAACTTTTAATTACATTTATTATTGTAAGGACATCCATTTCTCTTAAGAACAATAATTGTTAACCTAGTTTATAATCCAATTACACTGACCAGTATCAACATAATACAGAAACATGTAGCCTACGCCGTTTAATAAATATTACATTTTAGTTCTGTTCATCAAATAAATAAATACAGTATTACCAACTCCACGCATAAGGTACTAATTGCCTCGACCAAATATTACTAGATAGCGCACCCTATGCAGCCCAAGTTCTGTCACGCACAGTGCGAATAGTCGCACATCAATAATATTTCTCTAGACCAATAATTAATTAATTAATAGGTAGCGTGCACCCCTGGATTTTGTCACGCAAAGTGGGAATAAGTTAGTCACGCATCTGTATTAACCAAGTTGTGAGGATCAAAGAAAGGTTCTCTTAAGCAGTTTTGATAACAGAATTTTCTCTTGCAATGAAAAATGAAAATAATAGGCCTAATACAGATGAAGTTCCTCCGCTTCACTGAGAAACATGATGTTTTTAGGCCTAGATGATGAATATTTGTTGCCTAGGTAACCGTATAGGAGGTCTAGATAACAAACTCTTATTGGCATGGTAACTAACCGTATGAAATTTATCCACACCTATCACAGATAGCCCCGCCCTAAAGCATGTCTATGTTAAAAGGATAAGGCTTGTATGTTTTATTAATTTATTCTAACTAGCCTATGAACTGCTGAAAAGTAGTATAAACTTACATGAGGATTCATATTCAGTATACAGTATGAATCCCTACTTGCTGCAATGGCATGTTCTTTAGGCATACAGTATCCTAGTAAAATATGATGGGCATCCAGGAAAGGTTCCTTAGAAGGTTGAGGTATTTTAAGGGGAACAGTGAACTTTTCACCATTTTCATTGAATAAACTTGTTTCCAAGAGCACATCCATTCCCATTGCTTTGAAATGTCCATGGCACACCTGAAAGGAAAAGCAAGTATATTATAACCTGTACATGTCAGTTACTTCTACACTTAAGTTTGCTTCTTCAACTGTAGCCTATATTCATGATATTTAAGCATAGGCCTAATATTAGAGGCACTAGTTTCTTATTTATTTCTAGGCTACACAATTAGCGAAATAAAATATAGCCTATTCTAGGCCTTAATGAGTCTTGAAAATCTTAAATAGGGAAGTAGCCTATATCGTACAGTTTTAGAAATGTAGGTTAGGTCCAGTGATATTGACATCTAGAACTCGGGAATAAAACCCAATGATGCAGTTGAAAATTAAATTAAATTTTAAAAATGTTAACAGATATTTATACCGAAATATAAGACCACTGATAACAAAATAATGTATTCACTTACCCCTAGTGTTCTGAGCTGGCATAAAATCTTGTTGGAATGGCACGAAGTCAATTTTACTTTAAAATCTTCTTTCACATAACATTTTGAACAAATGGACCTTAGATCCAGTAACATAGTTTCCACTGCAACCAGTCACACAGCAGGGCATAAACATTTTTCGATTTTTAAACACAGATTCACAGCACTTAACAACAGAAAACAAACATCCAACATGTCTGCCTTGCCTAGAACCATCGGACCACACTCTCAGCCGTGAGGTCTGGTGACGTCAGAGCACTCTGGCCTTCCTTCAGAGGGTGTTGATTTGAGTCACTTTCATTCAATGTTGGTGCAAAAAGAGGGATATAATGTGTTTGGTTTGAAGTGGGTTCCTTGTTACTCGACGCGGGAGTATTGTCTGGTAACCTATTTTCTAAAACTCATTGAATCCAGTTACATTCATTTCTTAGTCGTGGTTTGACTTGAGTTGACTTTTGGTGCATTCTTGGAATGCACGGTACCTGAGATTATAATTTTGAATGCTTTTGCATGTTCATTTCTTCCTTCCTCTTTGCTAAACACCAACAGTGATCATCTGTTTTCTCCTTGTTGGGCATATCTCTTATGTCTTCATAAGTATGTTTCAGATATATAACTTCTGTGATCCACCTAGCGTCATCTAGTAGCGAACCTCTGAAGCTACTCAATTCCTCATCGTGCAGAGGACTTACTTATCCATTTGGCTACCAGATCTCGTTACCATCGTCAGCTATTTTCTCCTTGAGCAAGAGGACTACGTCTACGTCTTTACTCACCATGCTGCGCTAGTATCATCTATCAACTCTTAGGGCCAGTTGTTCCATCGCCTTTTATACGTCATGCAAACTTCTGTTGTGTAACAGCCTGTTGGTTACTAACCGTCTGTTGGTATTTTACGTGTTGCACCAGCTATTTAAAACTAGTTTTGTCTAACAAAACACTGCACCTTATAGTAGGCCATGTTCGATAATGTTTTCAGCTGTTGGCAATAGAAAACTTGGTAAGAAGCAAGGAGTAGAGAATAATATCATGATCGTTTCTTTATTCTATGACGTAAATGTATAAACAAAGAAGATACACGGAACAATTTCTTAGATAATTTTGTCATTAATTGCCTCTCTTTGACGAACTTCGGGCTGGAATTTCAAAAAGGACACATTTGTATACGCGATTCTAGTGCCGATACCATCACCATGACCACTAAAAAAAATCGTGGAACAAATTACAGTGTGGCTGAAATTCAAACGCTCCTCTCATGCATCGAAAGGAATCTCGATATTATTGAGAACAAGAGAACCGATGCAGTCAGCATAAGGGACAAGGTAAGTAGGGTTATTTTAAAAATCGCTCAACTTATTTAATGCACATTGTGTCACCCGTTATGTTTCACTTATGTTTATTTAACCGGCCGCGGTGGCCGAGAGCGCTAAAGCGCTACCTCGTGCCTCGCTAGCATCGGGAGAGCGTGGGTTCCAATCCCACCTCGGCTGTCCTGAAAATGGTTTTCGTGGTTTCCCATTTTCACCACCAGGCAAATGCCGGGACGGTTCCTTTCAATAGGTCCACGGCCAATTTCCTTCCAATATCCCTTCCCTGACCCGTCCTGAAAAGAAAAGTACATGGCCATTGGCTGCATAAAAAAAAATGTTTGCATTTGTAATTCAGATGAGAATTGAGAAGGTAGCGACCGTGGGCATAAGTTAGGACCATCCCGGCATTTGCCAGGAGTAGAATTTGGAAGCCACAGAAAACCACTTCCAGGATGACTAAGAAGGGAATCAATCTCATCTCTTCTCAGTTTTATGTTTAGGTTCCTATCCACTGATTATTTCCATTAACAAGACTTTTTGTATTTCAGGAGAGAGCATGGCTTGGAGTCGCATCCAATTTTGCAGCTCAGACTGCTACGCCTCGAAGTGTAGAATCTCTCCGACAGAAATGGGACACGTTGCGGAGTCAGGGGAGGAAATACTACCATAAGAAAATAATTACTGTGAGATATCCACCCACAGGTTAGATAGGCTTAATTACAGTAGGCCTTCTTTATTTGTAATAATGTTTGTTTATTGATTAGCAGAACCTATGGAAATCATAAAAAATACGGTGACTCAATTCATCACATTTTAAAGATGTATTCTGCAATGAAACTTAATATTTTATCTTAGCACAGTGGCTATGTAGGCTTAAAAAAATGGTTTGGTGTGAATATCAGTACAGTAAAACTGTACACCAGGAATGTTATGAAAGATAGATATTTAAAATTCCCACTTGGTTGGGAAATATGTGTGAAAACATGCTTCTTTGGCTTTCATTTCAGTTCTGCTTCAGTTACATTGATACCGGATCTCGTTGTTATTCAATTTGATTGTTTGTAAAGTATCGTGATGTATACTGGCCAGTGATGAGAGAAACATCCATCCATGCTACAGGATAGATTTGAACTAGCTTTCTTCTTCGGCACCAGACACTTCCACATCAGTATGTACCTCAGCACATACTCCAGTTGTAACACACTCACCAATATTGCTATTGACACTTTTCAGTTCATCAACACAATAGCCTATGATCCCAACTACTGGGACATGCAAAAAAAAATAACCTGGAAGAAATTACATGTCATTGAAATGTATATTTTTTTTGCCTGCCCCAGTAGTTGCCATTAATGCTACCCGAGTTGGAAGAGCCATAATTAATTAAATACACAGCATTAGGAATTGCACCTGAGGCAAACATAGTTTTAAAGCGTGTTATTTCAAAAGCAAATCTTTTCGGCTTTAATTTTCTTGCAGAACACATCCTTACAAGGTGGCAAATTACTTTAGTTACATCTTGTATATTTTTAAGCTCATGGTACATTGGTTTTACAACACTTCGAACATTGATGTATGGTTTGTCACTCTATATATAGGTGGTGGTGGTCATTCCCCTCATCGCGTGAATGAAATATTCGAGAAGGTGCTGGTCATGATAGGCACCACAGATGCTCAAGTTGGAGCTCCCCCAAACTTTGATTCTGACAGTAGGTATCGTACATGTCTTGGTATGTCAAGTTATTTTCATTGAAATACAGTGGGGCCTACAGTGATGAATGTAATTTCATTATTTCAGGCCCATTGTGTCCCGAGACTATATATATACCAGCCTCGTTGGAATCGCCTTCTTCTTCGGCACCAGGCACTTATACATCTGTATGTCTCTCGGCACCTACTCCAGTGTTAACACCCTCACCAACTCCCAGTTGCAGTAACGCAACACTAGTGTGTCCGACAGAGATCTGTGCTGGAAATTCCGGAAGTGATGGGGAAGATTGGCTACAGAACACTCCCCAAGTTATTCGGAGACCCACGCACGCCGCTCTGCGATCCAGAAGGAAAAGTATGTAACCATATTCATATTAAGGACTATGAATCTGAATCGTCCTTAAGTGCCCCTACAAGGATGTTCTATTACTTTTTATTTCTTCCAGGACCTATTCAAGAAACGTGGGATGTAAAACTCCAACGAGAGAACTACGAATATGCAGCAAAAGAGCGGGAGCTTAATGCTGCCTCTTCAGCAAAAATCAGAGCCTTTGAAGAGGAAGCCGCTCGTTTAAAAGTGGAATGCCATGCTGTGGAACTGAAAATACTTGCCACGAAGCTAGAGCAGCTGCAGAACCAACAGCCAACTGCACCATGAATGTGTGTCATACTCACTTGTTGTAGTTATTTGGAATTTAGCTTCTTCTATATCATTTGGAAGTAGTGTAAGATCATCTGCAAATGTTACACAATTTAGTTTTAGATCTTTGCCAATTTTGATGCTTGGTTGACATATATGAAAATGTATGTATATTACGTCATTGAAGTGACCATTTTTTTTTTTAAATTTCAATAAAGATCTAAATTACACAATATTAATGATAATGTCTTCAAATAGTAATTACTATATGGTGGTTTCTTCACTAAATAGTTTTGGAAATATATTTTTAAAGTTGGAATCACCCACTTCACCTACGATTCTGTTCTACCAGTCCCTCAAAATACCTAACAAGTTCTTGACGAGTCTGGAAATTCCCTGCATTTCCATGAATTGGATGGTTTTCCTCTTCTGGGACATTATTTTCCTCACTAGGAAAGACATGTTCTTCTCCCCTGTCCATACACAAGTTATGAATGACAGCACACGCTACAACAACAGCTTGAACGTTGCGCAGAGGACGTAGACGAATACCCTGAGCAAGGACAGGAAAGCGACGTTTCCACACCCCAAAGGTCCGCTCGATTGCATTCCTCGTCCTAGCATGTGCTTCATTATACAATCTTTCTGCCTCTCCTACTGGTCTTCGTATAGGTGTTAGCAGAACAGGGGTGAAAGCATAACCTTGGTCTCCCAGCAGAACTCCATTCCTAAATATACCCCTTCTACATTGCTCTGAGAGTAGAGAAGCACTGAAGACAGTCTGGTCATGGGTGCTGCCAGAGTGACGTGCCACAACATTACGTAAGCGTAACTTGTGGTCACACACCGCTTGAACATTCAAGGAGAAGTTCCCTTTTCTATTCCTGTACCTTTCTGCTTCCCTACCCCCACGTGACGTAATTGAAATATGGGTGCAGTCAATTGCACCAAAAACACGTGGGAAGTTACTTGTCGCCATGAATGCGTGCTGTATGTCGGCAAGTTCCTCCCCTGAAGGCATGGCAATAAATCGTGGGCTTAATTGCGCTATTGCTTGGGATACCCGTGCAACAGCACGACTCACAGTTCCTGCAATATAGAACAATTGTTATGTTTTTATCTTTGCAAATTAATGACAAGCATGACAAACAATTGAACCATTGAAATTAAACAGTTACCTTTGTGTATGCCCAAGAAGTCCCCCAAACAAATTTGGAAGCTACCACACGCATAATAGCGGAGTGTGATCAGTAGCTGCTCCATTGGAGACAAAGCATTATTTCTGGAAGCGTAAAATCTCATTTAAATTTACACATTTATTATATTCCCTATTTTTATTTCAACATAAACGCAAGTGGAATTGCAATTAATATCAGAACTTTTTAGGTACCAGTACATACTTGCCACTGAAATGCTCGATTGCATTGGTTATCATTGCGAGGACAAAAAGAAAGGTTTGTTTCCCCAAACGAAACCTATTCACAAATTGTTCCTCGGACAATGAATCGAAATAATTTTCCCTCGGTCGTCCCAGTCTGCGTAGCCTGCGAGGCACAACTGCGAGCCTTGGAAGTCGGGGTATTCTTGGTATTTCATTCATATCTGAAAATGAAAGCATTTTGTCCCCGTTTCAACTCGTGTAAAAATGATATTTGACTACTTACAGTACAGTACATCTAACTTACAGACTGTTCCTGTTGCTTATTTTAGGGGCTGCAACATTGTGGTCATATAGACTCGTGTATTTGGGTGTGTGTGTGACAACTTGTGTTATTGTGATGGCTGTACTACAGTAGTTTGTGTGTTTGTAAATTGGGGATAGGATTAGGAAGGAGGCAGTCGTGGCTTTAAGTTAGGAACCTTTCCGGCATTTGCCTGGAGGGAGTGTGGAAAAAATCACACTCAGCCGCCATCAGCGCCGGGATTCGAACCTACTATCTCCAGACTTGCCACGTGGCCTTGGTGCACGATTTAACAAGCATGGCTACACGGTGGGATGCCCAAAGTGTCGTGTAGAAACTTGATTGGACTTTTCTTTCCTCATTCATCGATGTGTCAGATATTTTCTTAACCCTAGAACACAATCCCTCGTACTTTCTACAACATATACTTGGCAACAGGGCTCTATCTGCTAGGCTTTTCTCGCCACATTGCTGTCCTACTCAGTAGCTTCCTACAATACCGCGAGCTTCGTCAGTGTGCGTGCATTGTTAGAGTGAGTCTGTTGATTTCAAATTGAAGACGTTTAATTCTGGTCTGAGGTGTGAATTGGGGTACACTCAGCCTCGTGATGCAAAACTGGTAACAGGAGGGTTTGATTCCTTCCTCAGCTATCCTGGAAGTGATTTTCCGTGGTTTACCACTTCTACTCCAGGAAAATGCTGGGATGGTACCTAACTTAAGGCCATCTTTCCAAGTCCCTCAGACCTCATTCATCGAGGATTGTGGGCATTTCTGTTCACTGTTTCTAATGCGTTTATAGCGGTTTCGGTGGCGTAGTCGGTAGCATGCTGAACTGCTGTGCCCAAGATCGCGGGTTCAAACCCGGCCGAAGTCGTCGGATTTTTTAAGAGCGTTAAAAATCCTTCAGTATGCCTTCCTTCGGAGGGAAGTAAAGCCGGTGGTCCCATGTCATAGATTTATGGCATGTAAAAGATCCTTTCACTGACTACATTCGTGTAAAGCAAAATTGTTAGGTTTGATTTAGTCAGAACGCTCTTTCAAAAGTTCCAAGGTTCACCACTAGGTGTCATTGATATCTGGTGGCGATTGAACGGAACTTGTAGCTCACCCTTAGGGTGTCCGCTGGAAGCAGCTACAGACTCAGGCGAGCCGAACATGTCCTCGGACACTCCCGGCACTAAAAGCCATATGATAAATAAATTCGTTTATTCCTATGTAAGCTAACTACAAGTCAGTAGTACTTGTAAGGAGTTTTTCATTTCATTATCAATTGCACTATCTCCATCATTAAAAGCCGAAAACCGAGATGTTAGGCCCCTTAAAACTTCAATTATCATCATCGGATACCGCAATGAAATTACTATCACTGTCGTAACTTTCTTCGAAATATTAAGCAATTCGTGCAGGTTCCATTGTCATACTGAACCTCTTTAATTGAAGGGACGTAACCTTGTTTGTAAATACCTACGGTAAGTGATATGATAGGCTAAATTGCTGTTTCAAGATGCGTTACATATATGTTGTGAAGACGCCAATAACTACTCCCTTAAATGAAAAGAAACTGACAAATAATATTTGCTTACCTTGCAGAGCAGTGTGGAAGGAACAACAATAGGCTATACCTTCTCAAGAACAAAACTTTATATGCTCATTTCACCATAACCACGCAAATCGGAACACGGGTGACCCGAAGCTATAGGAATAGAAGAACACGCAGTTACACAACCGGAGCATGACGTACGAAAGGAATACTTCATTATAAAAAAAAAATGTCAAATTTTCTGAGAAATCTGTACCTTAACTCGAACGTAGATATTTATTCCGCAATTTCGTAAAGTTGGCAAAAACTGTGCCGACGGATAAGAATAACATGCATCGGGTGAAATAGACAGCGCATAAAACGTGTTAAGTTATGAACCTAGGTTCTGTTGGTAGTCGGCGGTCGTGTTCATGGCGGCCGTATGGTAAATGCTTCATTCTTGCATTTGCTGGTGTGTGAGTCCGGGAAGTCATCATACACTACAGACGATGTTCGCTCCTAATTGAAATTCGAGAGCATGAGGCTAAATGCACCCAGTTCCAACTTTCATAAGATTAAAATTTACCGTGAAAAATCGAACCCAGGCCGAGTGGAACACTACCATTCTTACTGCTGGACCATGACAGTAATTTATTAGCCTCGAATACAAATGCTCAAACAACAATTAGATTATAAAGTGTGTATGTACCAGAAAATAAGTTTTGGAAGCATTCATTGGAGTACGGCACTTCCTGCAGTAAACTCAGTCGAAGCTTGACACAAGCCTTTGAAAGCAATACCCATAAGCGACCTGTGTTGTAAAATCGTTGAGTCCACTGGCTTGGTTCAAGTCTCCAAATTTAACATAACTTGGGAGACTTCCATTTCTACAATACTGTTCCTGTACCTATCTTGACAGGTGTGAGAATATTTCTCCATCCTCCATTAACACAGGGCCTCAGTACTAAAAGGATATGGTATCTATCCGCCTTATGTGGAAGATGTGAGTATTCGTGCAGACACGACACAAGAAACAGTGAGAGAACTCTTTAGATCATTTGCACCACCATAAAAATATGGAATGAACTTGATGGCTAATGATGACTTAAATACAAAACTTATTATTTCACTATTTAAGTTCCAAACGTTTTTGACCCACCCTACTGTACATAGAGAAATATCCACAAAACCAAAAGTGATTAACAAATCCATTACAAGTACAATAGTATGACTTACCTCATCATTACTCAGATTCTTGTACCGGTACTTGTTCTATGACAGGACTTAAATTTAAAAAGTTCACAAGGAAATAAAAATGTCACAAGGCCGGCATCAATAATACCTCATTTTTGGATATGGAGATCAGGAAGAAATAAAGGCACACTCCAGTGGAAATAGATTTGTTTTACCCTTTTTAGTACAAAAAAACAAACAATATTTCTGGGAAACAATAATTTTATTCATTTCTATAGTAAATTTACAACACTATTAAAATTCCTTTTCCTCATCATAATAAATTCAGTTGCACATTTGCTGTTCAATGAAGAAACATGAAAAAATGTTCATTCTCTTATTAGCCAATGACGATATGGCTGCTGACCTTATTATCAGCTTTATAAGGGAAAGTGGACTAGGTTTATAACTGACAAGGACTTTAAAAACAAAATATCTTACAATTTGAATGCAAACTAGTGTGTAAGTTAATATTTCGGTTAATTTTCATGTTTAAGTTATATTTGGTTCCTATCCACTAAGTATAAACTCTGTGTTAAATGAATGTATGTCCTTGACGTCCACCCCTCAAAGCAGCAAACACCAGTGAAAGAAATTTATTTCTTCAGTTTCTCTAGGTCTTGTGAAAGAAACACGAGGTGTCAAGCTTGAACAGGAGATATTTGGGTTTACCACAAGAGAGCAATAATCCAATGGTGGTTCTGTAACAAAATACAAATTATTAGGCAGGAGAAAGAGAAGCTAGGGGCAGCTAACACTTACTTATAGTTAAACGGTTCACTCTAATAACAAGAAGGCAATAAAATACGATGTCATGAATAAGGAAAATCAGCTCCAAATTAATTCTGAAACAGTAGTGTACATAGTGATACAGAATTCACATAGGGGCTGCAGCAGTCAGAGTGGTTGTGCTAGCAACAGGGTGAGCCAAACAACCTGGCAAGATATCTTGGCAAACTATTACAACCACATGTAGGACAAACATATTGCCACATAAATATAGGAATTCAGCTCACTTCAAGCAAAAATGAATTTAAAAAATAACATCCTATCAGAAGACATTCTCAATAGATTAGATGTGGTGTAACTTTTAACTAAGATTCGGCTTAAAGAAACCACATGTCACATCGACACCATCAATCGCCTGATATTGCCACTCGATTCCCCCACTGTGTGCAAATAGACGGATAAGATATGGGTATCCTGTAAGTCCGCTCTACAGAACGCTACCAAAAATAGAGGGCCACAACTTGGTTCCGTTTCGTTGTCGATAAATCCCTGATAGAGAAACACGGAAAAGTAGCTCTGGCAGAATTCCTCAGTCTTCTAACCATAATCCACCACAATATTCAATGGGGGATAACCTGAACTAGCACCAACAAATAGTGCACAGGTACTATGTGGGATCATTTTGCTCTTTAGTTCAAATAACATTTGCAAATAACATACAATAGGCTGTTACACACGCTTCAGAATGAAAATTTATTGTATTATCAACTTTTTATTCTTCAAATTCGATGCGTTTAGAATGCCAAGGGAAGGCAAATAAATGGAGTCCCACATAGAACAGCCATGACATTTGTCAGAAAAGTTTCGCATAAGATATCCCTATTCACCATGAAACTAGCATCGAACCATTGCTTTCCATGTCATAACGTGTTGGAAGTCAGGACCAAGACTGAAGCCTGTCACGCAAGGTCTATGGGAAGCCTACCCTCATAGACTTATTTACACAACGATCCAACCACCACCCCAGTCACAACAGAGGAGTTATCAAAATGCTGATATACAAAGCTAAACGCCTATCGCAAGAATACAACCTATGACTGGCTATGTGGCCTAGCATTATCGTTCTTGCCTGCTGTGCTCAAGGTTGCGTGATTGAATCCAGACGCAGGTGCGGTAGTTTGCATTTGTGAGTGCGGAAATGCGAGGGAGACTTGTCAGAAGATTTACTGGCACATTATAGATCCCCTTCAGGGTAAAATTCCAGCACCCCCGCATCTCTAAAAGATGCATTGGTTAAAAGGAACGTAAAACCAGAATCATTATTATTAAAATAACCTACAGGGGGAAATAGAAGTTGTTTATTTTAGGGGCTGCGACATCGCGGTCATATACCCCCATGTATTTGTGTGTGTGGAATTTGTATGATAACCTGTGCTATTGTGAATGCTGCATTACTGTGTGTATTTGTAAATTGGGGATAAGAATGGAACGGAGGTGGCCGTAGCCATAAGTCAGGAACCATACCAGCATTTGCGTGAGTGTACACCGTTGCAGCTCTCACACAAACACTAACCTAACCTAGGGTTTACGCCCTACACCCCCTTGCATGTAGCACAAGCAGTAATTTCATCTAGACAGTGATGTGACCTGGCAGTGGACAATGGTTTCGACCAGACAGTGATCTAACCTGGCAGTGGGCAATGGTTTCGACCAAACAGTGATCTAACCTGGCAGTGGGCAATGGTTTCGACCAAACAGTGATCTAACCTGGCAGGCGGCAATGTGTTATAGACATTGGAGGAGTCAACTATAGCATTTCCAGATCTATTTTGAATCATTGCAGAAGTTATTTGTGGCTAATTTCAGTACTTAAGAAAATGTTATCGAGGGTTCTTGTCTCCTTCACTGTTACTTATAAATCAGTCACTTACTCCTTCATACAGAAATGCACTGTATTTTTTAAACAATTATTAAGTTACAGTATGCATATCTCAATACTATACAGAGACCTAGATGTTGTGCTTAAGTCTCAAGGAGGACATTTTAAACACCCCTCCCGAGACTGGAAATAATTAACCATACATGCAGAGTTACCAAATTTGCATATTGGAACAGATGGGGTAAGTTAATTACCGTACCTGGATGTAGTCTACCATGTCCTTGATTCCCATGGCCTTACGCCTAATATTCCCAGCAGGTCAGAATTCATTTCCCCTCAAGAGACAGAGGTTCTCCGAGTTCTATTATGCTTCATCTCATTTCCTATGTGAATGTTGTATCTGTCAATAGGAAAACAGAAGTTGAGAAATTATACGTAAACTGAACCCACATTAGGCCTAGGTATTAAAAATATCTGAAATGAACGCATTGCTCAAGATTTTTATTTATGTGCACCTTATAATGCAACATTATAGCAATTGGTTCCCTGTAAATCAACATATCCTTTCATAAAATGAATGCTACCTGGGAATTTTTTAATCATGAAGCAGACTATTCGTACATAATAGGGGCAGATGTCTTCGTAGTTCCACCCCTTAAAACAACAATAACTACTACTAATACTTCCTACATAACTTCTCAACGATATAATTGTCTTTCCATAACACTCAATGGTTTGTTAATTGTTTTCATGCCCTGCATATATGTATATATATGTAATTTATTTCTGAGGAGGGTATATGTGTTAAGTATTCCATTGGTAAAATTAAATTAAACTCGTGTAGCCCATTGAACTGGTGCTAGTCTTTGAAACTGACATTAATTGGGTGACTTTAGATTCAGTAGAGCTACGACAAACATTCACCTCCCTTTACATACCGTAACGGGGCAACACTTGACTGAATAATGAAAGTTATTTTCAACATCATCAGGACATGTCTCTAGTAAACTTTCAAAGCTCATGTGATCCTATGATACAACATAGCCTACATTACCAACACAACTTTGGGCCTAGGCCAACATCATTATAAGCATTAACTTAGGCCTACTGATTAATTTCACATACTCATTAGACACTGTTTCACCCAGTACAGACAAGAAAAACTTACCTAGGCCTAATAGCACAGAATTATCTCCGTCATCCGAGGCACAGTACCGTATCATCACAATCACGAAACTGGAAATAAAATGGGTTGGACAACATCAATCGTACTGTATTACTTACGGTGTAAACACCAGTAGTCAAGCCTAATATTTACTGTATCGGGAATGAAGCTTACCTGTTATATACGAATACCGTATCTATCTTTGGAATTAGAGCTGATTTATTATTATCCAGTCCCTTGACACATCGCTTCAACAGACATCAATCCTTCACTCGTACGTGAACCATAACAAACAAGGCGGCAACGGAACGAGTCATTCTAACCTCAATTTTTCATTCAATTAATATCAGCACATTCAGTCGACATACATTCCACTCACATGTTGTTGCCATTATGCTTTACCAGAAAACAATAGTTTACATGTACTACTCTCGTCAATTCTTTTAAAAGGCGTGTAATTGTAAGGGAGTAGTCCGAAGCTTCTGTTCGCGTGACGACATGTTGGATTATGAAAATCTCCTGTTATCGGCTAACAGAAGTCGCTCGGGGTGTTAGTTTACCAGACGGTTAGAAGCACAACAACAAGAGTTTGCCAGGCCATGACAACAACAAGAGATGGTGCAACGGTTTTTAGGGGATAACAGGAGATTTGCCCAACCGGTGTTTGCATGACGTATAAAAGGAGATGGAACAACTGGCCCTTAGAAGACCATCCATCAAGAAGAAAATTATTATTTTTTGCTAAGTTGGTTATGCTGATATGTATACCCTTTGTTTCCTACCCCCACTCTCTCCCCTTCCTAGGACCTTCCGTGCTTCGTTATGCTGCTCTCACTTCTCAGTCGGCAGTTGACTTGATCAGTCAGGGCTCATCTAGAGCCGGTCTCCTCAAACCAAGAGACACTCTCTACGTTCTACGCCATGTTGGCACATTAAGTATCGGTTAAGGGAACTTCACCTTCGCCATGCAACAAAGATAAGTACCTGCTTCAAGTTTTAACCTCATCTTCATGATTTTACCTACCACATGCTTTTAACTATCTTTTATGGGCAGTGTGAGGTTACTTGTTTTGGGGCAGAATCATCCTCCGCGGGATTTTTCATGTTGAGCTTTCGCCTGTACAAGCCGACTTTACCATAAAGAGCTTTTATTAAGCTTTCTAATGAGAAATCCTCTCTCTACGTGGGATATTATCTAATATCCACTGTCTATTAACTTACAAAGCTAATGAACCCTTATTGATCTTCGATAAATAAGTATTCATATTTATTATTATTATTACTACGGCCCAGGCAGCACATAAGGAAGTCGACTTGGATATTAGGGAGGCCAGCATTTCGTAATGATTGCAACAGAAGCTGAGTTGGTAGCTATTCCTGGGGGACGGCCAGAATTAGTCGAGTTCAAGGCCAAATTGTGCAACTACGGTACCAAAATTGGAAACATAAAGGAAGAATCACGAGGTCCTCTCAACGAACATACGATTGAATCAGCCAATCGCAAGAGACCAAGCTGTGACCACGAGGTGGACGGCGTCAGTAGTAAAAAGCGCGCGGAAGTGTGTATCTAAGGAACCGCCGAACGGATTAATCTCCGCTCGAGTAATTTGAGACGTTGGATTTATTTGGAGAAGAATGACACTAGCCCCATCTTTGTGAGACAAAAACTCTGGAAGTTTTTATCCGACTCCGCCCCACTCCTCCGCCCTTGTCAGTTTCTCATAAATAGTTTGGCCTGACGCCAATCTAAGTACTATTCTTGTGGAGCCTTCAGAGGCATACTCCACGCCAGTTTATAGCGTGATTTTTGACACCAATCTAAGTACTTCTTGTGGAGCCTTCAGAGGCATACTCCACGCCAGTTTGAAGTGTGATTTTTGACGCTCGAATTAATCTGAGTACTATTCTTGTGGAGCCTTCAGAGGCATACTCCACGCCAGTTTATAGCGTGATTTTTTGACGCCAATCTAAGTACTATTCTTGTGGAGCCTTCAGAGGCATACTCCACGCCAGTTTGAGGTGTGATTTTGACGCTCGAATTTATCTAAGTCTTATATTGTGGAGCCTTCAGAGGTATACTCCACGCCAGTTCGAAATGTGATTTTTACGCTCTAAAATCAGTGAAGCTAATTTATTTTCTGAGCTCTGGGGAGCTAAAGTCGTAGCGTTTGCAATATCGAATTTTAAAAGCTATAATACATTTTGTTCTAAAATCAACTAAATTGTGTGATCTAAATATTTCACGCCAGCGCGTGATAAACTGTAACATTCTTTTAAAGACGACGAATTCAACTTTAAGGGGGAAGTATCGTATCACCCTAATTAGCGCTTACCAGAACCGAAGTCCAAGACGGGACGGAAATACCGGACGAGATAGCGACTGCGAGTGCAGCCAGGATTTTGAACTTGTTAACGAGCCAGTGGCGCGGACTCGAGATGTATATTTTATGTATAAATTGTGTGTATTGTATGAGTGTTTTTATAGTGCGTATGTGCGATATAATTAGGGCCAGTCTTCGCTATTAATCGCAGTAGGACAATTGTGGGTGAACTGAGTAGCCTGCAAGCGATTATAGATAGGCAAATATTTAACATTGAACTTTTCTGCCAAGGAGTCGAGACCAAGATGATCAGCACGTGGTTTGAAGTTGGGATGAGCTTCAAGAAATCAACGCAGACGACTACTATGGAGTGCTAAATTGTCCATAGGGCAATGGGTTGAGGAGGATGTCCTTAGTCCTACATGCAGAAGCGGTGATGTACTAAAATTGGATTATTTCAATTATGTAGTTAGATTTGGCCGGGGAACTTTGTAAATAGTCATGTTTTTCTTTCTTGTTTTATAGCTGTTTTTCTTGCACCGACACTATATGTTTAAATGTCCGTTGGCGCGTGGCCAAAGTGTTGGTTGATATTTTGATTTTTTTTGAGTCATGTGTAATGTACGCGGCGTGCGTGCGTGATTTTTATCCTTGCAATTGCGGAACCCGTTACATTCGATAAATGGTGCTTTATTAACGTTAATATTTGAAATAGGAATGGGAGGAAATGATTGTAAAACATTTTGCTGAACAGGTTATTATTCATGTTAGGGTAGCCGAGTGCACCAACTTAAAAGTAATTGTAGAACACCTTCGTTCTAATTTGATAGATTTTTCTTGAGTCCTTTTCAGGTGACTGGTCACGGCATAGAACGATGGCGCCAGCATGTGGATATTATTTGTGTCTTTATTTCAGGGTCTGTCACAACCCATACGTGTGATTAAGTGTGTGTTGATGTGTCTTGTGTGTGTTGATTCTACGTGAGGAGGGGGTAGTTGTCCTACCGCCCTTATATATTTTTGCTGCTGTTGTATTTTAGATGGAAAGACAGAGTGCTCTTGGGAGACTGCTGATTCTTGTCCATATGTTTTTCTGACACACACGTATTATTGTGCTTTGGGGCACATTTCTTCGAGGTTCGACCCCATGTTCTGGGAGGTCGAGGTTATTGACACGTGGGTTGACAGACATGCAGAGTTCCACAAACCGCCCGTTTGCCTGTGACTTATTTTGATAGGCAGTCCTTTTTGTCCGACTGAACCCTGTAAGCTTTCATGCAGCAAACCTGTTCATTGTGATGGCTAATTTTAGGCCATAATTAATTGGGGAGTTCGCCATGTGTGTAACGGATTGTTGTACCTTGTATGGATAAGAATATTGTGATTAACGTAAATGTTGGCTGTTTGCCTATTGCTTTGTTGATGACTCGATTTCATGTAATTTTGTTTGTCACACCCGTGTGGTGTAGTGGTAGAGTATTTGTAAATTTTGACAGCGGTCATTTGAGTATTTTTCTATTGGTCACGTGTTAATGTACTTGTGTTGATTTGTGTGAGAAGTCCTAAGTTTTTAGGCAGTAAATGTTGCTACGGCAATTCAAGTCCAATTTCACACGGAAATTTTGTGTTTGTTTATAGTAGATTTAGGAAGTGTCGGTTTAATTTAAAGTATTGTAGTTGTGTTCCCTCGTGTCGGTCTAGCTCTAGGAAATGCGGATTCGTTGTCTGAAGGGTCATTCTGGATGATAACGAATCACGCATTCAAAGTACACATCGTGGTGCATGTAGAACAGCGTACGCACTTATATGGTCACTTTTTGTATCTTTTATTTAAGGACACTTGGTCCAGGTAATTAATCTCTCCAGAGATATCGCCTAAGTTTTGGCATTTTTATTAAGCGGGAGTCAGTTGGGAGTTTTTGTTGTTAATTGTTTATGTGTAAATATGGTGATTTGTTATTAAATTCAGTTGTTTTAACCCTGGCTTCACTCTTTCCTGCATGTTATTTTGTTATATGTTACCCTGCAAGTTAATGAAGCGCCCTGACAGCAACTTACGAATATGACCTGTTACGCCCCGAATCTGAGTCTCATATGCTTCTTTGCAAGGGTTCATAAAACAAAAATGGCTGCCCAAGTGGGGATTGTTGTTGTTGTTGCTTCGCTGATCTCATATTTATTTCGTTGAGAAATGATGCCAGGTCAAGCGGACATGTAAATTCAGTAAATGGAGGCGATGTTGTACCGCCATGTGCATTAGTAAAATCACTGAGTTCCTAAAGTTAGAAATATTGAACAAGGTTAGAATTTGATTTGGTATTTGTTATAAACTTGTTCTGGCGCCCACATTAAAATTAGAAATTTGCATTATTAATGAACTCAGTCAAAGCAGGAAGATGTTGCCTTATATCTGACATTTAATTGACTTCGGTTAATTGGTGTTTCGTAAATTTTGTTGGTTAGGAATTTAAAAGCAGATCACTAGGGGTTATTTTGTTGTTTAGGAATAAGTGTCATTGTATTCAGTAAATTTTGTTACTGAAATTTTCATTAAATTAGAGCCAGTAATATTTAAATGTGTGACATGTATGTGCGTATAGGGCTGAAACCTTAGCCCATAACCCTGTTTTTCTCTGAATATTTTGTGTGTGTGAAATGGCGATTGTTGATGAAATTAAGGCATTGTTAGAACAGATGTCGATCCAAATGTCCGCGAAAACGGAGGAACAATTAGAACAGATGTCGATCCAAATGTCCGTAAAGACGGAAGAACAATTAAAAGAACAATTAGAAGCTCAGCGTGAGCATAGTGAAAAACAATTAGAACAAATGTCCGCGAAAACGGAAGAACAATTAGTGCAGATGTCCGTAAAGACGGAAGAACAATTAAAAGAACAATTAGAAGCTCAGCGTGAGCATAGTGAAAAACAATTACTTGATATGAGCGGTAACATTTCGGTCCAGTTAGAAGTCCAGAAATTAGAGACTGACAAACAATTCAATGAACTAAACCACAAATTGTCACAACAGGCGGTAACACAAACCGAACAGTTAGGAAAAATCACAAATGATATTAATCAGAGCGTTCAAAAAGTAGAGAAACTGGCAGGCGAGGTTGCGGAAAACAACATCAAACAGTTAGGCGAAATGAAGAAATTGGAGGCGAAATTTGATAACAAATTAGTACAATTTGACGAGATGGTGGCAGATAAACTCAAGCAGATAGAGGCAGCATGTGTCAGTAACACCGCGGGAGTGAAGAAAACCCAAGAGAAACTACAGCAGCAAATTAATTCGGTAGATAACAACGTGCTGGAATTAATAAAGGAAATAGATAAAGTCGAAGTTAAGGCTGAAACCGAGCGGATACACTTGCGGGAAAATTTAGAGGAGCAATTAGGCAGAACACAAGAGATCATAAGAAAAGAGATGGAAGGCCAGCTAATAAACACGCAAGAGGTCATAAGACAAGAAGTAGGGGAGCAGCTCGTCAAATCTCAGGATAATTTGGAAGGTCAGCTAATAAAAACGCAAGAGGTTATAAGAGAAGAGATGGGGGAACAACTAGTAAAAACGCAGGAACGGATACGTGAAGAGCTAGAGAAAAATCAGGAGAGGAACGAGGAGAAAATAAATAGCTTAAAAAGTAGGATCCGGCGAGATTGGGACCAGCAGGCTCATGCGAATAAGGAAGACAGGCTGGCAGTTTTAAAGCGAATGCAGGCACTGGAGGAAAATGTGAAGTCGAAATTACAGGAACATTCAGAATTAATCATAAAAAACGAGATTAGATCGTTAGAGAATGCGACATTATTTTCAAACGAAAATATTCCGGAAAAGCAAACAAGTATTGGAAGTCCGGCAGGTTCGAAGTTGGCTGAGGACACGAGTCGGGGTCAAAGTCCCAGACTAACGACTAATGCATTCCAGCAGTACAGGGGGGAGACTTCAACTCCGCAACCGAACTTGGCACCAGCCCAAGTCATCCAAGTCATTCGGGGTAATGATTTTAAGCCCGATAAGTTTAAAGAACATTCAGGAACCACTCCCAAAGCATTTCTACGGCAATTAACTGACTACTTTAATGACCAACACATCGGCCCGGAGAAACAATTAAGAATGGTGGAGAAATTTTTAGAAGGACCTAGCCTGACCTGGTTTTTACGTTTCAAGTACACGTTTACAGACATGGCTCAATTCCGCGAGGCGTTTTTGAAGAAGTTTTGGAGTCCTTCGTTACAGCAGGGGTTAAGAATGGACCTGTACACGCGCAAATACCACAGTACACATCCAACCCGTTTTTCAGAATTCTTCAGTCAGCAATTGGTAAAATTCAGGGATTTTGATGACCCGCCTAGCGAGCCGAATATGGTTCTAACCATCGGAAAACAACTCCCAATGCATATCCAACAATTATTAGTCGCAGGAAATATTCAGACCGCAGTCCAAGCCGAAGAATTACTCAGACACTTAGATGAGACGAGTATGGTAAGCCCACAGACAGGAAGAAGGAATTTGGAATGTGTCAACACGGCAGAGGTAGTTCAGGGACTCCAAAATAACCACGGCCAGGGGAACCAAAGTAAGACACAGTCCACAGGGACACAGTTCACGCCAAGAAGACAAGATTTTGACGGCCGAAACCAGTTCCATAACAACAATCAGAATTATCAGAATAACCGCGGGAGATATCATCAGAATAACCAAAATCAAAATAATCAGTGGACGTACCAGCGGGAATACACGAATTGGAGGGGAAACCAGAGACAAGGTAGACCTTACCAAAGAAATGGAGATGGTAGATGGAGTAACGGCAGGGACTATCGCCAAGAAAACAGAGGAGATTATAGGAATAACTGGGACGAACGATATATTGAATCCCTTAAATACTTGGATCAATTAAGTAATGAAGAAGCGGAGAAGGAGAAGTGGGGGCGTGCCATGGCGAACAGACAGAGCCCAGACCACCATCAAGGAGAGGGGGCAGAGAGTTTACTGAGGCAACAGGAGCGACAGAATGATAACCGGCGAAACACATCTAATGGGGCCCGGGATAAAAAAAAACACCCCAAATGGACTGAAAGGAGACAGGCTAAAAACGGAGATCGCCAGGGAGCAAGAAGAGATGATAGTGGCCAATATAGAAGAGTGGGTAGCATTCCCAGACGACTGCCTGGAGGAAGTGGTGAAGAACCGTGAAAATGTTATCAGACAGCTACCAATTATTTACGCGCATATTGGAGGTATGAGGGTGAGATGTTTGATTGATACAGGTAGCCAGGTGAGCTTAGTCACTGAAATTTTGATAAAAGAAATAGCAAGAAAACAGACTGTTCCTATTATGCCGGTACCGCTAATGAAAGTCAGAGGTGTCATTCCTGACAAAACTATGAATTGTAAACAGCAAGCATTTCTAGATCTGGAAATATTGAACCATACTTTTTCACAAACATTCATCGTTATTCCAAAGATGAACTACAATATAATTTTAGGAGCCAACTTCATCTGCGATTTTCATGCTGTAATTGATTTACATAACAACACTGTAAGCTTCAAACAAGTAGAAGGATTGGATCATGTGGGTTTAAATATGGAAGAGAATCCGCTGGAGAGAGAGGCCAATACTTGGGTTGTTGAGGAATGCACTAATGAGGCCGGAGATAAGATCTTGAGGGGAGAGCAAGTCAACCAGACAGCAGTGCTAGAAATGGACAGCCGAGATATTTCGCAGGAACTTTGGGTGCATTTGGCGGAAGAAGAAATGGGCGGAACCAAATTCGAAATTCTACTTCAGGAGCGACTTAAGGAAGCCATCGTAGGGGAATCTGATAGAAGAAGATTGGAAGAAATTTTAAGATTACATAAAGGAGCGTTTGACACCGTACCTGGGAAAGTTTTAAATTTTCAATATGCGATGCAGGTAACAGATTGGACCCCATTCAAAAGTAAATTGTACCCGATCCCAGAGAAGCATTTTTCTCAGGTGAGGGATATTATTACTAACTTATTAGATTCTGGCATGATAAGGAAAGCTGCAACTCCTTATCTGAACGCAATATTGGCTGTGACCAAGCCAAACGGATCAATTAGGCTATGCCTAGACGCGCGAGTTTTAAATAGCAAACTGCTAGTTGAGCACGACCAAGCACCGAGGATCAAAGATGTTTTGAAAGGCTTCCGCGGGAAGAAGATATACTCAAGTGTTGATTTGACGAATAGTTTCCACCATCTTGAACTTGAAGAAAAATCCCAACTGTTGACGGGATTTTTATTCGATAATCAAAGTTATATCTGGTGTCGAATGCCCTTTGGCGTGAAAACTGCGGGATGTGCACTCATTAGAGCACTCGATAGAAATCTGACTGAGGAGGTCAAGAACTTCACCACGAGATATGTTGATGACATATTAATCGCTTCTGAGACAATGGAAGAACACTTGATAAATTTAAATAAACTGCTGGACAACCTGAGAACCATGAACTTCAAGATCAACTTAAAAAAGTCACATTTTTGCCAGAGCGAAATTTTATATTTGGGACATATAATTGATGTCGAGGGCGTGCGGCCTAATCCAGCCAAGATTGATGCTATTAAGAAATTTCCCACACCTACCAAAGTCAAACATGTTAGAGCATTTTTGGGAGTGACAGGTTTCTTCAAAGAAAATTGCCCTGGTTACACAGAAACAGTAGCGCATATGCAGGAGATGTTGAAGAAAGCGAATCGATGGTCGTGGAACGAGGAGTGCGACAGGTCTTTTAAAGCAACGAAGGATTTATTGGAAAACTGTGTGAAACTTGGATATCCGGATTTTGAGAAACAATTTATCATTCAAGCAGATGCTTCGTTAATTGGGATTGGTGCTATGCTGTACCAAGAGGACGCTGAAGAACCCAAGAAGAAATCCTATTTGGCATTTACGAGTCGTAAATTACGGAAACATGAGAGGAACTACACAGTTACGGAACTTGAGCTACTAGCAATTCTATATTCTCTCCAACAGTGGCGCAAGATGATCTATGGTTATTCCATCATTGTTAGAACCGACCACCATGCACTGACATTTTTATTTAAGACAACAATAGCAAGTGAGAGAGTTACGCGCTGGTCCATCTACATACAGCAGTTTGACATCACAATAGAACATTGTCCTGGGAAATTGAACGTCATACCAGATGCCTTGAGTAGAAACCCTGAGGACGGAAACGAAGTAACAGCGGAAGTTCACAATATTACCTTGACACCTAAGGCTCGTGAGTTTTTGGCAAGATTGAGGGATATTCGGAAGGAGCAAGAAGCTGACCCATGGATGATGATGATGATAAAATTCTATAGGAAGGAGTTACAACCAAATTCACCGGAGTACCGGGAAGCCAGTGCTAAACAAGCGAGATTTCACTACTTGAATAACTTGTTACATAAGTACGTGGATGAGCATCATACTAAACTGCGGATCTTAGTTCCAGCATCACTACAGAGGGGATTAACTTGGCATGTTCACGAGAGCCTAGCACATATCGGCACGGATAAGACTGAAGCTACGATAGGGGAGACCTTTACTTGGCCCAAGATGAGATTCACCATTGTTGAAGTAATTAGAACGTGTGACGCTTGTCAGCGCACAAAGCCGAACAACTTTATTCTGAAACAACCTCCAAGACCACTATTACCGCAGAAACCATGCGAGATGCTCGCGATTGATTGCTTTGGTCCTTTAGTAAAAGGAAAGCGTGGATGCCGACACCTCTTGGTATGTGTCGATGTATTTTCGAAGATGGTCGTGCTATGTCCTATTCAGAAGACGACATCAGGACAAGTCCTTAGTCGAATTAAGAACAAAGTCATTCCGATGCTTGGGAAGCCGGAATCCATTCTATCAGATCACGGTACCTATTTCACAAGCAATGTTTTTAGGCAAGGTTTGGAGAGCCTAGGAATAAAACACATATTTTCAAGTATTCGTCATCCTTGTGGAAATCCGAGCGAAAGAACAATTCGCTGTGTCGCTAAATACTACAGAGTAATGATTCCTAACGAACACAATAAATGGGTAGACAAAGTAGGGGAAATTGAGATATGCATGAACACTACTAAGCACGAGTCGACGGGTCAAGTCCCACTGATTGTACACCACAACATATTGCCGGAAAGAACTTGGGATAAGATCATTCCTTGCCCAAGGGATCCATTATTAGCGCATGATTTGCGAATCCAGCGAACGAGAGAGCACATGAGGAACCAAGCGGACCGAAGGCTGAGACGGTACCGAGGAAAGAAGTTTCACCGAGAGTTACAAGAACAAGAATTAGTGCTGGTTCGTAGACCACCGATCTCCGACCCTAAGAACAAAGTCTTCGCCAAGTTCTGTCCAAAATTCATTGGCCCGTTCCGGGTAATTAAGAATCTGGGTAACAATGCCTACAGATTAGAAGAAGTGAGCACTGGTGCAAAATCTGTTTTTAATAGCGCCAATTTGAAACCGTACTACAGAAGGGAACCATTTGATGATTAGGAAAGATGATATGTGCAGAATATGTATTGCCAAAAATTTAGTTTTTTTTTTTGAAAGCAAACACTCAAATCCACGGGGAGCGCGTGAGTACGCACTTTGTTTGTAAACAACGAGCAGCTGAGACGACGGGAGTGGCAACTACTTGAGGAGAAGGGGGAGACCTAGTGAAAATATGAATGACATTCCAGCGAGAAGGGAGCACACTAATTGAGTCAGAGGGGCATACACTTGAGCAGCTGAGTGAGATTTAAAGAGATGTGTTGTTACTACAGTGGATTTTGTTTTTGAAATCCAAACCAATAAATTGTTTCGAATTTCAAAACCTTGCTGAGGATAAATGAACCCTTATTGATCTTCGATAAATAAGTATTCATATTTATTATTATTATTACTACGGCCCAGGCAGCACATAAGGAAGTCGACTTGGATATTAGGGAGGCCAGCATTTCGTAATGATTGCAACAGAAGCTGAGTTGGTAGCTATTCCTGGGGGACGGCCAGAATTAGTCGAGTTCAAGGCCAAATTGTGCAACTACGGTACCAAACTTGGAGACATAAAGGAAGAATCACGAGGTCCTCTCAACGAACATACGATTGAATCAGCCAATCGCAAGAGACCAAGCTGTGACCACGAGGTGGACGGCGTCAGTAGTAAAAAGCGCGCGGAAGTGTGTATCTAAGGAACCGCCGAACGGATTAATCTCCGCTCGAGTAATTTGAGACGTTGGATTTATTTGGAGAAGAATGACACTAGCCCCATCTTTGTGAGACAAAAACTCTGGAAGTTTTTATCCGACTCCGCCCCACTCCTCCGCCCTTGTCAGTTTCTCATAAATAGTTTGGCCTGACGCCAATCTAAGTACTATTCTTGTGGAGCCTTCAGAGGCATACTCCACGCCAGTTTATAGCGTGATTTTTGACGCCAATCTAAGTACTTCTTGTGGAGCCTTCAGAGGCATACTCCACGCCAGTTTGAAGTGTGATTTTTGACGCTCGAATTAATCTGAGTACTATTCTTGTGGAGCCTTCAGAGGCATACTCCACGCCAGTTTATAGCGTGATTTTTGACGCCAATCTAAGTACTATTCTTGTGGAGCCTTCAGAGGCATACTCCACGCCAGTTTGAGGTGTGATTTTGACGCTCGAATTTATCTAAGTCTTATATTGTGGAGCCTTCAGAGGTATACTCCACGCCAGTTCGAAATGTGATTTTTACGCTCTAAAATCAGTGAAGCTAATTTATTTTCTGAGCTCTGGGGAGCTAAAGTCGTAGCGTTTGCAATATCGAATTTTAAAAGCTATAATACATTTTGTTCTAAAATCAACTAAATTGTGTGATCTAAATATTTCACGCCAGCGCGTGATAAACTGTAACATTCTTTTAAAGACGACGAATTCAACTTTAAGGGGGAAGTATCGTATCACCCTAATTAGCGCTTACCAGAACCGAAGTCCAAGACGGGACGGAAATACCGGACGAGATAGCGACTGCGAGTGCAGCCAGGATTTTGAACTTGTTAACGAGCCAGTGGCGCGGACTCGAGATGTATATTTTATGTATAAATTGTGTGTATTGTATGAGTGTTTTTATAGTGCGTATGTGCGATATAATTAGGGCCAGTCTTCGCTATTAATCGCAGTAGGACAATTGTGGGTGAACTGAGTAGCCTGCAAGCGATTATAGATAGGCAAATATTTAACATTGAACTTTTCTGCCAAGGAGTCGAGACCAAGATGATCAGCACGTGGTTTGAAGTTGGGATGAGCTTCAAGAAATCAACGCAGACGACTACTATGGAGTGCTAAATTGTCCATAGGGCAATGGGTTGAGGAGGATGTCCTTAGTCCTACATGCAGAAGCGGTGATGTACTAAAATTGGATTATTTCAATTATGTAGTTAGATTTGGCCGGGGAACTTTGTAAATAGTCATGTTTTTCTTTCTTGTTTTATAGCTGTTTTTCTTGCACCGACACTATATGTTTAAATGTCCGTTGGCGCGTGGCCAAAGTGTTGGTTGATATTTTGATTTTTTTTTTGAGTCATGTGTAATGTACGTGGCGTGCGTGCGTGATTTTTATCCTTGCAATTGCGGAACCCGTTACATTCGATAAATGGTGCTTTATTAACGTTAATATTTGAAATAGGAATGGGAGGAAATGATTGTAAAACATTTTGCTGAACAGGTTATTATTCATGTTAGGGTAGCCGAGTGCACCAACTTAAAAGTAATTGTAGAACACCTTCGTTCTAATTTGATAGATTTTTCTTGAGTCCTTTTCAGGTGACTGGTCACGGCATAGAACGATGGCGCCAGCATGTGGATATTATTTGTGTCTTTATTTCAGGGTCTGTCACAACCCATACGTGTGATTAAGTGTGTGTTGATGTGTCTTGTGTGTGTTGATTCTACGTGAGGAGGGGGTAGTTGTCCTACCGCCCTTATATATTTTTGCTGCTGTTGTATTTTAGATGGAAAGACAGAGTGCTCTTGGGAGACTGCTGATTCTTGTCCATATGTTTTTCTGACACACACGTATTATTGTGCTTTGGGGCACATTTCTTCGAGGTTCGACCCCATGTTCTGGGAGGTCGAGGTTATTGACACGTGGGTTGACAGACATGCAGAGTTCCACAAACCGCCCGTTTGCCTGTGACTTATTTTGATAGGCAGTCCTTTTTGTCCGACTGAACCCTGTAAGCTTTCATGCAGCAAACCTGTTCATTGTGATGGCTAATTTTAGGCCATAATTAATTGGGGAGTTCGCCATGTGTGTAACGGATTGTTGTACCTTGTATGGATAAGAATATTGTGATTAACGTAAATGTTGGCTGTTTGCCTATTGCTTTGTTGATGACTCGATTTCATGTAATTTTGTTTGTCACACCCGTGTGGTGTAGTGGTAGAGTATTTGTAAATTTTGACAGCGGTCATTTGAGTATTTTTCTATTGGTCACGTGTTAATGTACTTGTGTTGATTTGTGTGAGAAGTCCTAAGTTTTTAGGCAGTAAATGTTGCTACGGCAATTCAAGTCCAATTTCACACGGAAATTTTGTGTTTGTTTATAGTAGATTTAGGAAGTGTCGGTTTAATTTAAAGTATTGTAGTTGTGTTCCCTCGTGTCGGTCTAGCTCTAGGAAATGCGGATTCGTTGTCTGAAGGGTCATTCTGGATGATAACGAATCACGCATTCAAAGTACACATCGTGGTGCATGTAGAACAGCGTACGCACTTATATGGTCACTTTTTGTATCTTTTATTTAAGGACACTTGGTCCAGGTAATTAATCTCTCCAGAGATATCGCCTAAGTTTTGGCATTTTTATTAAGCGGGAGTCAGTTGGGAGTTTTTGTTGTTAATTGTTTATGTGTAAATATGGTGATTTGTTATTAAATTCAGTTGTTTTAACCCTGGCTTCACTCTTTCCTGCATGTTATTTTGTTATATGTTACCCTGCAAGTTAATGAAGCGCCCTGACAGCAACTTACGAATATGACCTGTTACGCCCCGAATCTGAGTCTCATATGCTTCTTTGCAAGGGTTCAGTTAGTTCCTCCGCTGGATTTACATTAGCCCCACTTTACTACTAAGATTGTTCTGGAACTTTCCAGATTCGGTACTCAATCTACGAGTCCTGCCGTCATGTATTTCTCATGTACTTGGGAGAATTCTGTTTAAGACTAAATTACTACAATAGTGAATTTTCGTCCACCGCTGGAACATTCTATGGCGCATTTAATTGTAAATTACAACTGTTTCAAGAAATAGACTCTCACCTATATAGTGCAATCAGTTCCTCCTATAATTGCAATAACTTTCTTTTCCATAAACTTTGTGTCTCCACAGTGAACATTTCATATGTTTCAATGAACTATAGTGAAAACCAGTGCTTGCTCAACTTTTCTACCGCGTCGCGATCGTCCGCTTATATTCAAATAAGGCCATGAACATTTTCCTTAATTCCCATTTCTCTTTCCTAAACCTTTCACTAACAATCTGCAATAACCGTTTAATCTAGGTCTGTTACAATAAGGTGTCATTCTAAGAAGTGCCCTTCCATTTTTGTTGGTTTATCATTAAGTATCTCTGTATAATCTTTGTGATACGTGTCTAGCACACGTTTCAAACTTACATTGTTCCTCCCTTAAAAAGCAGGGAAAACAATTCTCTCAACTCTTGAGTGAGTTATTTTTTGGTCTCGCTAAATGAAAACTGCCTCATTTAACTTGCGAGTCTTATTCAAAGTATAAGAAGTCTAGAAACTTCCTTTTCACTTTCTCCAGGTTTCACAGTAAGTGACCTGCCCTCTTTGTATAATTCCCATATATTAACTCTGTATAAATATAAGAAGTTGTAGGAACTTCTATCTTATTTTCACGTTGTTATTATTGTTATTTTCAAAGTTGTCACTTTCTCTAGAACATTCTCTCCAGAATTTCTTAAGGTGCACTTTTTGTACTTCAATTCACGTTCAAGCTTTAATTATTTTATTGTTCATTTGTTTAAATCTCATAAAGATTTCAGAAACAAGTAAGGTTTGAAACCTTGTAAATTGTTAATTGCCTGGAGCAACCGTTTAATGTTAAGAGGTCTGCGACCCTATTTGTTAAAAAGTTCAAATGAACTATGTTTATTAAAATTATATTGCATAATTGTTAATTTCCTCAAACTTCCTGCATTGTTAAATAAATTAAATATTTGTTTTTGGATTCATCATTTTTCTGATACTACAGTTAGGCAGGATCCTGGCTTTCCTAGCTCCTCCTAGGTTTATGCCCTCGTTAACGCTTAATAAAGCTTTTACTATCTGTCTGGCCAGACCATCACCCTTCCCTATAGTACTTTCATTCGTGCTTGGGAGGAAACACACTAAAGCTTCTCTCTGGCAAACTGCCCAAGCTTTAGCTGAGGTTCCCGTCAGCCTCGACCAAGCTCGTTCCTATTTTAGGTATCCGAGCACATATTTGCAGTGGCAACCACCTTTAAGTGTGTTTAACACTAAACTTATTACTTTTGTGGGACTCTCCTCCTATTCTTCTATCCTTTTTTTCCAATCCCAAATCTACTTCCTTCTCTTAATCATCTTCCCTTGGTGGGTGGGTTATTCCCTAGCCTATAATCTACCCAAAATTTGGTACCAGAAACCCGGGAGAGTCCATTTTTTATGTCCATTGTTTGTCAAGTGTCATTTGACAATACTTTGCAAATTTTTAATATCTCCTTTGGATCTTTCAGCTATACCTACGTCGTGCAAAGCCTGTGAACGGGAAGGAGGCCGCTCCTGTCTCCTTTGGTGTGTCCCGTTCTTGCTATCCATTCTCTGCTGCAAACCTGACAGCATCTCCAAGGTTCTACAGTTTCGTGAGTTGTATTTCAATTTATTCTTTTCATCATGGCTCCTACTGAAAAAGATGAAACTCTCATTGCTAGACGTTCTTCTTATAAAGGGCAACTCACTAGATTCCGAAATTTTATTAACAAGTTAAATCCCGCCGAGTGTGATTTAGATATCTTGACTCATCGCCTTAAGTTGTACGAACGGTCTTATGATTATTATGACCAAATTCAAACCGAGATTGAATCCGCTTGTCCAGAACTGCAATCGGATCGGGACGAGGTCGAACCCTTGTACTTTGAAGGAATTGCAAAGGCCCACCAACTGATCCGCAATATCTCAGAACCGGACACTAGGGTCATCAATCCGGCCCAGTTAGCACCTGCTTCAGTTCACGAGAACAAACCGAAACCGTTACTTCCCAAGATAAGCCTACCGCATTTCTCAGGCAAGGAAGGTGAATGGTATTCTTTTTACGAACTTTACTGCTCCCTAATTCATGAAAATATCGAGATCCCAGACATACATAAATTTTACTACCTCCGCACGTCTTTGGAATCTAAGGCCTTGACCTTGGTGGAGTCACTGCCTTTAAGCGCAGACAACTACCACATCGCCTTTAATCTCCTTAAAGAGAGATATGGCAATTTACGTTTGAGTGTCGCTCGACACGTCCGTTGTTTGTTCAATTTACCAGCCGTCAAACCTAATGACGTCACATCATTAAGAGACCTCTTAGATTCTATGCAGTTAAATGTCAGAGCGTTATACCAGCTAAAACAGCCTGTCCAAACATGGGACACCATACTTATTCACTTAGCTACATCAAGATTCGATTTTTCGACACTGAAGGCCTGGGAGATCGAACTCGCCTGCAACAAGGAACATTCGTTCGAACACCTTGTCTCGTTTCTCAACAGTCGATGTCAATTCCTTACAGCACTCGCATTTCAGTGCGAAAAAGTCGAAACGAATCCTCAGTGTCAAATTTTTGAAAAAAAAAGTTGCTTCTTCAAAGGGACATCAGCCCCCATTTGTCGAAAACAAACAAACCCGTTCTTCTTTCAATCATTCAAGAGAAGATATCAGGCCGCTTAACAAATCGTTAAAATGCACGCTCTGTAAAAAGCTTCACACCTTGTATTTGTGCAAATCCTTTAAAGAATTGTCTGTCGAAGATCGAAGAAAGTTTGTCTTAAACAGCAAGCATTGTTTCAATTGCTTATCACCTAAGCATTCTTCTTCGAACTGTACGTCATTAAATCTCTGTTTTCATTGCAAAAAACCGCATCATTCTTTATTGCACGTTCACGATAAATCGAGGTCATCAGCACCTGCCTCTTTAAGCTCCTTGCAGAGCCGCTCCGAACAAACTAATGCTTCTTCCTGCATTTCCAACGCCGACACTCTTCACAGTGCGCAAACCCTGTTGACCACTGTACAATTTGAAATCCAAGATAAATTTGGAAATTGGTTTCGAACCCGTGGTCTTCTCGATTCCGCTTCAACGCACAACTTTGTTTCGCAATCGTTGATTAAAAAACTAGGTCTTTCGTCATCGCCTACTTCTATCAATGTGACCGGCATTGACAATTTGAAAACTCAAGTTTTGCAGTCTTCAAAATTGAAAATCAGAGACGTTTGTCAAAGAAACACCAATCTTAATTTAAACTGTCTCATTCTTACCAGTATTGGCAAGGACACTCCAAGTCACTCTATCAATACTTCCGGACTAAAGATTCCTTCGCACTTAAGGTTAGCCGATCCTCAGTTTAATGCTCAAGGTCCCATTGATGTGCTTTTCAGTGCCAATGTTTTTTGGAATTGCATTCGCAAACAAACACGCAAGTTATCTTCAACCGTGGTCGCTAGAGACACCGATTTTGGTTGGGTTATTACTGGTGAAATCAAACATCCCAGTGTTCAAACCAAAACGCAATGTCATTTCGTCACAGCTGACATAAATCCCATTTCTGAAAAAGAGAACGCTCATGTTTCAAATCTCAATATTTTTGAAAACCTCTTGTCGAAACGATGTCTTATCGTGAACAACTGCGCTCACCCTGTAAGTTGTTTAAATGGTTTTTCTTTCTTCCCGCACAAAATGGCAATTCAAGTTCGCCTTGCTTTGTGTTATTTCGTCTATCTTCTTATGTCATTTTTATAGCAGTTAATTGCTTAAACTATTCCTCGAAAACTATCTTCCCCTTGTGTAAAACCATGGCTATCAGTCACCATCACTTTGCTGTACGCTATGTTTCACTTCTTTCGTTATGTAGAAGGATGGCCACGGCCGGCTCCTCCCCCCTTCCTCGCAATTGGTAGTCGCTCATGAAACCGATTGAAACTCTGAATTCTATAGCATCTAGAATAACTATTCTTATGCATAACCTTCTTCTCAATGTCCCAGCTTGTCTTCTTTGCTCGGAAGAATTAAGCTTCTTTTTGTTGAAAATTGTCCGATTTCGTGATCCTTTCAATTATGCGAAATTGATTTCCTACTTTATTTCATGTAGCTTTAAATTGTTTGTTCACGTCCAAGTTACGATTGACTGCATTCCGTTCAAACTGAATATCTGCTTTAAGTTACAGCTGATTCACCAAATGTTGTGTGTGTACTTCGAACTGCTTGTTTTTCAAACCTGTCTGTTTACAAGCCTGAATAACGCCAAGTTGTTGTTTATTTCCTGTATGATTGTCAAAGGTCAAAGCAAGTTTCTCTTATCTCAACTCTGGCTGATTGCCAAGCATTGTTTGGCGAGTTGCTACTACAAGTACGGAAGCCGTTTACCTACTTCCCAAAATAAACTCGTTCCGCTTAAGGACTCTGTCAGCTATTTATATGTCTTATCTCGTTGTACTATGTGTGTCAAGGCCGTGCTTGTTTACGTCTATCACTTACTCACGCTCTTATCTTACAATTGTTTCGATTCTTACTTTAAAACTTCGTTGCGTATTTCTCACGCGTTCATGTATTCCACTTTGCTTATGTATTGCAATTTGCTTGCATATTTTGCGATCTTAATGTTCATTGATGAACAAACTTGTTTTTTCTCGACGTCACATTCAATGTGTTTTTGTAATCATACTTGTCATGTCTCGTTTTTCGCTGACTTAAGTATTTTTCTGAGTAACCCCTTTGATACTCATTATAACTTGAGGTCATTGTTTATGGCTACTCGTTTGTTACCTATGGCGTTCTTGCTTTCTACTCGCATAGTTCCTTTGTTTATTTGGTATATTCTTGTCCTGAATAGATGTACTTGTTCCTATACGCTTTGTTTAAACGTGCCAATTCTCCTTTTGCATTGTATCGTAATCTTTACTAGTGCTTTATTTCCCTACGCTTCTAGTTATTGCGTGATTGAAAGTGTCGTTAATTCTCACCTTCTAACTCCGCTTTCTAATGACCCTGATAACCTCCTTCCACTTACACCTGGTCGCTTCTTTACACTCACTTCTCTCTCTTCCCATCCTCCCCTTCCTAATTCTTTCAGGGATTCTGATTTACCTATTGTTTGGTATAAACTTGAAGCCCTCCGTAATTCCTTTTGGAAGAGGTGGAACTTGGAATATTTAACTTCCTTGCAGGGGAGACAGAAGTGGTTTCTTTCCAGTCCCGACATTAAAGTGGGGGACTTGGTCTTAGTTAGGGATGTTTCACCCCCCCCCCCTAGTCTGGCCTTTTGGAAAAGTGACTAAGTGTTACCCTGGAGGAGATAGGAGAGTCAGGGTATTCAGAGTCTTGATCAATAATAGTCAGATCACAAGACTACTTTTCGACAATTGTTCATTACTGTACTTGTTTTTCTTGCTCGCTGTTGGTGTCTGCCCCTCCCAGTATGGTGCATTCTTGGAATGCACGGTACCTGAGATTATAATTTTGAATGCTTTTGCATGTTCATTTCTTCCTTCCTCTTTGCTAAACACCAACAGTGATCATCTGTTTTCTCCTTGTTGGGCATATCTCTTATGTCTTCATAAGTATGTTTCAGATATATAACTTCTGTGATCCACCTAGCGTCATCTAGTAGCGAACCTCTGAAGCTACTCAATTCCTCATCGTGCAGAGGACTTACTTATCCATTTGGCTACCAGATCTCGTTACCATCGTCAGCTATTTTCTCCTTGAGCAAGAGGACTACGTCTACTTCTTTACTCACCATGCTGCGCTAGTATCATCTATCAACTCTTAGAAGACCATCCATCAAGAAGAAAATTATTATTTTTTGCTAAGTTGGTTATGCTGATATGTATACCCTTTGTTTCCTACCCCCACTCTCTCCCCTTCCTAGGACCTTCCGTGCTTCGTTATGCTGCTCTCACTTCTCAGTCGGCAGTTGACTTGATCAGTCAGGGCTCATCTAGAGCCGGTCTCCTCAAACCAAGAGACACTCTCTACGTTCTACGCCATGTTGGCACATTAAGTATCGGTTAAGGGAACTTCACCTTCGCCATGCAACAAAGATAAGTACCTGCTTCAAGTTTTAACCTCATCTTCATGATTTTACCTACCACATGCTTTTAACTATCTTTTATGGGCAGTGTGAGGTTACTTGTTTTGGGGCAGAATCATCCTCCGCGGGATTTTTCATGTTGAGCTTTCGCCTGTACAAGCCGACTTTACCATAAAGAGCTTTTATTAAGCTTTCTAATGAGAAATCCTCTCTCTACGTGGGATATTATCTAATATCCACTGTCTATAACTTACAAAGTTAGTTCCTCCGCTGGATTTACATTAGCCCCACTTTACTACTAAGATTGTTCTGGAACTTTCCAGATTCGGTACTCAATCTACGAGTCCTGCCGTCATGTATTTCTCATGTACTTGGGAGAATTCTGTTTAAGACTAAATTACTACAATAGTGAATTTTCGTCCACCGCTGGAACATTCTATGGCGCATTTAATTGTAAATTACAACTGTTTCAAGAAATAGACTCTCACCTATATAGTGCAATCAGTTCCTCCTATAATTGCAATAACTTTCTTTTCCATAAACTTTGTGTCTCCACAGTGAACATTTCATATGTTTCAATGAACTATAGTGAAAACCAGTGCTTGCTCAACTTTTCTACCGCGTCGCGATCGTCCGCTTATATTCAAATAAGGCCATGAACATTTTCCTTAATTCCCATTTCTCTTTCCTAAACCTTTCACTAACAATCTGCAATAACCGTTTAATCTAGGTCTGTTACAATAAGGTGTCATTCTAAGAAGTGCCCTTCCATTTTTGTTGGTTTATCATTAAGTATCTCTGTATAATCTTTGTGATACGTGTCTAGCACACGTTTCAAACTTACATTGTTCCTCCCTTAAAAAGCAGGGAAAACAATTCTCTCAACTCTTGAGTGAGTTATTTTTTGGTCTCGCTAAATGAAAACTGCCTCATTTAACTTGCGAGTCTTATTCAAAGTATAAGAAGTCTAGAAACTTCCTTTTCACTTTCTCCAGGTTTCACAGTAAGTGACCTGCCCTCTTTGTATAATTCCCATATATTAACTCTGTATAAATATAAGAAGTTGTAGGAACTTCTATCTTATTTTCACGTTGTTATTATTGTTATTTTCAAAGTTGTCACTTTCTCTAGAACATTCTCTCCAGAATTTCTTAAGGTGCACTTTTTGTACTTCAATTCACGTTCAAGCTTTAATTATTTTATTGTTCATTTGTTTAAATCTCATAAAGATTTCAGAAACATGTAAGGTTTGAAACCTTGTAAATTGTTAATTGCCTGGAGCAACCGTTTAATGTTAAGAGGTCTGCGACCCTATTTGTTAAAAAGTTCAAATGAACTATGTTTATTAAAATTATATTGCATAATTGTTAATTTCCTCAAACTTCCTGCATTGTTAAATAAATTAAATATTTGTTTTTGGATTCATCATTTTTCTGATACTACAGTTAGGCAGGATCCTGGCTTTCCTAGCTCCTCCTAGGTTTATGCCCTCGTTAACGCTTAATAAAGCTTTTACTATCTGTCTGGCCAGACCATCACCCTTCCCTATAGTACTTTCATTCGTGCTTGGGAGGAAACACACTAAAGCTTCTCTCTGGCAAACTGCCCAAGCTTTAGCTGAGGTTCCCGTCAGCCTCGACCAAGCTCGTTCCTATTTTAGGTATCCGAGCACATATTTGCAGTGGCAACCACCTTTAAGTGTGTTTAACACTAAACTTATTACTTTTGTGGGACTCTCCTCCTATTCTTCTATCCTTTTTTTCCAATCCCAAATCTACTTCCTTCTCTTAATCATCTTCCCTTGGTGGGTGGGTTATTCCCTAGCCTATAATCTACCCAACTTTCACGTTGATAGGCTTGTAAGAATGTGGTCAGGTTTGTGTTAGCCTACTTAGGAATAAGGAAACCAATTAGGAGGCTCCATTTCATTGGTCTCATTTTTTATTATTGCAATGATAGATTTTCTATACTCTAACATATACCATAAAAAGTCGAGCGCCTTGGTCGAATAAGTGGTAAAACTTCACAAGAGGGTTTCATAATGGTTTTGCCTAGACCAATATTTTCGTCCAGACCAATGGTGGATTGATAGCGTTAGCTAATAGATAATACCCCTGGTTTTTGTCACGCTCAGTGGGTGAAGTAACGCATCAATAATCTTTATCCAGGCCAATAGCTTTGACTTTTATTTCATGTCGTGTGGTGAAAGGAAACCCTCTCGTAAAGAATTAATAAGTTATAGTGCTTCTCATTACCAGTAGCCTATCGTGAATTCTGAGTTCATATTGTAATGATATGGCGTGCTGGTACAAGTGCTGACTCTTAAGCGCACTTTTTGTGTTCTAGTTTGCTGAACAATATGGAGCAACAACCACTCATTAAGAGTGAGCCCGAATGCCTGTCTCATACTGATGAATTCCTTAATATTGTAAGTTGTATTATGTACCATAGCATTCTTAGTGATATGCAAGGTTTAGTGACTACTTGCTACTAAATAGTAAGTTTACGAGTTGTTTAATATTTCATATAGCAGGCTTACGAGATGTTTAATATTTTATTGCTACACGCAACTTAGTACTGTTATTCTGTCTGTATGTTTGAAGTTGGCTCATACTCTTGTATAATACTATCTAGGAATCAATAGACCTGTTACCCTCTTATAATCTGCTGGATGAGGCTGGCGATACGTATGAATATAAACGCTGGGCAGTTAAATTGGAACATCAAACACAGGTGATCATACTCATTACATTTCCTCTCTCACAAATATTTCTTATTTTGACAGCGAGTATTTTGCTGATGTTATTGTATTCCTAATGTAGGTTCACTGTGTTGGCACCCTGGGCCCTATTGTAGGTGAAGTCTACACCACATGCTGTGCTAACAGTAGCTAAGTTACTGGTAATGCAGGTTCACTCTGTTGGCATCCTGGGCCCTATTGTAGGTGAAGTCTACACCACATGCTGTGCTAACAGTAGCTAAGTTACTGGTAATGCAGGTTCACTCTGTTGGCATCCTGGGCCCTATTGTAGGTGAAGTCTACACCCCATGCTGTGTTAACAGTAGCTAAGTTACTGGTAATGCAGGTTCACTCTGTTGGCATCCTGGGCCATATTGTAGGTGAAGTCTACACCACATGCTGTATTAACAGTAGCTAAGTTATTGGTAATGTAGGTTCACTCTGTTGGCACCCTAGGCCCTATTGTAGGTGAAGTCTACACCACATGCTGTGCTAACAGTAGCTAAGTTATTGGTAATGTAGGTTCACTCTGTTGGCACCCTGGGCCATATTGTAGGTGAAGTCTACACCACATGCTGTGTTAACAGTAGCTAAGTTATTGGTAATGTAGGTTCACTCTGTTGGCACCCTGGGCCGTATTGTAGGTGAAGTCTACACCACATGCTGTGCTAACAGTAGCTAAGTTATTGGTAATGCAGGTTCACTCTGTAGGCACCCTGGACCCTATTGAAGGTGAAGTCTACACCACATGCTGTGCTAACAGTAGCTAAGTTATTGGTAATGCAGGTTCACTCTGTTGGCACCCTGGGCCCTATTGTAGGTGAAGTCTACACCACATGCTGTGTTAACAGTAGCTAAGTTATTGGTAATGTAGGTTCACTCTGTTGGCACCCTGGACCCTATTGAAGGTGAAGTCTACACCACATGCTGTGCTAACAGTAGCTAAGTTATTGGTAATGTAGGTTCACTCTGTTGGCACCCTGGGCCCTATTGTAGGTGAAGTCTACACCACATGCTGTGCTAACAGTAGCTAAGTTATTGGTAATGCAGGTTCACTCTGTTGGCACCCTGGACCCTATTGTAGGTGAAGTCTACACCACATGCTGTGCTAACAGTAGCTAAGTTATTGGTAATGCAGGTTCACTCTGTTGGCACCCTGGGCCCTATTGTAGGTGAAGTCTACACCACATGCTGTGATAACAGTAGCTAAGTTATTGGTAATGCAGGTTCATTCTGTTGGCACCCTGGGCCCTATTGTAGGTGAAGTCTACACCACATGCTGTGCTAACAGTAGCTAAGTTATTGGTAATGCAGGTTCACTCGGTTGGCACCCTGGGTTAGTGATGTGGGCCGGGCAAATGCCCAGTGGGCAGGACATCTATAAATGGACATTTGCCCGGGCATTTGCC
The DNA here is from genome assembly GCA_946902985.2 of Meconema thalassinum. Lineage (NCBI taxonomy): Eukaryota > Metazoa > Arthropoda > Insecta > Orthoptera > Tettigoniidae > Meconema > Meconema thalassinum. The sequence goes on from OX336391.1 coordinate 729,352, forward strand.
CAAAGCAGTTTTAAGCGCCCAATATCTGGGCATTTAAGAATACTTCTTTTTTTACTTTTTACTACTTGTGATTGTTACTAGAGCATCTAAAACCTAATAAAAACCATTAATCAAAGGTACATTTCATGGAATAACTAGTAATTCCTGAATATTGCTAATAATAATTTAATTATTCTGTGTCAATGTTGTCAATAACATCTAAATGGGAATTATGTAAATCAGGTTTGAATTTAACATTGTATTACTGAGTTCGGCCTGCAGGCCTACTCATTTATATTTAGGAAAATTAGGTAGAAGTTTGATTCTGGTGTGAATAGTGGCTTTGGGAGGAGGGTGGATGGGCTTGGCCCTGGGCAGCCACTGTGCTATGATCTTAGAATGGGGTAGGGTGGTTGTGGCCTTGAGATTGGCGAGGCATTCTACCACCAGCCCAGTTAGTTGTGAGGTAGAGCTGTCTGAGATAATCTCTCTTCTTTCTTAGGCTATTTATATTTTTAAGTGTTAGATTAAATCATTACAAAATGCTTAGGAAAAAAGGACCTATTTGGAACTTGAATAATTTGAAAGGGAAAGGAGTATCTTGTAAATATTGTAATAAGGACTATTAACAGTCACATTGTAACAAAATGGAAAAATCACACAAAGAAGTGTTTTAAGTGCCCTCAGGATCTTAAAAAAAGTGCTTCAGTTAGGTACAATTCCAGTGGTTGAAAAACCTTTCGAAAGAAAACCCCTTTATGAACCTTTACTAATTGAAGTGGATGATTTCAACAACAAATCTGCAGTAACAAGCACAAGCTCAGCCTCAGAACCAAAATCAAGTTCTTTCAGTGAATTCCTACAACAACTTCCGCAGCCTATTTTGGCCTCAATTCCTGTGTTTATGGATAAATGTATAGAATACATATATGGCTAAAACAATATTCATATAAGGATTGCCTTATGAATATGTTTTTAAAAGAGGTAAATGCCCAAAATGCCTGAGCATTTATGGGTTTTGGGCATTTGCCCGGGCATTTATCCTGGACATTTGCCCCGACTTATAAATGCCTAGACATTTTACATCACTACCCTGGGCCCTATTGTAGGTGAAGTCTACTCCACATTGTGTTAACAGTAGCTAAGTTATTGGTAATGCAGGTTCACTCTGTTGGTACCCTGGGCCCTATTGTAGGTGATGTCTACACCACATGCTGTGCTAACAGTAGCTAAGTTATTGGTAATGCAGGTTCACTCTGTTGGCACCCTGAGCCCTATTGTAGGTGAAGTCTAAGCCACACGCTGTGTTAACAGTAGCTAAGTTATTGGTAATGCAGGTTCACTCTGTTGGCACCCTGAGCCCTATTGTAGGTGAAGTCTACACCACACGCTGTGCTAACAGTAGCTAAGTTATTGGTAATGCAGGTTCACTCTGTTGGCACCCTGGGCCCTATTGTAGGTGAAGTCTACACCACATGCTGCGCTAACAGTAGCTAAGTTATTGGTAATGCAGGTTCACTCTGTTGGCACCCTGGGCCCTATTGTATGTGAAGTCTACACCACACGCTGTGTTAACAGTAGCTAAGTTTTTGGTAATGCAGGTTCACTCTGTTGGCACCCTGGGCCCTATTGTAGGTGAAGTCTACACCACATGCTGTGCTAACAGTAGCTAAGTTATTGGTAATGCAGGTTCACTCTGTTGGCACCCTGAGCCCTATTGTAGGTGAAGTCTACACCACACGCTGTGTTAACAGTAGCTAAGTTTTTGGTAATGCAGGTTCACTCAGTTGGCACCCTGGGCCCTATTGTAGGTGAAGTCTACTCCACATGCTGTGTTAACAGTAGCTAAGTTATTGGTAATGCCGGTGCATGAGGCAGGCTCCTGACTTATACAGTTTCACTTGGATGATAATAAGATAATATATGATTGTTTTACCTTTTCAGGGGTTCGCTGGGACAATACCTATTGAAATTCCCGTTCATTGTGGCGAATATACTGGAAATATGTGCTAAGTTACGTAATTTTGTGTGTTTCTTCCTTGTTGAATTTGAACTACGGCAGCCATGTTGCTCACTCCAGCTAGGCGTGACATGACGAGACATTGATGTCACGGCAGTGTGCCCAACATGAAAGATATAAAATACTGTCACCAGGAGAATCTGAAGGCTAACCATTGTAACCATTGTCAAAACTATTGACTTGGACGCGTTAGGCTGCAACCATTGTCAAAAACCGTTGGATTGGGCAAAACTAAGGTTAGAGTGGTCGATTGACAGAAAACCATTGATTTGGACGCGTTAGGTTGCAACCATTGACAAAACTATTCATCTGGGTGTGTTAGGCTGTAACCTTGGTCAAAACACATTGGATTGGATGAAACGAAGTTTAGAATGGTCCGGTGTAGGCGCGGCCTTTAGCCGCAAACGGCTGTGGGAGGCTAGTGGGGCATTATTGACGCAAATACCATTGGATTGAACGTTTTGAAATTGGCGCTATTTTGTGAATCTGCTGGCCATATTTTCGGGGATTGAAACACAGCCTTAATGATAACATCATGGATCAAATTTCTAAGTCTTTACCTCAAGCAGTTAAAGAGATGTTAAGCTTACTGTTTAAAAATCTAAGATTTACTTTCATAGGATCTAAATCAGAGAAAGTATGGAGGTTCGCTGAGAATACCTTGCAATTTGTTGGAACACCGAACATTTCTGTATGATGTGATAAGCAGTTTAGATCCTTTGATATGGTAGTGATGGCCCCTTCCAAAACCTAGGCTAGCCCGCTAGACACATGTTCTGGATCGCGTCGAGGTACAGTTGGATATCTATGGGTACATTATGAGATCACATGCACATGAAGCTTGGGGCGACACTACCCTTCGCCTTGATGACATTCTATGCTGGTAGCCGTCATGAGTTATGTATTACAAGTGAATTGGTATGAAATGACATTTCAAGTAGCTGCCAGTGTAAACAGGAATTTATCTATCGTTCCCGTTAAATTCCTGCTTAACATAAGTATCCTTGAGATGAATATTACCTTAACCTGGTCTCAAGAGTGTAAAACAAACAACGCTAGGTAACTTACGAGATTTCTGAACACAGAATGTTGGAAAGTTGCTTGGCCTTATTATCGTTATATGGTAACTCTTAGTAACTCTAGCTACGCCACAATATCGCAAAACACACTCAATCCTAGTGACGATATGCTAGGCGTACGTTTTGCTTTCAAATATAAACTGCACAAAAACTGCTGAATGGGAGGTTGAACTACCTTGACTGTGTTATTTTATTCCTAGAGTGCAAGTTCGTCATCTGAAAGATATAATTCAATCTACGCAAAGGAACATATTTTTGAGCCAAGACATTTCTTTACAGGGTGATACAGACCATCATATGGATATTAAAATTGAGGAATCTTCTATTCCGGAGGTGGTTCCATGCGTCAAAACAGAAACACCCTCTTCACATCCGCATGAGGTAAGTATCTTCATTCCCCTTTACAAGACATCTCCTTATCAACTAATAGCATTTTGGGATGATGAGTTGTGTTTTGTCAATTATGTTGATGACAAAGGGAAGCGTTTGGCTGTTAGGTTGTGTTTTGTACAGCAAGCACAATCCATATTGATGGAAGGATGACGAATTAAATATTATCTGTCCAATACGACACTTCCACATCCGACTGCCGGCTTTGTGCGATGTTGTTCTGATCACTGAGCTACTGGGGGTAGCATTATAATGCCATTGGCAAAACTATATTGCCTGAGGCTAGCATTATCTCGTATCAGAGTCTACTGGGGGTTGCATTATAATGCTATTGGCAAAAGCTATATCGCGTGAGGCTAGCATTATCACGTTGTATTAGTGCCTACTGGGGGTTGCACTATAATGCCATTGGCAAAAGCTATATTGCGTGAGTAGGGGGAAGTGAGAGTTCTAAATAGTGTCTTGGCCACCGCGTGAGTCGAAGCCGATAACTCCCGAAACCGTGGTCGGAGATTCACGAATGAGGTGTCGTTGGACTCGGGCTGACGGGGGCTCTGCTATGGACTACTCGTTATATTTTTGAATTTTTTTTGAAAATTTTTGTTTTCGAAAGTAGGTGATAGTTTGAAAACCAAACATGGTAGAACGTTGTGCCATAGTTAAAACGAAAGGTCCCTATGTCCTTTATTTTCTGTAATAAAACTTTTTTATTTTTTAAGTTTTTGTGAAAACATTCGAATTTTGAAAATCCTATATTTTGGAAACTAGGAATTCTACAAAACAATTTGTTTGACATAAATGGAAGGTCCCTACGCCCTCTACCCCCAAAATAAATTTCAAGTATCTAGGATAAAAACTTGACAGAAGTGCTACAATGGGGAAGCTGCGGCACTTAGGAAGTTGTGAGCCCCTGCGACCTTGGAATGGAAGGAGTCATGCTAGGAGGGCGTGCTTGGATTCGTTCTTTCCGTCTCGTTGCGCTCTTCACGGGAGTGTAGGTGTCGAAAAGGTGAAAATCTGGAAACATGGTCTTTTTGGGGGGTAAAACCGTGATTTTAAACTTTTTGTGATATCTCGCGAACCAATCATGTCAGAGGCGTGTACGAGGTGTCCTAGGACTCGGGGTGACGTTCTCTTTGCTATGGACAACACGTTATAATTTAAAAAAAATTTGGAAACTCGATTTTGGGGTAAACACGTGAATTTTGTGATTTTTGCCGATATCTCACGAACCAATAAGCCTAGAGACGTGTATGAGGTGTTATTTTTTTCGTCGTGTTGTCCTCTTGCCGAGGATGTTCGTGTTGAGCAGGAATGAAAAACCATGTTGAGGTAAAACCGTGATTTTAGACTATTTGCTCTATCTCGCAAACCAATAACGCTAGAGACGTGTACGAGGTGTCCTAGGACTCGGGCTAACGCCCTCTGTTTGAAACTATGTTTGAAATTTTGACAAAGGGCCTAACGACACTTTTGTTGAAAAAATAATAATTTTTCTTTACCTGTTTAAAATATTCATGAAGCGTGGTGGTTGAGAGAGAGAGACGATACTGCTGGGTGTTCAACGAACCTGTCGATGACTACAATGACCATGCTTAATAGAGCAATCGATATTTCGACGGGTCGGTTTATGACAAAGCGAGGGTGCGTTTTTCTGATATTTTAACCTCGAAGGGGATCTTTAACGTGTAAACGATGATGAGAACTTGGTTCTATGTTGGTCGAAGCGAGTACAGAAAACAAACTTGCAGAGGAGCAGACGAGCAGGAGGTGAATGTCATTTGAGCTTATAGGAATGCGCTGATCTGACTTGACAACAGGTGCAATGGAAAATGACAAAGACGCAGAGGACGCTTGAAGGTGAAATAATCTGACAATCGTGGTGGCAGGGGAGTGCGAAATGCATGCATACACGTGTGAGATGACATGTACGCTAAACAAGATACATCCTGTTTGGCTTCGTACGTGACAAAATGCAAGTTCATGTGAAATTTGATCCGGCACAGGTGTTCACCTTGGGCGTTAGCTGTCCACGTGACCGATAACAGGATGTTCAAAGCGTGGGCAAAAATGATTATACATGCAACGTAACATATATAAAGACATGTCGTTATCATTTCCACTCTCACTTAGGTGACTACCTTTGAACACACTGCGTTGCGTGAAACACATGGTCTTGTTTAACAGTTTTGGTGTTGGTGGAAAATACTTAATCTTGTTGTGGGGTAGGTATTCATTTATATATTTATTCATTTATATATTTATTGATTTATATATATTTACATGCAATTATTTATTGATTAGGTAATTAATGATTTTATTTATTTATTTAGTTGTTTGCAGATAACCGGTATACCTTACATGTCTGAGAGAGAAGAAACAATTGAACTTTTGAGCCCACTAGAAAGAAACAGCAACAAGCCACTGCAAGTGAAGGTGAGATTATTTATTTAAACTAACTTGTTTCATTTTTTGTTTCATATTTTATTTTATGAAAATAATACATGTAATAACCTAAATTTAGGTATTTATAGCGTTTTATTTTATTTATTTTTAGAAACTTGGAAAGAAAAGTCTTACCGCTGTAGCAGTTGCTGAAAACCCGAGACGCAGTAGAGCGAAACCATTGTTTCCAGGCATTGAACTATTGAAAACTCGGGTAAGCCTAACATAAAATGCTATTGCATTTTTCCACTACTGAAAAAAAACTCTTACACCAAAAAAAATTCATTACCTGTACATGACTGGGACAATGATTGCTTTCTTGATTAATGGCTATGTTGTTGTTGACTGGGAAAAGTACAAGGCCATGTGGATTTTCTAAAAACAAAAATTTAAATTTAATTTATTGGTGGTTCCCTATGGACTCAACGAATATCCACAGGATTAAACTTGATAATGTGAACAAAATGACATGACATTCATTTTTGTTTATATATTGGTTAAAAAAGGGGGGGGGGTGTAAATGACTGTAGCTTTATAAAAAGAAAATAAGTACATGGGTTACTGTTATTGCCAACATACAGTTTATTTTTAATGGTGTTTTCATATATTAATGCCAATTAACGTTAACGTTTTATTTAAAAGTATTGATTGATTGAATGAGTGATGGGTTATTTTGTTTGCTTTTAGGTGTCGTCATGTGCCATTAACGTAATGAACAGACAGTGAACAAGCATGCATTATACTTTAAAGTACTCTGTGCTCTTGTGCAACGTTAATAACTCACAATAAGAAAAAGTTTTATTATAACACATGGCGTCAGTACCAAATACAACAAGTGAGCAAGTTGGTTTACCGCTTGGTTTAAATTTAAAATATGAACATGATCGTTGGTTAACATTTGAATCCTGACCTGTAGGCTTTTTGTCGACACATAAACTTGCAAAAGCCGTTTTTTTTACTTGAACCGAGAAGATGTGGTGCGCTGCGTGTTGCACAAAAGGGTCATCAGTCATTTGCCAATCCTTTAAAGCAAATTCACAATTAAAACATATTTTTTTATCCCCTTCACCAGTATAAAAAAGCCAGCTTCACTTAGCTGTTTTGTAAGGTGTCTTAATATTAATGGCCAAACATATTTATAAGATTCTAAACGTTTTTCAACAGAGCTGTACTCTGGGTGTGCTAGTGCTTTAGCCTTGCAAACTCCTAATTTTTCGAAAGCACACGCCAATTCAACACTGTCTATGGCATATGGACCTCATATATCGACTACCGTTGTTGGCTGGTAATACATCATTATTATTATTAGTTATTTGTGATTCAGCAACGTAAGTAATAGCCAATGGCCTGGTGGTTCGGTAAAATGGATACACGGGCAGGTTACCCACTTGTTTTCCAAGCATGTAAGGACAACAAGGAGACCATCGCAAATGGTCTCTAATGGGATCATCCCCTTCTTCCCAGTGTGAAAGTTCAATACGACAAAACACACAGCGCACCGCATCTTCTCGGTTCAAGTAAAAAAAACGGATTTTGCAAGTTTATGTGTCGACAAAAAGCCTACAGGCCAGGATTCAAATGTTAACCAACGATCATGTTCTGATTTTAAATTTAACCCAAGCGGTAAACCAACTTGCTCACTTGTTATATTTGGTACTGACGCCATGTGTTATAATAAAACTTTTTCTTATTGTAAGTTATTAACGTTGCACAAGAGCACAGAGCACTTTAAAGCATAATGCATGCCTGTTCACTGTATGTTCATTACGTTAATGGCACATGACGACACCTAAAAGCACACAAAATAACCCATCACTCACTCAATCAATCAATCAATCAATACTTGTAAATAAAACGTTACTGTTAATTGGCATTAATATATCAAAACACCATTAAAAATAAACGGTATGTTGGCACTAACAGTAACCCATGTACTTATTTTCTTTTTATAAAGCTAAAGTCGTTTACACCCCCCCCCCCCTTTTGAACCAATATATAAACACAAATGAATGTCATGTCATTTTGTTCACATTACCATGTTCAAACCTGTGGATATTCGTTGAGTCCATAGGGAACCACCCATAAATTAAATTTAAATTTTTGTTTTTAGAAAATCCAACATGGCCTTGTACTTTTGCCAGTCAAAAACAACATAGCCATTAATCAAGAAAGCAATCATTGTCCCAGTCATGTACAGGTAATGAATTTTTTTTGTGTAAGCGTTTTTTTCAGTAGTGGAAAAATGCAATAGCATTTTATGTTAGGCTTACCTGAGTTTTCAATAGTTCACTGCCTGGAAACAATGGTTTCGCTCTACTGCGTCTCGGGTTTTCAGCAACTGCTACAGCGCTAAGGCTTTTCTTTCCAAGTTTCTAAAAATAAATAAAATAAAACGCTATAAATAACTAAATTTAGGTTAATACATGCATTTCATAAAATAAAATATGAAACAAAAAAATGAAACGTTAGTTTAAAAAAATAATCTCACCTTCACTTGCAGTGGCTTGTTGCTGTTTCCTTCTAGTGGGATCAAAAGTTCAATTGTTTCTTCTCTCTCAGACATGTAAGATATACCGGTTATCTGCAAACAAATAGATAAATAAAATCATTAATTACCTAATCAATAAATAATTTGCATGTAAATATATATAAATCAATAAACCTGCCAACTTGGACCCATTGTTTGGGAAGCCAGGCTCTGCCTGTCACAAGCCAGGACAAAAGGTGAGTGATAGAGGAGTAACACCTCTTAAAAAAACCATGGTCCAGTTTGCTCGACTGGTAGTACCATGTATGGGCCCCTTACCAGGGTAACGGTGAAGACCTCAACGGCATTTATGGTGGAGAAGGTAACTTTCGGTACAGCATAATTGGCGGAAGGGGCAACCCAGTGCTCGGGTTAAAGAGTAAATGGTATATGGAGGCCATATATAAGTCTTAGGGGTATGATGGTTCCACATGTTAGTGGCTATACTCCGACAGCGTCTGTTCCACATGTTAGTGGCGGCTGATTAATAACACTCAGAAGTGGAACTCTGAGCTTAACCCGACTAGAATCTCAATTCTAGTCAAATCCCTAATCCAAGTTAATCAACATGGATGTAGCACGTTCAAAAACAACTTACCCCAGTGGGTCAAATCCCACGGTTGAAAAACCGCAAGTGGTCTATTCGGATTCTGGGGAGACCACAGACGTGTACGATGAGGTAAGTAGGAGTGCCTCGACACCCCGTAAGAAAATTAAACCTAAATCAAAGATTTGGCTAATGACGTTTAACGTAAATTCTCTCTTGAAGATGGGGAAACTCAAATCCATTTTAGACAAATCACGAGAACGTAAAATCAAGATTATTGCTTTTCAAGGATCTAGATTTACAGATGAATATCCTTTCAATTCTGAAGGTTACAGGATTTACTAAGGGAAGCCAGGAGAACGAGCTATGAAAAATTGCCCACAATTTGGTACTGGATTTATAGTCCATCATTCCTTACTTGATTCAGTTACAACCTTCCACTCTCCCTCCGGTCGTCTCTCCACCATGACAATAAAATCAGCAAACAAAATTTACACTCTTATTAATGGACATGCCCCAACTAATATCACCAACAGAAAGGCTGTAGTTCGATTCCCGGTCAATGCATGTGAGATTTTCGAAGTGAAATGCCATGTCCTGTGGTTCGGATTCCACGTAAAAAGGAGGTCCCGTGGCTCATGATCTCAAGATTAACGGTCACGTTAAACTACAAGCTTCCTTTCCTTCCTTTAGAAAGGCTGTAGGAAAAGTCGAAGAATTTTGGAACCAATTAGATGATATACTTCAAAGAATCCCGAGGAATCATGTTAAAATACTTATGGTTGATTTTAATGCCCAAATTGGCAAAGAAAAAAAATATAGATATTGGGTAGGTAAATGGTCAGGACATAATCAGACCAATCAGAATGGTATGCGTCTTCTTAAAATCTCCAAGAACCATGACTTATTCTTCAAATCAACATTTTTCAAAAAGAAAACCTCTCAGTCCAAGTTGTGGGTGTCTCCTAACCCACTGTTAGGAGAATATCAACTGGACCATGTGCTGATCTCCAGAGTAAATACTCTCGAAATAATGAATCATAAGTCCTTAAGGGGTTAGCTCTGAATTCTGACCATTACCCTACAAAATTTTCATTAAATATTTTTCCAGAGAAAAGGCGATTCTCTCAGAAAATCCCACCCCGTAAATATGATGTTCAAAATATTCAAGGTAATGATAAATTTAAAAACGAGACTCAACAATTGATTCCACAAAACTGGCAACAGCTCCAAGCAAGATTAATAAAAACAGCCGTGAAAATAGCACCACACATGAGAACACGCAAACATCCGTGGTGGACAGCCGAATGTGATGACCTTGTAAGGCTCAGGCAACAGGATGGCACAATTGGTCTTGCAACAAAACTCCTAAGACTCTGCAAGATCTCAAGGATGTCAGAAGAACAGTCACGAAATCAATACGAAGAATTCGCAAGCAGAATGACAACAAAATATTACAAGAAATAGAAGCTGACTTCAAACAACATAATTCTAGAAACTACTATAGAACTTTTCGCCAGAAGCTCACTAAATATTCCCCTCCATCACTTCAATTCAAAAATGAACATGGAGATATTGCTCATAGTAACACAGAAAATTGTGAAATCCTTGCAAACTACTTTTCGGTATTGCTCAATTGTGAGAAACCTCAAGAAACATTCACATTTATCCACACGCAACAAAACCAAGATTCGCATCCACCCAACGTTCAGGAAATAAGAGAGATAATTAAATCATTGAAAAACAACAAAGCGTCGGGGGAAGACCAAATTGTTGCACAGTTGTGGAAAAATGCAGGAGAAAATCTCATTGTAAAACTCCAAGAAATTTTAGAAGAAGTTTGGCGAACTGAAAAAACCCCGCTGACTGGAAGATGGCACTCATTCATCCCTTGCACAAAAAAGGAAATCGGACGGATCCCAACAATTATCGTGGAATTTCATTACTATCCATAACATACAAAGTTTTGTCTAAAGCTCTCCTGAATCGTGCAGAAATTCAATTGGATCCAGTAATCGGCGAATACCAAGGTGGCTTCAGGAAAGGCAGGTCATGTGTGGAACAAATTATCAATTTAAAAAACTCAATGAAATATTTCCGCAATACATCGAGCAAACACTATGTCATTACATTTGCTGACTTCCAAAAGGCGTATGATAGCATCGACCGTGAATCCCTTTTCGAAATACTCAAAGAATTTGGATTAGATCAAAAGACAACAAATATTATTAAGGAAACACTCATGGAAACCAAATCTAAGGTTAAATTTATGGGAGAACTGAGCAGAGAATTCCCCATTGACGCAGGAGTCCGACAAGGAGATGGATTGTCCCCGTTGCTTTTCAATTGTGCACTAGAGAAGGTTGTACGAGAATGGCGAAAAGCAGGTGCACCGACGCATAGGATAGGACCAAAACTTAAAGGCATTGAATTAGACTGTTTGGCATTTGCTGATGACATGGAATTAATCGCCCAAAACATCTCTGATGCGCAATACCAACTTGAACTTCTACAAGAACAAGCAAAGAAAATAGGATTGCAAATCTCATTTGATAAAACAAAATTTATGACAGATATAAAGAATGCCCCATCTGAAATTGAAATTGGTACTGACCATATATCTCGTGTGAAGGAATTTAAATATTTGGGTGAATGGATTACCGACAATTGTAACGAAAAGAGGTCCATTACAACAAGAATTAAAAAAATGGAAACTGCTTTTCAGTTAACGAAAAATACTTACAACAAAAAGAGTCTTTCCTGGAAATGCAAAATTCAACATTATACAACAGTGATCGGGCCCGAAGCTCCCTACGCTTCAGAAACTCTCACTCTTCAACATAGAACACTTCGAGATCAGTTGGAAGTGAAGGAACGTAAAATAATGAGGAAAATCTTAGGGCTGAGAATCAAAGATGGTGTTCATCTTCCAAAGCCAAATGCTGAAATATATAAAACCATCTCCAAAATCACAGACAAAATGCGTATGCGACGAATCCAATTCTTGGGGCACCTGGAAAAAATGGACCCAAATAGACAACTCACAAAATTCACATATACTTGAAAAACAAAACAACTAGATCAAATTGGTACAAACAGACTGAAAAAGACTTGCAAGAATTAGGATCGCCAAATCTCCTAGACCGAAATATCATCAGAACACTTGCACTCACACGGGGTTTTGAGGAGGAAGAAAGACGGCCATACCACCATATCTGGTCTGCACAACGGAAGCAAACCCATTCGTTGCGTATGAAGTTGTACTGGGCTGCAAGGAAGGCTAACCATTGTTGATTCCGCGTGGCCCTAAGAGACCCATTCGCGACGAAGAAGAAGAAATCAATAAATATAAAAATGAATAAGTATATAAATGAATATCTACCCCACAACAAGATTAAGTATTTTCCACCAACACCAAAACTGTTAAACAAGACCATGTGTTTCACGCAACGCAGTGTGTTCAAAGGTAGTCACCTAAGTGAGAGTGGAAATGATAACGACATGTCTTTATATATGTTACGTTGCATGTATAATCATTTTTTCCCACGCTTTGAACATCCTGTTATCGGTCACGTGGACAGCTAACGCCCAAGGTGAACACCTGTGCCGAATCAAATTTCACATGAACTTGCATTTTGTCACGTACGAAGCCAAACAGGATGTAACTTGTTTAGCGTACATGTCATCTCACACGTGTATGCATGCATTTCGCACTCCCCTGCCACCACGATTGTCAGATTATTTCAACTTCATGCACCTGTTGTCAAGTCAGATCAGCGCATTCCAATAAGCTCAAATGACATTCACCTCCTGCTCGTCTGCTCCTCTGCAAGTTTGTTTTCTGTACTCGCTTCGACCAACATAGAACCAAGTTCTCATCATCGTTTACACGTTAAAGATCCCCTTCGAGGTTAAAATATCAGAAAAAAGCACCCTCGCTTTGTCATAAACCGACCCGTCGAAATATCGATTGTTCTATTAAGCATGGTCATCGACAGGTTCGTTGAACACCCAGCAGTATCGTCTCTCTCTCTCAACCACCACGCTTCATGAATATTTTAAACAGGTAAAGAAAAATTATTATTTTTTCAACAAAAGTGTCGTTAGGCCCTTTGTCAAAAGTTCAAACATAGTTTCAAACAGGGGGCGTTAGCCCGAGTCCTAGGACACCTCGTACAAGTCTCTAGCGTTATTGGTTTGCGAGATAGAGCAAATAGTCTAAAATCACGGTTTAACCTCAACATGGTTTTTCATTCCTCCTCAACACGAACATCCTCGGCAAGAGGACAACACGACGAAAAAAAATAACACCTCATACACGTCCCTAGGCTTATTGGTTCGTGAGATATCGGCAAAAATCACAAAATGCACGTTTTCCCCCCCTAAATCGAGTTTCCAATTTTTTTAAATTATAACGAGTGGTCCATAGCAACGAGGACGTCACCCGAGTCCTTGGATCCCTCGTACACGCCTCTGGCATGATTGGTTCGCGAGATATAACAAAAAGTTTAAAATCACGGTTTTACCCCCCCAAAAAACGATGTTTCCAGATTTTCACCTTTTCGACACCTACACTCCCGTCTAGAGCGCAACGGGACGAAAAAACGAATCCAAGCACGCCCTCCTAAAATGACTCCTTCCATTCCAAGGTCGCAGGCGCCCACAACTTCCTAAGTGCCGCAGCTTCCCCATTCTAACACTACTGTCAAGTTTTTATCCTAGAGACTTGAAATTTATTTTGGGGGTAGAGGGCGTAGGGACCTTCCATTTATGTCAAACAAATTGTTTTGTAGAATACCTAGTTTCCAAACTATAGGATTTTCAAAAATCGATTTTTTTTCAAAAAAGCATAAAAAAAGGTTTTATTACAGAAAATAAAGGACATAGAGACCTTTCGTTTTAACCATGGCACAACGTTCTACCATGTTTGGTTTTCAAACTATCACCTACTTTCGAAAACAAGAAGTTTCAAAAAAAAAAAATATAACGAGTGGTCCATAGGCGAGCCCCCGTCAGCCCGAGTCCAACGACACCTCATTCAAGAATCTCCGACCACGGTTTCGGGAGTTATCGGCTTAGACTCACGCGGCGGTCATGACACTATTTAGAACTCTCCTACCCCCCTACTTGCGTGAGGTAGCATTATCCTGTTGTATTAGTGCCTACTGGGGGTAGCATTATAATGCCTTTGGCAAAAGCTATATTGCGTGAGGCTAGCATTATCTCGTTGTATTAGTGCCTACTGGGGGTAGCATTATAATGCCATTGGCAAAAGCTATATTGCGTGAGGCTAGCATTATCACGTTGTATTAGTGCCTACTGGGGGTAGCATTATAATGCCATTGGCAAAAGCTATATTGCGTGAGGCTAGCATTATCATGTTGTATTAGTGCCTACTGGGGGTAGCATTATAATGCCTTTGGCAAAAGCTATATTGCGTGAGGCTAGCATTATCACGTTGTATTAGTGTCTACTGGGGCTAGCATTATCACGTTGTATTAGTGTCTCCTGGGGGTTGCATTATAATGTCATTGGCAAAAGCTATATTGCGTGAGGCTAGCATTATCTCGTTGTATTAGTTCCTACTGGGGGTTGCATTATAATGCCATTGGCAAAAGCTGTATTGCGTGAGGCTAGCATTATCTCGTTGTATTAGTGCCTATTGGAGGTTGCATTATAATGCCACTGGCAAAAACTATATTGCGTGAGGCTAGCATTATCATGTTGTATCAGTGCCTATTGGGGGTAGCATTATAATGCCATTGGCAAAAGCTATATTGCGTGAGGCTAGCATTATCACGTTGTATTAGTGCCTACTGGGGGTTGCATTATAATGCCACTGGCAAAAACTATATTGCGTGAGGCTAGCATTATCATGTTGTATCAGTGCCTATTGGGGCTAGCATTATAATGCCCTTGGCAAAAGCTATATTGCGTGAGGCTTGCATTATCACGTTGTATTAGTGCCTAATGGGGCTAGTATTATAATGCCATAGGCAAAAGCTATATTGCGTGAGGCTTGCATTATCACGTTGTATTAGTGCCTACTGGGGCTAGCATTATCACGTTGTATTAGTGCCTACTGGGGGTTGCATTATAATGCCATTGGCAAAAGCTATATTGCGTGAGGCTAGCATTATCACGTTGTATTAGTGCCTACTGGGGGTAGCATTATAATGCCATTGGCAAAAGCTATATTGTGTGAGGCTAGCATTATCACGTTGTATTAGTGCCTACTGGGGTAGCATTATAATGCCATTGGCAAAAGCTATATTGCGTGAGGCTAGCATTATCACGTTGTATTAGTGCCTACTGGAGGTAGCATTTTAATGCCATTGGCAAAAGCTATATTGCGTGAGGCTAGCATTATCACGTTGTATTAGTGCTTACTGGGTGTTGCATTATAATGCCATTGGCAAACGCTATATTGCGTGAGGCTAGCATTATCACGTTGTATTAGTTCCTACTGGGGGTAGCATTATAATGCCATTGGCAAAAGCTATATTGCGTGAGGCTTGCATTATCTCGTTGTATTAGTGCCTACTGGGGGTTGCATTATAATGCCATTGGCAAAAGCTATATCGCGTGAGGCTAGTATTATCACGTTGTATTAGTGCCTACTGGGATTGCATTATAATGCCATTGGCAAAAGCTATATTGCATGAGGCTAGCATTATCACGTTGTATTAGTGTCTGCTGGGGGTTGCATTATAATGCCATTGGCAAAAGCTATATTGCGTGAGGCTAGCATTATCACGTTGTATTTGTGCCTACTGGGGGTAGCATTATAATGCCATTGGCAAAAGCTATATTGCGTGAGGCTAGCATTATCACGTTGTATTAGTGCCTACTGGGGCTAGCATTATCACGTTGTATTAGTGCTTACTAGGGGTAGCATTATAATGCCATTGGCAAAAGCTATATTGCGTGAGGCTAGCATTATCACGTTGTATTAGTGCCTACTGGGGGTTGGATTATAATGCCATTGGCAAAAGCTATATTGCATGAGGCTAGCATTATCACGTTGTATTAGTGTCTACTGGGGGTTGGATTATAATGCCATTGGCAAAAGCTATATTGCGTGAGGCTAGCATTAACACGTTGTATCAGTGCCCGCTGTGGACTTGAATTCTAGGTATGAAAATTGATTTTGGATATCTATATTCTGGCCAGAGATCCTCCCATGATGAGGTGGATGGACTACCCTCAAGAGTGGTCTATTATGTTCTGGCCAGAGATCCTCCCATGATGAGGTGGATGGACTACCCTCAGGAGTGGCCTTCTGTGCGTATTCATTTGAACTGCCGGAAATTGCTGGGATGTTTTCAACTTATGACAGTGGAGCATTGCAAGAACATGGGGGCCTAGTTGACCCTAAGCATGAAGATAATATCTAATTGAAGATACGAGTAAAAAGTAAGGGAATGTTCTAGAACCATACGGAGAAAGTAATTGCTAATGCTTTTGTTCTTAAGTACATGCTGAAGAAGCGTTCTTTCTCACTTCATAATGTTTTTATGTTGCGTTCTTTAACCATCAGTATTCCCATTGGTGAGGTGTCAGGAAGTATGTGAAATGTGTGTGTATGGAGCAGTGCTATTGTTTAGCACATAGGAGGTGTTAATGAGCTTTGAAGAATAGTTAAGAGCTGGTAGACAACGATCATTGCCAAGCATTTACCTGGATATTAAAATGGTGAACCATGAAAATACCATTACAAGGATGGTGGGGATCATCTTCCGTGACAGATCACAAGACCTGGCACATTTATGCTGTGTAGTGTGCTCAGCTCGTATTCTGTTCTATGCAGGAACTATAAAGATTGGCTTCAATCCCGGTGTGCAGCAAAGAATCGGCTGTTCAATCAGTGCCTACTCCAATCTCCTCACTGGCCCTTATCTCTATTACAAACTGTGAGTTCCCTTACAGCAGCCGATATATATTTATTGTTGTTGCAGCTATATTGATGTTACATACTCTACAGTGTGCCTTCCACTTACTTCTTTTTAACATTTGCAGTGATTTGTTAAAGGAAGTCTTGTATAATATTGTAAAGGTTGATTGATTTATGCCCGGATTCTCAAACGTTATGCTCGTGCAAATATTGGCTGCCTAGTTGCTTGTTACTCAATGACACGTGCACGTGTTGGGTTCCAGGACCTCTTATAATCTTATGGCTAAAAAGGTTAAAATAAATGTACATTTGTCCTCAATCATTACAGCTATTACTTCTATAGATGTACTGATCTCAGCATTGTCCTTCACTTGAAGATTCACTTAAAAGGAGGTAGTTTACTATAAGTTACAGAAATGGAGGTTTAAACCACGAATCTGTACAATGTTCATCTCTAGCCGCAGGATGTGCGAAAGTAGTTCCACTTTAGCTGACCAGTGCTGTACAATTACATGGTTTGTTATTAGTGTAAAAGTGTAAGCACAGAAATAAATTATTCCATCTTATCCCCAGGATGAAGAAACGCAGGAACGAGGAAGTGGTGGAAGTGGAAACCACTTAAATGAGTAAGTGTTCAACATACAAAATACGTGATCTGTCGCTTTACGTGAGCGTAGCTGTGAGTTTTGGATTTGAATAAGACTTGTTTTTAACGTCAGATATGCCTCTCATTGTGCCTCATCATTGAAGTAGATATTGGTATTAACTTTCAATTTAGCGTCACACAAGTCAGTGTTCCCACTCTCTGGAAATATTTATGATACGTCTTGTCAGTCTGTTGATGGAAATAAGCCTGGAAGAAATACACATGGCGCAAAGATAAGATTGTGATTGAGTTTTGTAAGGAACATCCATTACTTCACACTTCCCCACTGTGTCCTCAAACCATATATTTCTTCTGTAACCCAAAACCAAAAGTGTCAACAGCTTTCTCTTCCAAGGAAAATCCAATTAAAGATCTAATACAACCAATCATAAACCATAGGAGGGTTTGTGGGCGGTATCAACATTATACCACATGATGATGCTAGGTGTTAGTAGGATAACAGTTCATAGCTTGTGAGAACATGTAATGATGTCCCAAGGTTTATTAAACACGTTGAAGTTTCCCAGTGGTGGATATTGGGTACGTTTTTCAGGTAGAGAAGTACTTATTGGAGAGACAGATCGTGTAGTGAGGTACATATTCGGTAAGCACGACTTGTATAGAATTGCACATTGGGTAGACAGAACTTGGCATAACAGGGTTTTCTTGAAGCTCCTATACTGTCAAGTACATGGTTAATGCGTATCCTTCTCCACTGTCGTACACAAGACGAGTTCTTCCTGGTCGGAAAGTGTTTCATGAGGCACTTTACATAATATTTTGAGTAACTGAATCCTCAACGCTTATCGTACAAATTATACCCGCTTAAGGGCATCAACGCAATCAAGAGCGTTAAGTGTGGGACCGTTATATCCAAATTATTCTCAAGTTGTGCGCTCAAGGCTTCAGCTTTTGATGTCACTTGTAAGTCCTTCAAAGCATAAATATATCTCGTCGATATGTTTTGTTGGAATAACCCCAAATAACTGATTAACGTCTGCAACGTTTTAAGACGTCACAGAAAACAGGCCATGAATGCAAGCTTTTAGAAATTGACTTGGAGCTTAGCTATGATAGTCAACATGGAGTTGAGTGTTTTGCACGAGCCATTGTGTGCCTGAAATCGTGCGAGGCGCTGTGTTCTAAACAACCTGCAATTTGTTGATCAAGGTGGGAGCGGTGTACCCACACACACAGGACAGGCATATTCCAGGAGAGGTTACACAATAGGAGTTTGTTGAATTCATCGCGGAAGCTCCAGGACCTCGGTAGAGGCTAGATCTATGCTAGGTAGCTTTCCGCTTGTTTGGCACGCTGGGTCACATCCTTGTTGAAAGTAAGTCCTTTATCTAGCGTGGTTCTCGGGTTCTTTGCATCCCACTGCCATCTGATTACTGCACCGGAAAAGATGAGATCCTGGACTTCGGTGAATTTACGATTCCTAGTAAACATAGTTGCTACGACATTTCTCGAACCAAGATTCGACGTTATTAAGGGAGTCTTGTAGGTTTCCTTCAACTCCAAGAAGTGGTGGAGATCGCGGTATTTTCCGTACATAGGAGTAGATTGGTGTTATCTGTTTTAGGAACGTCGCAAAGGTCTTCGTCGACGTCGTCCATCCAACGTTTCCTTGGGTGTCCAACGAACCTTGGTCTTTTGGTCTGCTTTTGAAGACCTAGCGTGCGGGTATATGTTGAATATGTGCAAGCCAATGGATCCTTGCTAATGTCGTGATAGGAGGATCTTCAAAAAGATTATAAATATTATTATTTGTGCGAAATCGTCATTCCCCACTAACTTTGGTAGGACCATAGATCTTCCTCAATATCATACTTTCTCATCTGTTGGGTAGACCTTCAATTCGCTGTGTCATCACCCTTGTCCCAATAACTTGGGTAGGTCCATAGATCTTCCTCAATAACTTCCTTTATCATCTGTTGAGTAGACCGTCATTTCGCTGTGTCATCACCCTTGTCCCATTTACTTGGGTAAGTCCATAGATCTTCCTCAATATCTTCCTTTCTCATCTGTTGAGTAGAGCTTCACTTCGCAGTGTCATCACCCTAGACCCACTTACTTGGGTAGGTCCATAGATATTCCTCAATATCTTCCTTTCTCATCTGTTGAGTAGACTTTCACTTCGCTGTGTCATCACCCATGTCCCACTAACTTGGGTAGGTCCATAGATCTTCCTCAATATCTTCCTTTCTCATCTGTTGAGTACAACTTCACTTCGCTGTGCCATCACCCTATGCCCCACTAACTTGGGTAGGTCCATACTGTACCCATCGTGTCCTCCAGGATGCAGACTCTTATCTCAGGGGTGCTCTGTCCGCGTGGCTCTAAACTTACACTCAACATCCTGGGATTTAAAATTAAGGATCACGGGAAGCTTACAGTAAAATAATATGCCAGTGGTATCTTAAAAAAATATTTATTCATAAAACAACATCCTAATCAAGTTAAATTCCTCTTTAACAAAAACAAATCAAATCCCTTTACGTTACTGAAAAATCAAATAACTAAGCTCATAGGTTAAACACTGGACTCCTCAAAAATATACAGGCCGACACAAATGTTCAAAAGGAACAACAAATCACTGAAATGTTCAATTACAATTGACATCAAAGTAATGTCAAGCAAGCTAATTAATAGCGCACTCTCATTTGTAATTATGGCTTACAGGTGTGTTGGTGAGTTCCCTTTCTCGATCATTTCCATCGTCACAAGAATCCGGTCATGATCGTCGCAGGACGATTCCCGGTTACAGGTGGAGTGTGCATAAAACTACAATAATATGACATTAAATAAACCAATAACTAAAGCTAGGGCCCAAGCCCTTCCAAGCTTAAATGCCCATCATGAACAACAAAACGAGAACAGTATCCCTAATAACAATGGTGGCCTACGCCCCCATAATGACATCAATCTCAAATTTATTTACACGGATGCACGGGAAAACTCCGCTTCCTGAAGCGGGTTGAATCAAACAATCCCCGGGAAAGTCGAGGAAAAATCCCGACATGAATATGAAATGGCCAAAGCGCATGTGGCTGATTACTCCGATATATCAAGCCATTCTGTTTTCAAAACAAACACTCCTTCAAGACTTCCAGTGGTCGATGGCCTCACTCGAACAAAAGGCTCACAGCCCGCACAGTAGGGATAAAGCATACCTGGCTTTCACCCTCAAAACTCAACTGGGAACCGAGCCGAATGCAATAATTTCTCTCCGTCTTGTGAAGAAGTCTTTCTAACACTTCTTTCCACAATCACAAGGGGTATCATTACTTACCATTCGAAGACCACGGGCGTGTACCTCCGATTTTACCTTTTAATTTGCATTCTCAGCTCAGTTCATGATAACTCTCAACCTCATCAATTTACCAAGTGCGGCTGCAGTCTCTCTTACTAATCTTAAGTTGTCCCTTACCTTGACAACGGCCATCAGCTCCTATCTCTTTGAGCTCAGGCTCAAAATGGCATTAATAGAATTGGCCTGATATATCCTTGAATGGTTCCCTCTAATCTCACATACTACGCTTATGGTTGTGCCAATGCGTTTGAAGACCCCTTGATCCCATTAATCGAGCATCCAACAAACAATTAAAATAACCCTTAATCAAATTAAACATTGTGGTGTTTGAAGCCATATTTTCAGTGTTGCCTTAGTAAACAAGAGTTTAGTGCTTTTCAGTCGGTCAACACGAATGTACCCAAAAGAGATGGGTTATGCCCTAATCCTGAAATAAATTACATGAGATTAATAAAACACTAGGATGACCAGTTTCGATCGTCAAGCGATCATCATCAGATCCAATACACTTAGGCTATAAAATCTATGTTTGAAATACAGGTGAAAATATTTACAATATGTACAATTATTTAGTTGCAGTATTGGTACTGCAACTGTCAGTGTATGCTAAATGCAGTATATATGTTAGGTGAAATGCTAAATGGTGATGGCTATCCGGAGATTGTACTTTAGAGAGATTATATGGTTGTAAACTATGGTTAAACTATAAAAATTTTAGGCTAACTACTTATCTGATTGTCTTCCGTACTACAGCTATTCGCAGTTTCCGTGCTCACTTGAACTCGCTGTGCGGACGACTGCGGTGGTTATCTTAACGACTGGTTTTTCCCTGCCTTCCCCCCCTGTCCCTACGTGCTGTGGGGAGTGATCGCGATGTGTTTATGTGAGGTGTTGCCAACCTAGATAAGATGTATGTTATTGAATGAGGTGGATCTACAACTATTAAAGACCGTGGATTAGTCCTCGCCACGCGTGGAGCATAACCCATTCGAACTAAGCGTTGACGGTCTTATGACCGTGTTGACCGACTGAAAAGCACTAAACTCTTGTCAAATTAAACAACAAAATGATGATCACGCAAGCAAATGATAAAACACACACTAAGCTTGTAATAAATATGTACAAGTTGCACACCACCCCGACCTGTTGTCCCGGTAATTATAAAGGCTTATAATTGTGGGTAACCTATCCAACACCTGTTGTAATCAACATCATGCCCATGCACGCCCCAAAATATGCTACTTAGCTCATGATAACGTCTCGGCTAATCCTTCCGTATTGACGTTCCTTCCGCTGGCTCTTGGGGTACATGATCTCTTGATGTGGGAGGACAATTTTAACACAATTTCAGTCTGATGAAAAATCGAAGGATCACCATGAAACTTTCACACGATAAGCACTGTTTTAACCCTAGCAGAGCGCCTCATATAAACTATAGCTAGGCATGACCTACTAAATTCAGCCACTTGCCCATCTAGCTTCCTGCGCTACTGAATCTGATTATAGCACGGATGGCTATCTTCCAAAATACGGACTTCACTTGTACTAGTTTTGTCCCGAACACATTTGCATATCGCGCAGCTATTATGTAGATGAATGTTACTGCAACACAATGACTTTCGCATGTGCGAATAGCTATACTGCGGTAATAGAAATATACTGTTCAATACTTATCAGTTTGGCGTTGTTTGCTGGCCACACACCGGCATTAGCTGTCGCCTATCAGGCGATAAAAATCGATTGGCTTTATACTATAAATTTCACACTGTATTCGAGCCGCAGACCGGCATGAGCTGTCGCCTCCCAGGAGATCAGAAATCGACTGTCTTTGCTGACTTTCATCAGGCTATTTAAAGGTCGGGCTAGGAAATCCTCGGGAGTAGGGGATTCTCAAAATTAAAATCTGGAGCAACAGTCATATGACGATATACTGTAACCTGGTTCAATCGATCGCTCTTGTTTCCAATGTCCTGAAACGTGGTCTAATAATTTTCATTGTCCAAGGAATTCGCGGTCTTTTGCAACGTCCATCCGCCCACAATTTCTGATTGGTTCATTCAAAATTTCTCTTCCTTCAGTTCTTGTGCCGAATTAATTCGAAAACTGATGTTTCCTGACTTTTGAAATAACATTCTTGAGGCTAAACTCGCCCGCTTTCAATGCTGCAACTCAAAATTTTGTGCGTTCATTAATTCTCTGATTTCTCTTAATTGGGCGGCGCCTATTTTGCAGTTTGTCGTTTAATCGGGTATCTCCCCCACTCAGGAGTTAGTGTCCTCGATTCCCTGTCCCATCAGATCTGGTGAAAATGTGTTGCGGCTGTGAGTTGCGCCTTATTGTTCGCGCTAAGAGAAAGCTGTGAAATATCACGTACCGTGCGACCCTTTGTGATCCCTTGTTCGTCTTCGACTGCACCTGCTCCCTTCTCAAATATGAACATATTTGATGAATTTATCTGTAATATTTTTGCTGTATCGTATGCATAAAGGTTACAATAGATCTTCCTCAATATCTTTCTCATGTGTTGAGTAGGCCTTCACTTCGCTGTGTCATCACCCTTGTCCCACTAACTTGGGTAGGTCCATAGATCTTCCTCCATATCTTAATTTCTCATCTGTTGAGTAGACCTTCACTTCGCTGTGTCATCACACTTGGCTCACATCCACTTTATAAATGGTTTTCCTACATCTGCGTGATAATGTTCTGGTTTCAACACATGGGTAGTGACAAAATAACATGCATTTCCTGCATTAATTCTCTCTTTAATTTCTTCAGAGTTGCTGTTTCCCATCAGTGTTGCGGGAACCGGAATATTTAAAATTACAAATACGTTCGATTTATTCATTTCCATCCACTGTTAGGTTCCTACTCTCTACCAAAGTATTATGTGCACTCGAGTTAGAAGGTTGTTTGTGAAGTAACCAACAGACCTACAAAAAATCCAATAACATCATCGTCATTTTCGTCGTTCTATTTTACGTTAGTTCATGTAGGTTTAATTTTAATATTTTTTATAGTAGTTGGAACACAAAAAGTGCACGATTTTTAAGCGTGTTTCAACCATGCGTCACATTTGAGAATTATTATCTCAAAAACCCGTCATCAGATCGAATCCATATTTTAACACAATAGACATTGGAATATTGTATAACTAGTTTATTAATTTTAATATTGTGTGTGTTCAGGAAACAAAGTTGTTATCATTTTTGTAACATAACTTTTTCTCTGCTCGAGGTGGTTGGAAAATGTAGTTCTTGGTTGCATTGTAATCCTTATACATCGAAATGTTATGCTGTATGACTGTGAAATACGTAAATTAATTCACTTATTTTATATCGGTTTGTATTTGTACGGGGAAATAATACATGTTTCACCAGCTAGCCGCTCCGGGAGAAGCTGTACAGCGTTGCCGAAAGGGTGCCCACACCATCATGGCGCGTCTCGTTCGGAAGTGGTACCGATTGCTGTACTTTTTGATAATTACATTATTTAATAATTTAAACCTCGAGAATATTCTGCAGGTGAAAATAAAGTCCCGTAAAGTATTATTGACACCAGGAGTATTATACCTTGTCTTAAAATGCACGTAGTGGCATATCTAGGGTTTGCATTTCAACGGACTCTAACTTACAATGGGGTGAGGGAACTACGTTTATGGTATCAACTGTTTGGTCTTGTTTGATATCGATATCTAGGCTATATGAGCATATCAATGTGTAAAGCTCAAAAATGGGCAAATTTGTTTGAGCAAAGGATTAGTTCATTGAACATTATCTCGGAAACATGGGTTATAGGAAGACTTAATTCATTGGACATTATCTAGGAAACATGGGCTATAGGAAGACTTAGTTCATTGGATGTTGTTACATTGAATTTGTATCAACGATGCTTCATTACATACTTACTTACTTAATTCCTGCCGCTCCTTCCGGAGCATAGGGCCTTGGCGAAATTTCTCCACGCAGTACGGTTCCTGGTCATTCTCTTCACTTGACTCCAGTTCTTGTCCACCTCTGCAATTTAATTTTCGATCGTCCTCTTCCAGGTCTTCTTAGGTCGACCTCGCTTCCTGGCGCCTTGAGGATTCCAGTCTAGTGCCGCCCTCTCAATAGCTCCGTCCGGCTTCCTTAGTGTGACCAATCCAGCGCCATTTCCTCTCCTTGATCTGGATGCTAATCGGTTGTTGATTGGTGATGGTCCCAAGATCTTCATTTGAGATTATGTCCGGCCACCTCACATTCATGATGCGACGCAGACATCTGTTAATGAACACCTGTAGTTGGTTGTTGATCGGTTTTGTGACTTTCCATGTTTCACAGCCGTAGAGAAGAATCGACTTTTCGTTGCTATTGAAAAGGTGGAGCTTGGTCTTCCTGGAAATGTTTCTATTTCTCCAGATGGGGTAGAGCTGGACAAAGGCACCATTTGCTTTCCTGATACGGCTTCGAACATCTTCCTCTGCTCCCCCATCATTTGTGACTATACTTCCAAGGTAGAGGAAGGACTCAACTCGCTCAATGTCCTTTACGTTGACTGTCAAACTAGTCGTGATGTCAGAATTTATCCTCATCTCTTTGGTCTTGTTGGTGTTGATCATCAGTCCTGCACGTTCTGCTTCTCTCTGCAACCTCCCCAGCTTATCTTCTATGTCTCGATACCGTTGTGCCATAAACAAATGTCGTCTGCGAAATCCAGATCTTCAAGCCTGTCATTTATACCCCAATGAATACCCCTCTTCCGTCCTCCCATTACCTTATTCATCACACTATCCAGGACCAACAGGAACAGAGTGGGGGAAAGAACACACTCCTGTCTCACTCCGGAACTGCCCTTTATCTTTTCTGTTAATTTGCCTTCGTGAAGAACCTGGCACTCATACCCTTGGTACATCTCTTCCATGATTCTGATGATCTTTGTTGGAATTTTATATTCCTCGAGGGTCTTCCACATGATTCTTTGATTTATGGAGTCGAAGGCTTTCTCGAAGTCAACAAATGTGAGGTAAAGGGTATTCCGCCACTCCACACTCCGCTCCAGGATGATTCGGAGGGTGTTGATGAGATCCACACAGCTGCGATGTTGTCGAAATCCAGCCTGTTCCTTACGAAGCCTTTTTTCTACGCAGTCTTTTATACGATTCAGGATGACTCTCGCCAGCACTTTGCTTGGAATGGACAGCAACGTGATACCCCTCCAGTTGTTACAGTTTGTGGTGTCCCCTTTCTTCGGCAACTTGACTATCAACCCCTTCTTCCAGTCGGTTGGTATTTTCTCCTCCTTCCAGATCTTCTCCAACAGCGGGTGCAGCAGATCGATCGTAATATCCAGGTCTGCTTTCAGTACTTCTGCTGGGATATTATCCAGACCTGGTGCCTTCCCGCATTTCATCTGCTTCAACGCTGTCCGTATTTCGCCCCGAGTTGGGGAGTCGAGGCTGATGCTTGGGTCACTTTCTGCTTCCTCTTCATCTTCTCCTCGCTGCTTACTTTCTGGTCCTCTATCTCTATTAAGAACCTCCGCAAAGTGTTCTCTCCATCTTGTCAGCTGCTGTTCACACGTCGTGAGGATCCCGCCCGTCTTGCTCTTCACAGGCCTAGTTTTATTAAAACCTTTCTTCGAAAGCATCTTTGTGATGCCAGAGCTCCTTAACGTCCCCCCTTCTTGCCGTTTCTTCTGCTTTCTCCGCCTGCTCATCAATCCTCCTCCTATGATCCTTCCGTACACGCCTCTTTACCTCCCTGTTTTCTGTTGAATACTCTGCTTGTGTGAGAGCCTTCTGCTGCCTAGTCTTGCAGGTGTTGAGCTTGGCCTTAATCTCCTTCCTATAATTTATCTTGTCCCAGGTCTGATCGTATATCCATTCTTTCCGCAGGTAGTTCTTGTACCCGAGCTGCATCTCACTGGTTTCCATGAAGATATTCTTTATCTCGCTCCACACAGTCTGTACATCCTCTACATCTCTACACCAGGAGTATTATACCTTGTCTTAAAATGCACGTAGTGGCATATCTAGGGTTTGCATTTCAACGGACTCTAACTTACAATGGGGTGAGGGAACTACGTTTATGGTATCAACTGTTTGGTCTTGTTTGATATCGATATCTAGGCTATATGAGCATATCAATATGTAAAGCTCAAAAATGGGCAAATTTGTTTGAGCAAAGGATTAGTTCATTGAACATTATCTAGGAAACATGGGTTATAGGAAGACTTAGTTCATTGGACATTATCTGGGAAACATGGGCTATAGGAAGACTTAATTCATTGGATGTTGTTACATTGAATTTGTATCAACGATGCTTCATAGAGATATAAATTAGGTTATACATATATTGTTATCGTTCAACGTATTTTTCGCGGTCTTGTAAGAGTGAACATACAGCACAAGGAGACAAAACAATAACGTATTATTATAACCGTGCCTATCACAGATCGTGTACACCAATTATATCAAGTTACTAGAAACAGTAACGTATTATTATAACCGTGCCTATCACAGATCGTGTGCATCAATTATATCAAGTTACTAGAAACAATAATGTATTATTATAACCGTGCCTATCACAGATCGTGTGCATCAATTATATCAAGTTACTAGAAACAATAACGTATTATTATAACCGTGCCTATCACAAATCGTGTGCATCAATTATATCAAGTTACTAGAAACAATAACGTATTATTATAACCGTGCCTATCACAGATTGTGTGCATCAATTATATCAAGTCACTAGAAACAATAACGTATTATTATAACCGTGCCTATCACAGATCGTGTGCATCAATTATATCAAGTTACTAGAAACAATAACGTATTATTATAACCGTGCCTATCACAGATCGTGTGCATCAATTATATCAAGTTACTAGAAACAATAACTTATTATTATAACCGTGCCTATCACAGATCGTGTGCATCAATTATATCAAGTTACTAGAAACAATAACGTATTCTTATAACCGAGCCTATCACAGATTGTGTGCATCAATTATATCAAGTTACTAGAAACAATAACGTATTATTATAACCGAGCCTATCACAGATTGTGTGCATCAATTATATCAAGTTACTAGAAACAATAACGTATTATTATAACCGTGCCTATCACTGATTGTGTGCATCAATTATATCAAGTTACTAGAAACAATAACGTATTATTATAACCGTGCCTATCACAGATCGTGTGCATCAATTATATCAAGTTACTAGAAACAATAACGTATTCTTATAACCGAGCCTATCACAGATTGTGTGCATCAATTATATCAAGTTACTAGAAACAATAACGTATTATTATAACCGTGCCTATCACAGATTGTGTGCATCAATTATATCAAGTTACTAGAAACAATAACGTATTATTATAACCGTGCCTATCACTGATTGTGTGCATCAATTATATCAAGTTACTAGAAACAATAACGTATTATTATAACCGTGCCTATCACAGATCGTGTGCATCAATTACATCAAGTTACTAGAAACAATAACGTATTCTTATAACCGAGCCTATCACAGATTGTGTGCATCAATTATATCAAGTTACTAGAAACAATAACATATTATTATAACCGTGCCTATCACAGATTGTGTGCATCAATTATATCAAGTTACTAGAAACAATAACGTATTATTATAACCGTGCCTATCACAGATCGTGTACATCAATTATAACAATTTACAAGAAAAAATAACGTATTATTATAACCGTGCCTATCACAGATTGTGTGCATCAATTATATCAATTTACAAGAAACAATAACGTATTATTATAACCGTGCCTATCACAGATTGTGTGCATCAATTATATCAATTTACAAGAAACAGTAACGTATTATTATAACCGTGCCTATCACAGATCGTGTGCATCAATTATATCAATTTACAAGAAACAATAACGTATTATTATAACCGTGCCTATCACAGATCGTGTACATCAATTATATCAATTCACAAGAAACAATAACGTATTATTATAACCGTGCCTATCACAGATCGTGTGCATCAATTATATCAAGTTACTAGAAACAATAACGTATTATTATAACCGTGCCTATCACAGATCGTGTGCATCAATTATATCAAGTTACTAGAAACAATAACGTATTATTATAACCGTGCCTATCACAGATCGTGTACATCAATTATATCAAGTTACTAGAAACAATAACGTATTATTATAACCGTGCCTATCACAGATCGTGTACATCAATTATAACAATTCACAAGAAACAATAACGTATTATTATAACCGTGCCTATCACAGATCGTGTACATCAATTATAACAATTCACAAGAAACAATAACGTATTATTATAACCGTGCCTATCACAGATCGTGTGCATCAATTATATCAATTTACAAGAAATAATAACGTATTATTATAACCGTGCCTATCACAGATCGTGTACATCAATTATATCAATTTACAAGAAACAATAACGTATTATTATAACCGTGCCTGTACTGTGTTCTTTTTTTAAGTTCAAGTAAATCAATCATCTCTGCAGAATCGGTGTAACCCCAAATAGCGCTATCCATTGATCCGTGAGCTTTTCATTAGTGAAGTAAGATAACCCATATATTTACATAATAATAATAATAATGTTATTGGTTTCACGTCCCTTTTAACTACTCTGGCTTTTAGAGACGCCCATATGTTTACACAATATTGTGTGGGCTGTTTATTCCAAGTAGGCAATATATCTGCTTTATAGCGAACCAAATGCGTACTAATTTTGTCACTTGAACGAACAAAACCATCGCTAATTACTTGGTGTTCAGTTGCCCGTTTGATTGAATTAGAAGTGATGTCCTCTAACAGCCCTTTCTTTTCAAACCTAATCCGTCAGTGCAACTCGTTACAGGAAAAGCATATGAACGTCGATATTCCACTGCAATAAGTGATAATAATGAAAGCTGAATGCTCGTACTTAAGATATAAGGAAGCACCAAACCTCTTAATCGAGGCGATGAGACACAATGTTGAAAGCACAGTCGGTTGTTTTGGTGCTGTCGGAGGATTAACACGTTCGTCCGGAAAACCTGTTAATCTTAAATCTCCGTCACATAAAACATTATTATCTGTATAATACATATTGACTGCACCAACACCACATCATCGAAGAGTAAAAACGAGCTCAGTTCCACTTATTTGAGGAAATCCCTCATAGTAATGCAAGTGCTGAAATTTCCACTAGTTATCCTATGCCCAGTTAAAACTCTTGATCGCTAAGGAATTAGTCCATTTCTCTTGATCATCGAGCGTAGCGATATTAAATGCCTATCATTTGGTTAATACGATTGTTCCATAATTGTGAAGGCCGTTTACCGTAAACATGAAGCAAATTATATGGGATAAAGAAATTCTCGTGGACAAGTAGTTTCGATCATCATCAGATAAAATACGTATAGGCTTTTGAATCTGTCTTCAAAAAAGCGTGTAATGAAATTATATATTTATTGAATATTTTTGATAATAATATTATCTAATTATCCGGGATTCATAGGGTGATTATTGATATTATAATGGTAGTGGCTAATTACCTACTTCTGGCAATAGAAACTCTCTACAGAACAACCTATCTTCCACAGATCGGACTACGAACCAGTAAGAGATTCTTTCGGAACCTTACTCAATCAATATGGTAACATGAAGATACACAAGTTAACTCAAAGCGCTATGTTGCCATATATATGCAAAACTTGCGGAGCTAACTTTAACCTTAATGATGGTTTGACGAGACACGTGTGGAACCATAATGACCTGATGCCATATTCATGTGGTACATGCGGACTCTATTTTATATAGGAATTGGTGGGAATACTTTACTCTACTATGTAAAAAGGTAAAGACGCATACGATGATCTATCATTGCTAGAAACCACACAAATTTATTAATCCGCACTTGACTTAACTTGGATTTTTTTTTGCAAACACATGAATTTATTAGTAAACAACGAAGAATGAAGGTTTTCCCACCTGCATGTCATGCAAAGTGAGAACAACTACCACATTTTGCCACCAACCCATCGTCTCCGATAACACAACTGGACACGTGTGGTGGAGTGACATCTCGTTGGCATACGACGGCATATTCTGCGATATAAATCCTACCACCAAAGCCTTTGGTTAAAGTCAATTGATTATTTGAGTTTGACTCGATAATGTTCTATAATAAAGGAATTAAGAAATTTGTTGTTGTTGTTGTTTGAGTCTTCAGTCTTTTGACTGGTTTGATGCAGCTTTCCATGCCTACCTGTCCTGAGCTAATCGTTTGATTTCTACATAGCTACCACACACTACATCCGAGGCAATCTGTTAACTTATTCACACCTTGGTCTACCCCTACAGTTCTTGTCTTCGACCCTTCCTTCCATAACTAAGCTTGCTATTCCTGCTTGTCTTAGTATGTGTCCTACCAACCTATCTCTTCTCTACATTAGCAGTCGCCAGAAACATTTCTCCTCTCCCAATAGTCTTAATACCTTTTCGTTTGTAGCCCTATCTACCCATCTGTTCTTCATCATTTTCCTGTAACACCACATATCAAACGCTTTAATTCTCCTCTTTTCTGCTGCACAAATAGTCCAAGTTTCACTTCCATAGAGCGCCACGCTCTAGACAAAGGCTTTCAAAAATGACTTCCTAATACCTAAATCTTTATAATAATGATATTTATTGCAACCAATGGTCAAATACAATAATAATTAAAATTGCACACAATGAAGTCATTTACAGAATTCTGTTAATGTCACTGTTCTCTTGCTACAAACTTTTGCGTGATATCTTTCACACGACTTTCCACACAACTCACACCTACAGTTCTCGTCTGGGTTGTGGTATACCTTCTTTCAGCACAGCTTGAAATGAAAACCATGAACAGCGAAACGTGTCATGAAATGGCGAAGTTCATACATAGAATTGCTCCACTCTGAGGTCATCATGGCATCTGTTTGGTAGAAATCCATCCAGATGTTGGCTTTCTTCTCTTGAAGTTCTTGCAGTATTAACTGATATTGCTTTGTAGAAGGCAGTAACATTCTTATGCGTAACTCTTCTACGTGAAATGGTTGTCTCGTTAGTTCATAGGTCGTCCTTGACGGTGCATTTTGTCCTAGACACAGAATCTTTTTCATGTATATGGCCTTTACCCTTTCTATCTGAGCAAGATCGTTTTTCGAGAGATGCTCCCATATTAATCCTATTGCATATGTCATGATTGGAGAAATTTTTATGTGAAAGAGTTCTAATGCAGTCTGTATGGAGAGTTGTCTTATTAGTTTTATCTCATTCATGGCTATAACCGCGGTAGCAGCTCTATCTTTTACATGTTTGGAGAAATTCCGTCCAGTCGTTTGGAGTATCAGGCCAAGATACTTGTAGGAGTTTACCCTTGTTAGCTCCACATTGCCATACATGATTTTCACTGATGCTGGTAACCTACCTCCATTCCTGAACGTCATGTGTACTGTCTTATGTGGATTAAGCTTGAGGTCATTACTGTCTGCCCATCTTACAAGTTTATCTAACGCCTCTTGTAACATTTTATCGATGTCAACAGATTCCTTATCTGTAGATATGCTTTCTTTGCCTGAGCCAACCTACTTTTTATATCCTCTTTGCTTCGTCCATCACTGGTTATTTTGCTCCCTAAGTAACTGAGGTCTCCTACTTCCTTTGGTGCTCCACCTGCCAATTTGATGTCCATAGAGTTTTCTGATTTATTTCGGCTGCATTCCAATATTCAATTTTACATTTATTAATTTTCATCATGAATTCTTTCCTCAAGATAAAATCCATACCATTCAAAAACTCATTCAAATCCTCAGGCGTGTCGACCAAGATGACGATGTCATCAGCAAATCTCAGAGTTGAAATTATTTCTCCTTGAATTTTCACTCCCACTTTAAATTTGTCTCCAATTTCCTTCATTGCTTGTTCAATGTAAATATTGAAAAGTATGGGTGATAAGTTACAGCCTTGCCTTACACCTTTCTGAATACCAGCTTCTCTCTCATGTCCTTCAGCTCGAATGACTGCTGTCTGGGTTCTGTATAGATTGTAGATCACCCTCCTATCCCTGCACTTTATTCCAATAGATTTCAAAATGTCAAACAATTTAGTCCAATCAACGTTATCAAAAGCCTTTTCTAAGTCTACAAATGCCATGGACGTTCTCTTATCTTTCCTTATTCTACCTTCCAGAATCAGCCTAGTACAGCTTCCCTTGTTCCTAATTTTCTCCTGAAACCAAACTGGTCTTCACCCAACTCCGATTCTATCTGGCTTTTCATCCTCTTGTAAATAATTCTAGACAAGATCTTTGAAGCATGAGCAATGAAGCTGATAGTACGGTAATCTTCACGTCTGTCAGCTCCCACTTTCTTTGGTATAGGGATGATAACATTCCTCTTGAAATCAGGGGGTACCTCACCTGTCTCGTAAATCCTTGCGGATAAAGGGGAAGATAAATATATTTATCGGTAGAGAAATTAACAATAGATTTTAGAGTATAAACGACAAAGGGGGAAATAAAAGACGAGACATATGGAAATTCATTAAAGAGGCAAACTGTGTTCATTCAGCATCTGTAAAAATAAATTAATATTAGTATTTCCTGAGAAACAACTCTTTACATCAACACTAGTGTATATCAATATCTCTCGAACCTAATGTGTTAAACCCTGGCCCGAATCATTAAATGGAGAGGATATCTGAAATGTGGAGACTGAGTGATGATAGCCCAATGACATTCCCAAAGTGAAATTACCTTTAATGGAAACAATCCTCTCACAGTCTTGGTGAGTATATACAAGCTCTAAACTGATATCATAAAAACACTCCAGTGTGTCAATACCTTTCTGAGTAACCATATATTAGCTTATTGACACTCCAGGTGTATCAATATCCTGAAGAATTATCTGCTCTCAGTCTGGTCAGATACCTAGGAGTTCTAAACTAAGTGATGCTCCGAATGTGTCAGTACCTTAAGAGGTACCAGTCTGGGGGATACCTAGGAGTTCTACACTAAGTGATGCTCCGAATGTGTCAGTACCCTAAGAGGTACCAGTCTGGGGGGATACCTAGGAGTACTAAACTAAGTGATGCTCCGAATGTGTCAGTACCCTAAGAGGGACCAGTCTGGGTGGATACCTAGGAGCACTAGACAAAGTGATGCTCTGAATGTGTCAGTAACCTAAGAGGGACCAGTCTGGGGGGATACCTAGGAGTTCTAAACTAACTGATGCTCCGAATGTGTCAGTACCCTAAGAGGGACCAGTCTGGGTGGATACCTAGGAGTTCTAAACTAGGCGATGTTCCGAATGTGTCAGTACCTTAAGAGGGACCAGTCTGGGTGGATACCTAGGAGTACTAAACTACGTTATGCTCTGAGTGTGTCAGTACCCTAAGAGATACTAGTCTTGGTGGATACCTAGGAGTTGTAAACTAAGTCATGCGCCGAATGTGTCAGTACCCTAAGAGGTACCAGTCTGGTTAGATACCTAGGAGTTCTAAACTAAGTGATGCTCCGAATTTGTCAGTACCCTAAGAGGGATCAGTCTGGTCAGATACCTAGGAGTTCTAAACTAAGTGATGCTCCGAATGTGTGAGTACCCTAAGAGGTACCGGTCTGGTTAGATACCTAGGAGTTCTAAACTAAGTCATGCTCCGAATGTGTCAGTACCCTAAGAGGGACTAGTCTCGTTAGATACCAAGGAGTTCTAAACTACCGGTAAGAGCTGCTCCGAATGTGTCAGTACCCTAAGAGGAACCAGTCTGGGTGGATACCTAGGAGTACTAAACTAAGTGATGCTCCGAATGTGTGAGTACCCTAAGAGGTACCGGTCAGGTTAGATACCTAGGAGTTCTAAACTAAGTCATGCTCCGAATGTGTCAGTACCCTAAGAGGTACCAGTCTGGTTAGATACCTAGGTGTTCTAAACTAAGTCATGCTCCGAATGTGTCAGTTCCCTAAGAGGTACCAGTCTGGTTAGATATCTAGGAGTTCTAAACTAAGCGATGCTCCGAAAGTGTCAGTACCATAAGAGGGACCAGTCTGGGTGGATACCTAGAAGTTCTCAACTAGACGATGCTCCGAATGTGTCAGTACCCTAAGAGGGACCAGTCTGGGTGGGTACCTAGGAGTTCTAAACTATGTGATGCTCCGAATGTGTCAGTACCCTAAGAGAGACTAGTCTTGGTGGATACCTAGGAGTTCTAAACTAAGTGATGCTCCGAATGTGTCAGTACCCTAAGAGATACTAGTCTTGGTGGATACCTAGGAGTTGTAAACTAAGTCATGCGCCGAATGTGTCAGTACCCTAAGAGGTACCAGTCTGGTTAGATACCTAGGAGTTCTAAACTAAGTCATGATCCGAATGTGTCAGTACCATAAGAGGGACCAGTCTGGTTTAGATACCTAGGAGTTCTAAACTAAGTGATGCTCCGAATGTGTCAGTACCCTAAGAGGTACCAGTCTGGGTGGATACCTGGGAGTTCTAAACTAGGTGATGCTCCGAATGTG
Source organism: Meconema thalassinum (assembly GCA_946902985.2). Lineage (NCBI taxonomy): Eukaryota > Metazoa > Arthropoda > Insecta > Orthoptera > Tettigoniidae > Meconema > Meconema thalassinum. The sequence continues at coordinate 764,724 of OX336391.1, forward strand.
TCAGTACCCTAAGAGGAACCAGTCTGGGTGGATACCTAGGCGTTCTAAAATAAGTGATGCTCCGAATGTGTCAGTACCATAAGAGGAACCAGTCTGGGTCAATACCTAGGAGTTCTAAACTAAGTCATGCTCCGAATGTGTCAGTACCCTAAGAGGTACCAGTCTGGTTAGATACCTAGGATTTCTAAACTAAGTGATGCTCTGAATGCGTCAGTACCCTAAGAGGGACCAGTCTGGGTGGATACCTAGAAGTTCTCAACTAAATGATGCTCCGAAAGTGTCAGTACCCTAAGAGGGACCAGTCTGGCTGGATACCTAGAAGTTCTCAACTAAATGATGCTCCGAATGTGTCAGTACCCTAAGAGGGACCAGTCTGGGTGGGTACCTAGGAGTTCTAAACTAAGTGATGCTCCGAATGTGTCAGTACCCTATGAGAGACTAGTCTTGGTGGATACCTAGGAGTTCTAAACTAAGTCATGCGCCGAATGTGTCAGTACCCTAAGAGGTACCAGACTGGTTAGATACCTAGGAGTTCTAAACTAAGTCTTGATCCGAATATGTCAGTACCATAAGAGGGACCAGTCTGGTTTAGATACCTAGGAGTTCTAAACTAAGTGATGCTCCGAATGTGTCAGTACCCTAAGAGGTACCAGTCTGGGTGGATATCTGGGAGTTCCAAACTAGGTGATGCTCCGAATGTGTCAGTACCCTAAGAGGAACCAGTCTGGGTGAATACCTAGGAGTTCTAAACTAAGTCATGCTCCGAATGTGTCAGTACCCTAGGAAGTACCAGTCTGGTTAGATAACTAGATGTTCTTAACTAAGTCATGCTCCGAATGTGTCAGTACCCTAAGAGGTACCAGGCTGGTTAGATACCTAGGAGTTCTTAACTAAGCGATGCTCCGAAAGTGTCAGTACCCTAAGAGGGACCAGTCTGGGTGGATACCTAGAAGTTCTCAACTAAATGATGCTCCGAATGTGTCAGTACCCTAAGAGGGACCAGTCTGGGTGGGTACCTAGGAGTTCTAAACTAAGTGATGCTCCAAATGTGTCAGTACCCTAAGAGAGACTAGTCTTGGTGGATACCTAGGAGTTCTAAACTAAGACATGCGCCGAATGTGTCAGTACCCTAAGTGGTACCAGTCTGGTTAGATAGCTAGGAGTTCTAAACTAAGTCATGATCCGAATGTGTCAGTACCATAAGAGGGACCAGTCTGGTTTAGATACCTGGGAGTTCTAAACTAAGTGATGTTCCGAATGCGTCAGTACCCTAAGAGGTACCAGTCTGGGTGGATACCTGGGAGTTCTAAACTAGGTGATGCTCTAAATGTGTCAGTACCCTAAGAGGGACCAGTCTGGGTGGGTACCTAGGAGTTCTAAACTAAGTGATGCTCCGAATGTGTTAGTACCCTAAGAGGGACCAGTCTGGGTGGGTACCTTGGAGTTCTAAACTAAGTGATGCCCTGAATGTGTCAGTACCCTAAGAGGAACTGGTCTGGGTGGACACCTAGAACTTTTCAACTAAACGATGCTCAGTGTGTCATTACCCTAAGAGGGACCAGTCTGGGGGGATACCTAGGAGTTACAAGCTAAGTGATGCTCCGAATGTGTCAGTACCCTAAGAGGGACCAGTCTGGTTTAGATACCTAGGAGTTCTAAACCAAGTGATGCTCCAAATGTGTCAGTACCCTAAGAGGGACCAGTCTGGGTGGGTATCTAGGAGTTCTAAACTATGTGATGCTCCGAATGTGTCAGTACCCTATGTGGGGCTAGTCTGGGTGGGTACCTAGGAGTTCTAAACTAAGTGATGCTCCGAATGTGTCAGTACCCTAAGAGGGACTAGTCCGGGTTGGTACCTAGGAGTTCTAATCTAAGGGATGCTCCGAATGTGTCAGTACCCTAAGAGAATAGTCTTGTTGGATACCTAGGAGTTCTAAACTAAGTGATGCTCTGAATGTGTCAGTACCCTAAGAGGGACCAGTCTGGGTGGGTACCTAGGAGTTCTAAACTAAGTGATGCTGCGAATGTGTTAGTACCCTAAGAGGGACCAGTCTGGGTGGGTACCTAGGAGTTCTAAACTAAGTGATGCCCTGAATGTGTCAGTACCCTAAGAGGAACTGGTCTGGGTGGACACCTAGAACTATTCAATTAAATGATGCTCAGAGTGTCATTACCCTAAGAGGGACCAGTCTGGATGGACACCTATTAGTTACAAGCTAAGTGATGCTCCGAATATGTCAGTACCCTAAGAGGGACCAGTCTGGTTTAGATACCTAGGAGTTCTAAACTAAGTGATGCTCCGAATGTGTCAGTACCCTAAGAGGGACCAGTCTGGGTGGATACCTAGGAGTTCTAAACTATGTGATGCTCCGAATGTGTCAGTACCCTATGTGGGGCTAGTCTGGGTGGGTACCTAGGAGTTCTAAACTAAGTGATGCTCCAAATGTGTCAGTATCCTATGTGGGACTAGTCTGGGTGGGTACCTAGGAGTTCTAATCTAAGTGATGCTCCGAATGTGTCAGTACACTAAGAGGGACTAGTCCGGGTTGGTACCTAGGTGTTCTAAACTAAGGGATGCTCCGAATGTGTCAGTACCCTAAGAGAGACTAGTTTTTTAGGATATCTAGGAGTTCTAACCTAAGTGATGCTCCGAATGTGTCAGTACCCTAAGAGAGACTAGTCTTGGTGGATACCTAGGAGTTCTAAACTAAGTCATGGTCCGAATATGTCAGTACTCTAAGAGGGACCAATCTTGGGGGATACCTAGGAGTTCCCAACCAATTACACTAATTGTCTATTATTTTTGCGAACCAATATATCCAAGGTTTCGAGATATTCTAAGTGTTGTTACTCAGGACGCTCAAGCCCAATGTGGCTCCAGTATGAGAAGTGAGTACCTCTTTATAGTATGGCGCCTGTTAATACTTACCATCATATGTTTTGTATCCATCATGCGAGGAAATGCAGCATTATTACAAAGCTTATAAATACATGCTTAGAAACTGTATATTATGAGTTACCAAAATATCCATTGAAATGAAGATAAGGACGGTTTGCCGACAAATAAATTATCCTAAATAGTTGTACACTCATGACAATAAATAGTAAACGGGCATCCTTGCTACGATAATGTAGGTAAGACGTGTGTAATGGACTTATGGAATTTGTTGCTAAATTATAAATAAATACGTAAGCAAACACGGATTATATTGCTGAGTACAAGAAACATCTTTCGACAACTGATATCGCAGTTTACTGAAAAGTTAAAAAATAAACCTTTATTATAGTTTTTATAGAACAGGAAGGAAGAAAGGCAAATTAAATGCTCCAAGACTCACACGAAGAGAGTTTCAGAACCATAGAATAATATCAAATAATCACGTGTGGAGCAAACAATGACGTTTTAAGTTATTATAATTATTTATACGAGTACACGATTTCCTGCTCGGGAGGGACAGTGCACTCGGTGACTGCTTGCCGGCAATCTTAGCGAGCTTTTACTCGCCTCATTACTTAAAGTTGTATAAGTATTTGGTCGGTTGTCTTTTTCGCAAGCAAGACTGTAATTTTCTTGTTAATTTAATCGATTATGCTGCGGCATTTCCCTTTGTTATAATTCTTCCATAGTTAATTAATAATTAAAATTTTAGGACAACTGCTTGCTCTAACATCTTGGGTTTGCTAGCCCTTCCCCCTCCCCTCCCCTACCCCACCCCAAATATTTTAAGTGGTTTTTTAGTGTTATAAATAATAAATTGTTATTTTTTGTGGTTCCGCTTGCTTTTTGCCTAAATTTTGTTTCTATTCCTAAGCCTTTTCCCTCAGGTAGTGTTCAAGCCTGGGCTTGACCTACCAAAAGTTAGTGCCTTAACCCTGAGAATCCATTGGTCAAACTACTAATCGTTACTTGGAATTTTCAGCTATAACTCAAACTGCTCACGGCTGGTGAATCATTTGGGAGGAGTGAAGGGTCGCTTCTGCAAACTCCTACAGCACCTTCCTACTTGTTTGTCGCTGCCAACTTGACAGCATTATCACCTTTCTTCAAAGGCCTAAGTTGTACTCCAACTTTCAACTTTCATTATGGCACTTACTGATTAAGAGAAAGAAAGAGATTATAAACTCATCGCCAAGCGAGCCTCATACAAAGCGTAACTCACCCGGTTCAACATTTGGATATAACTACACACCGCTTATCTACAGGCATATGATAAATATGATGCAGTTCAAACGGAAATCGAAATATCCATGTTTGATAAGGATGGAGACAGGGTAGAGGTTGAAACTCTACATTATGACGGCGTTGGTGCAGCCTACGCTTTAATTCGTAAACTCACCGAAAATCAAAAAGGACATTCCTGTTCCAAGTTCACCTCAAGTGCAAACCTCATCTAATGAGGGCCGTTTGCGAACACATGTGCGACACGGGACACAGTTTCACTAGCACTGAATCACACTTAACAATAATTCATCACGAACTGAAAGGCAGAGCTCTTGACATAAAGGAAGCAATCGAGATTCACCTAGCCAAAAGAAACAATCTCTTCACTCTACTAAAAAACACACCCTGTCGCAAACATAGCGATGCAGCCAAATTAGATAAAAGGGGGTAAAATAGGGGGATTATAATACGAAAATGTTATTTCGATCAGGATGTACGATGTACTTTTTTCTTGAATAAATCTAGGCCGGCATTTACAGTAGTATTAATGGTAGTGCCTATATGGCTACTAGTTTATGCGTGGCGAGAATTGATCTACGGTCTTTAATAGTTGAAGACCGTCCTGAATACAGTAACATACACCACAGGTACACAGACACCATATTGGAATGTGGGGCGGGGGAGGGGAACCAGCTCAGCGAGATCACATTCCATTTCAGTCGCCTGTTACCAGTGCCCGAGTGAAGTTGAAACTGCTCGTTCTTGTAGCACGGAAGACCAGATGAGTAACCTGTACTATAAAGTACCGTTCACAACAACCACATATTCACTACAAACAGACAAATTCCGGAGTTCTATCACCACCGTTAGCATTTCACCAAACATCATATAGATTACAACTACAAGGTGCTAGTCAGGCAAATCGTGAAGCCAAGAGATTCAAATCACTCAGGCTTAAATTCATGAACCTAGAAAAGTCAATTTGGTTAGAAAAAAAGTATAGATCTGAATCTCACCCCTAATTACGTACTAATTAAAACCATACCGTATACACCAGCGTCGATCATTTCAACTAAACAAGTCAAAGCGCTTTGGATAAAAAAAACTTGCCGTGAACATTGTGGGGTTTGGAGCCATTTTTCAGTGTTGCCTTAGTAAACAAGAGTTTAGTGCTTTTCAGTCGGTCAACACGAATGTTCCCAAAAGAGCTGGGTTATGCCCTAATCCTCAAAAAGATTAATAAATACACTAGGATGACCAGTTTCGTCAAGCGATCATCATCAGATACATTACACTAAGGCTATAATATCTATGTTTAAAATTACAGGTGAAAATATTTACAATATGTACAATTATTTAGTTGCAGTATTAGTAATGTATGCTAATTGTAGTATATATGATGTTAAGTGAAATGCTATGGTGAATCGAAATCTGGAGTTTGTCTGTTTGGAGTGACTATATGGTTGTAAAAAGTCAACTATGGTTATACTGTATAGTACTGACTACTTATCTGGAGCTCGAGCAGTTTCGACTTCACTCTTACACCAGTTGTGGTCGACTTAACGAAATGGTTTTCCCCTTCCTCCCGCCCCGTGCTCCTATGTGCTGTCTGACGTCTGTGCAAGTGTATTTGTGGGATGGTGCCAAGTCTGGATAATATGTATGTTATTGAAAGCAGGAAGGTCTACAACTATTAAAGACCGTGGATCAGTCCTCGCCACGTGTAGACTATTAGCCATTCATACTAAGCACTGCCCGGTCTTTGAGGACGTCCCGGCACTTTTAGTACTGCCACGAATACCGGCCGTGGTTTATTGCAGAAAAAATACATTGTACTTTTCTTCCAGATAACATTTGCCTATTTAAAAAAACATACCCCCTTTTTATCTAGATTGGCTGTATCACTAAGTTGTGCCTTGTTTCCGACAGGGTGTGTTTTTAGTAGAGTGAAGATGGGTGAGCTCTCCATAAAAGTGTGTTCATTTAGAATGTTGGGATTGTTTCGTTTGGTTGGGTGTATTCTCAGCAGTTGTTAATTAGTAAAACAATACTGGCGACTGGGTACAGCGCTATGCTGTGCCCAACAAACCCACCACGAGGAGGAAGACGATTCTTACAACCGAGTTCTGCTTGGATATGTTCGTGTCCTGTGTAGATTAATTTACAATATTTAATTGTCAAGGACACACAGGATTAAATGTGTAACTGGTAACATCTTTATAACGGCAGTAATACAAGTTACGCAGTGATAGTATTTATAAGTTGGTAAGGATAACGAATAAGGAGAATGTAATGCTGTGGGGGAGAAAAGGAAGAGAAGGGAAAGCAGTAGGTGAATTCGGATTAGGGGACAGGAATGAACGAGGAAGCAGGTTGATGGAATTCTGCACCGAACATGAGTTGGTCATAGCTAACACCTTATTCAATAACCACAATAGAAGAATATAGGCCTACACATGAATGAGACCAGGAGATTCAGGGCGTTACCAAATCGATTTCATTATGGTCAAGAAGAGATTTCGAAACCAGATTTTGAATTGCAAAACATATCCCGGTGCTGACATAAACTCTGACCACAATCTGGTTGTTATGAATTGCAGACTTAAGTTGAAGAAACTGAAGAAAAGTCAAAAGCTAAAAAGGTGGGCAATAGACAGCCTGAAAGAGAAGGACGTGAACAAGCAATTCAAGGAAGGACTAATGAAAAACTCTGAACAAGCTACAATTGCAGAGGAATGGGCACTTTTGAAGAATGAATTAACAAAATCCGCGGAAGAGAACATTGGTTGGAAAGAAAGAATAGGTGGAAAACCGTGGATCACGCTGGATATACTAGAATTAATGGACGAACGGCGGAAGCACAAAATGAAAGAGATGAAAGGGGTAAAGCAGAATACAGAGGTCTGAGAAATACGGTTAACAAGAAGTTCAAGGAAGCAGAAGAAGAATGGTTGAAAAAGAAATGTGCAGGTATAGAAAATTGTGGGATATTAAGAAAGGTAGATACAGCTTATCGAAAGATTAAGTTAATGGTACATTAGGGGAAAGGAAGACTAAGTGCTCTAATATTATGGACTCAGAAGGAAAAGGTTGAGTGATGGAAAGCCCACATAGAGTGTTTGTAAAAGGGAAAGGATATTGATAATCATGAAATGGAAAAGGAAGACTAAATTGATGAGGATGAGAGAGGAGATTTCATATTGAGATTGGAATTTGACAGAGCATTGGAAGACTCAAGGAGGAACAAAGCACCAGGTATAGATGATATACCGATTGAGTTGCTTAAGTGATGAAGGTCTGTTCAGGTTATTTCACTTGGTGTGTAGGATTTATGAGACAGGTGAGGTATCCTCTGATTTCGGAAAGAATGTTATCATCCCTATACCGAAGAAAACAGGAGCTGACAAATGTGAATATTACCGTACAATCAGCTTGATCACTCATGCTTCAAAGATCCTGACTAGAATAATTTACAAGAGGATGGAAAGACAGATAGAAAGGGAGTTGGGTGAAGACTGGTCTGGTTTTAGGAGAAATGTAGGAACAAGGGAAGCTGTACTAAGTCTTAGGCTGACTTTGGGAGCTAGAATAAGGAAGGGCAAGAAAACGTTCATGGCATTTGTAGACTTAAAAAAGGCTTTTGTTAACATTGATTGGAGTAATTTGTTTGACATCTTGAAAACGATTGGGATAAAGTACAGGGATATGAGGGTGCTTTACAATCTTTACAGAAACTAGACATCAGTTATTCGAGTGGAAGGACATGAGAGAGAAGCTGGTAAAGTATTCAGAAAGGTGTAAGGCAAGGGTGCAACTTATCACCCATACTTTTCAATATATAGGCCTACATTGAACAAGCAATGAAGGAAATTGGAGAAAAATTCAAAGATCCTGACTAGAATAATTTACAAGAGGATGGAAAGACAGATAGAAAGGGAGTTGGGTGAAGACTGGAGAAATAAATTCAACTCTGAGATTTGCTGATAACATAGTCATCTTTGCTGACACACCTGAGGATTTTAATGAGTTTTTAAATTGTATGGACTCTGTCTTGAGGAAAGAAATCATGATCAAAATTAATAAATGTACGGTAAGATAAAACAAAAATATTGGAATTCAGTCGAAAGCAATCACCAACACATATGGATGTCGAATTGGCAGGTAAAAAGCTAAAGGAAGTAGGAGACTTAGAAAGCAAATTGACCAGTGATGAATGAAGCAAAGAGGATATAAAAAGTAGGTTTGCACGGCCAAGCAAAGCATTTCTACAGAAAATGAATCTGTTGACATCGAATTTACCGTAGTTTTAGGTTAGGTATTAGGAAGTCATTTTTGAACGCCTTTGTGTGGAGCGTTGCGCTGTATGGAAGTGAAACTTGGACTGTTGGAGCAGCAGAAAAGAGGAGAATTGAAGCGTTTGAAATGAGGTCTTACAGGAGAATGATGATGATCAGTTGGGTAGATAGGGTTACGAATGGCGAAGTATTAAGACGAGACGGAGAGGAGAGATATTTCTGGCGAAGGCTAATGAAGAGAAGAGATAGGTTGATAGGACACTTACTAAGACACCCAGGAATATCAAACTTAGTTATAGAAGGAAGGATCGAGGATAAGAACAGTTGGGGCAGACCCAACTTAGAATACCGGTATGAAGATTGCCTCGGATGTCAGGTGTGGTAGCTATGTAGAGATGAAACTAATAGCTCAAGACTGCATCAACCCCGTCAAACGACTGAAGAATCAAACAGCAATAAGGATACATACATCCTTTCCATTCAATGTTGGTGCAAAAAGAGGGATATGTTGAGTTTGGTTTGAAGTGGGTTTCTAGTAACTCGAGGCGAAGTTTCTCTAACTCATTGTATCCAGTTCAATTTCTTAGTACGCGTGATTTGACTTGATTGACTTTCACGTTGATAGGTTTGTATTAGCCAACTTTGGAATAAAGAAACCAATTATAGGACGCTTCATTACAATGGCCTCATTCTTTATATTGCAATTATAGACATTCTATACCTAAACTTATACCTTATAAAATCGAGCGCCTTGGTCGAATAGGTATTACCGCTTCCCGTTAACAGTAGCCTAACTTGAATTCTGAGTTCTGAAATTACCTCATTTGATGTGTTATCTATTATAATGATTTGGCGTGCTGGTATAAGTGCGGTCTCTTAAGCGCACTTTCTGTGTTCTAGTTTGCTGAACAATATGGAGCAACAACCACTCATTAAGAGTGAGCCAGAATGCCTGTCTCAAACCGATGAATTCCCTAATATTGTAAGTTGTATTATGTACCATAGCATTCTTAGTGATGTGCAAGGTTTAGTGACTACTTGCTTACGAGATGTTTAATATTTTATGCTACACGCAACTTGGTACTGTTATTCTGACTGTATATTTGACGTTGGCTCATACTTGTATAATAATTTCTAGGAATCAATAGACCTGTTACCCTCTAATGATATGCTGGATGAGACTTGCGATACGTATGAAGATAAAAGCTGGGCAGTTAAATTGGAACATCAAACACAGGTGATCATACTCATTACATTTCCTCTCTCACAAATATTTCTTATTTTGACAGCGACTATTTGCTGACGTTATTGTATTCCTAATGTAGGTTCATTCTTTTGGCACCCTGGGCCCTATTGTAGGTGATGTGTACACCACATGCTATGCTAACAGTAGCTAAGTTATTGGTAATGCAGGTTCACTCTGTTGGCACCCCTGGCGCCTATTGTAGGTGAAGTCTACACCACACGCTGTGCTAACAGTAGCTAAGTTATTGGTAATGCTGGTTCACTCTGTTGGCACCCTGAGCCCTATTGTGGGTGAAGTCTACACCACACGCTGTGCTAACAGTAGCTGAGTTATTGGTAATGCCGGTTCACTCTGTTGGCACTCTGGGCCCTATTGTAGGTGAGGTCTACACCACACGCTGTGCTAACAGTAGCTAAGTTATTGGTAATGCAGGTTCACTCTGTTGGCACTCTGGGCCCTATTGTAGGTGCAGTCTACACCACATGCTGTGTTAACAGTAGCTAAGTTATTGGTAATGCAGGTTCACTCTGTAGGCACCCTGGGCCCTATTGTAGGTGCAGTCTACACCACATGCTGTGTTAACAGTAGCTAAGTTATTGGTAATGCAGGTTCACTCTGTTGGCCCCCTGGGCCCTATTGTAGGTGAGGTCTACTCCACACGCTGTGCTAACAGTAGCTAATATATTGGTAATGCAGGTTCACTCTGTTGGCACCCTGGGCCCTATTGTAGGTGAGGTCTACTCCACACGCTGTGCTAACAGTAGCTAATATATTGGTAATGCAGGTTCACTCTGTTGGCACCCTGGGCCCTATTGTAGGTGAGGTCTACACCACACGCTGTGCTAACAGTAGCTGAGTTATTGGTAATGCCGGTTCACTCTGTTGGCACCCTGGGAACTATTGTAGGTGAGGTCTACACCACACGCTGTGCTAACAGTAGCTAAGTTATTGGTAATGCAGGTTCACTCTGTTGGCACTCTGGGCCCTATTGTAGGTGCAGTCTACACCACATGCTGTGTTAACAGTAGCTAAGTTATTGGTAATGCAGGTTCACTCTGTAGGCACCCTGGGCCCTATTGTAGGTGCAGTCTACACCACATGCTGTGTTAACAGTAGCTAAGTTATTGGTAATGCAGGTTCACTCTGTTGGCCCCCTGGGCCCTATTGTAGGTGAGGTCTACTCCACACGCTGTGCTAACAGTAGCTAATATATTGGTAATGCAGGTTCACTCTGTTGGCACCCTGGGCCCTATTGTAGGTGAGGTCTACACCACACGCTGTGCTAACAGTAGCTAAGTTATTGGTAATGCAGGTTCACTCTGTTGGCACCCCTGGGCTCTATTGTAGGTTAAGTCTACACCACATGCTGTGCTAACAGTAGCTAAGTTATTGGTAATGCAGGTTCACTCTGTTGGCACCCTGGGCCCTATTGTAGGTGAAGTCTACTCCACATGCTGTGCTGACAGTAGCTAAGTTATTGGTAATGCAGGTTCACTCTGTTGGCACCCTGGGCCCTATTGTAGGTGAAGTCTACACCACATGCTGTGCTAACAGTAGCTAAGTTATTGGTAACGCAGGTTCACTCTGCTGCCTCCATGACAGTCTCCAATGGTACCCACATATTGTTTATTTGATGGTGAGGGTTTCTCGGTTCTTCTCGGAGCGTTGAAAAGAGGCCGTATTGGACTGGCACGACGTCGCCGGGCGAAAACACCTCAAGTATCCTTGAGATAAACATTACTTTAATCTGGTCTCAAGGGGGTGAAACTAACAACGCTCGGTACGAGATTTCTGAACACAGAATGTTGGGAAGTTGCTTGGCCTTACAATTGTTGTTTGGTAACTCTTAGTAACTCTAGCTATGCCGCAATATCGCAGCACACACTCAATTCTAGTACAAAATACTAGGCCTACGTTTTGCTTTCAGATACAAACTGCACAAATACTTTTGAATGGGAGATTGAATTACCTTGGCGGGGTTAATTTACAACTCATCTGAAAGATATAATTCCATCTACACAATGGAACATATTTTTAGCCAAGTAATTTCTTTACAGGAAGATACAGACCATCACACGGATGTTAAAATTGAGGAATCTTCTATTCCGGAAGTTGTTCCAGGCGTCAAAACAGAAACACCCTCTTCAGATCCGCAAGAGGTAAGTATCTTCATGCTTCCTTACAAGACATCCCCTTATCAACTAATAGCATTTTGGTATGAAGAGTTGTGTTTTGACAAAGAGAAGCGTTTAGTTGTTAGGTTGTGTTTTGTACAGCAAGCACAATCCATATTGATGGAAGGATGACGAATTAAATATTATCTGTCCCATACGACACTTCCACTTCCGACCGCCGGCTTTGTGCGATGTTGTCCTGATCACTGAGCTACTTGGGGTAGCATTATAATGCCATTGGCAAAAGCTATATTGCGTGAGGCCAGCATTATCACGTTGTATCAGTGCATACTATGGACTTGAAGTCTAGGTATGAAAATTGATTTAGTATATCAATATTCTGGCCAGAGATCCTCCATGATGAGGTGGGTGGGCTACCCTCAGGAGTGGTCTTCAGTGCGTTTTCACTAGAACTCCCGGACATTGCTGGGTTGTTTGTAACACTTGACAGTGGAGCATTGCAAGAACATGTAGCTGACCCTACTCATGAAGATAATATGATACGAGTAAAAAGTAAAGGAATGTTCTAGTACCATACGGAGAAAGTAATTGATAATGCTTTTGTTTGTAAGTACGTGCTGAAGAAACTTTCTTTTTTACTTCATAATGTTGTAGTGTTTGAAGCCATATTTTCAGTGTTGCCTTAGTAAACAAGAGTTTAGTGCTTTTCAGTCGGTCAACACGAATGTACCCAAAAGAGATGGGTTATGCCCTAATCCTGAAATACATTACATGAGATTAATAAAACACTAGGATGACCAGTTTCGATCGTCAAGCGATCATCATCAGATCCATTACACAGGCTACAAAATCCGTGTTTGAAATACAGGTGAAAATATTTACAATATGTACAATTATTTAGTTGCAGTATTGGTACTGCAACTGTGAGTGTATGCTAAATGCAGTATATATGTTAGGTGAAATGCTAAATGGTGATAGCTATCCGGAGATTGTACTTTAGAGAGATTATATGGTTGTAAACTATGGTTAAACTATAAAATTTTAGGCTAACTACTTATCTGATTGTCTTCCGTACTACAGCTACTAGCAGTTTCCGTGCTCACTGGAACTCACTGTGCGGTCGACTGCGGTGGTTATCTTAACGACTGGTTTTTCCCTGCCTTCTCCCCCCTGTCCCTACGTGCTGTGACGAGTGATAGCGTTGTGTTTATGTGAGGTGTTGCCAACCTAGATAAGATGTATATTATTGAATGAGGTGGGTCTACAACTATTAAAGACCGTGGATTAGCCCTCGCCACGCGTGGAGCATAACCCATTCGAACTAAGCGTTGACGGTCTTATGAGGACGTCCCGGCACCTTTAATACTTCCGCGAATATGGGCCTTGGTTTATTGTAGAAGAAAAGTACATCGTACACCTGATCCAGATAACATTTACCCATTAAAAACCCCCTAATTTCCCCCCTTTTTATCTAGCTTGGCTGTGTCGCTAAATTGTGTTTTGTTTCCGACAGGGTGTGTTTTTTTAGTAGCGTGAAGAGGGGTGAGCTCTCCTTGAACGTGTGTTCATTTAGATTGTTGGGATTGTTTCGTTTGGCTAGGTGTATCTCGATTGCTTCCTTTATGTCAAGAGCTCTGCCTTTCGATTCGTGATGGATTATTTAAAGGTCCGACTCTATGTTGGTAAAGCTGTGCCCTGCGTCACACATATGTTCGCACACGGCTGAATGTGTTCCGTATCTTATCGCATTCCTATGTTCATTATAACGTGTGTCTACTCGCCTTCCACTCTGCCCGATGTAATTAGCTTGACAATCGGTGTCTTGGCACGTTACAGAATATACCCTTGACCTTGAATACGGGTCACGTTTATTTAGATTACTATTTAGGAGGTGCCTAGCGGTTGTGTTTTTCGTCGTGAAAGCTATCTTTATGCCTTGCTGTTTGAATAGGTTAGTGATTTTATATGTAAATAAATCAAATTATAGCCAAACATAAAAATAAAGATAAAACGATTCCAAAACCGGACAGTAATGAGAAAAAATTTGCGGGTTTCAACTATGTGAATGCGAATACATATAAAATCACTAACCTATTCAAAAAGCAAGGCATAAAGATAGCTTTCACGTCGAAAAACACAACCGCTAGGCACCTCCTAAATAGTAATCTAAATAAACGTGACCCGTATTCAAGGTCAGGGGTATATTCTATAACGTGCCAAGACACCGATTGTCAAGCTAATTACATCGGGCAGAGTGGAAGGCGAGTAGACACACGTTATAATGAACATAGGAATGCGATAAGATACGGAACACATTCAGCCGTGTGCGAACATATGTGTGACGCAGGGCACAGCTTTACCAACATAGAGTCGGACCTTAAAATAATCCATCACGAATCGAAAGGCAGAGCTCTTTACATAAAGGAAGCAATCGAGATACACCTAGCCAAACGAAACAATCCCAACAATCTAAATGAACACACGTTCAAGGAGAGCTCACCCCTCTTCACGCTACTAAAAAACACACCCTGTCGGAAACAAAACACAATTTAGCGACACAGCCAAGCTAGATAAAAAAGGGGGGAAATTAGGGTTTTTTAATAGGTAAAAGTTATCTGGATCAGGTGTACGATGTACTTTTCTTCTACAATAAACCAAGGCCCATATTCGCGGAAGTATTAAAGGTGCCTGGACGTCCTCATAAGACCGTCAACGCTTAGTTCGAATGGGTTATGCTCCACGCGTGGCGAGGGCTAATCCACGGTCTTTAATAGTTGTAGACCCACCTCATTCAATAACATACATCTTATCTAGGTTGGCAACACCTCACATAAACACATCGCTATCACTCCCCACAGCACGTAGGGGCAAGGGGGGGGGGGGGGAGAGAAGGCAGGAAAAACCAGTCGTTAAGATAACCACCGCAGTCGACCGCACAGTGAGTTCCAGTGAGCACGGAAACTGCTAGTAGCTGTAGTACGGAAGACAATCAGATAAGTAGTTAGCCTAAAATTTTATAGTTTAACCATAGTTTACAACCATATAATCTCTCTAAAGTACAATCTCCGGATAGCTATCACCATTTAGCATTTCACCTAATATATATACTGCATTTAGCATACACTGACTGTTGCAGTACCAATACTGCAACTAAATAATTGTACATATTGTAAATATTTTCACCTGTATTTCAAACATGGATTTTGTAGCCTAAGTGTAATGGATCTGATGATGATCGCTTGACGATCGAAACTGGTCATCCTAGTGTTTTATTAATCTCATGTAATTTATTTCAGGATTAGGGCATAAACCATCTCTTTTGGGTACATTCGTGTTGACCGACTGAAAAGCACTAAACTCTTACTTCATAATGTTTTATGTTGCGATCTTTAACCCTCAGTATTCCCATCGGTGAGGTGTCAGGAAGTAGGTGAAATGTGTGTGTATGGAGCAGTGCTATTGTTTAGCACATAGGAGGTGTTAATGAGCTTTGAAGAATAGTTAAGAGCTGGTAGACAACGATCATTGCCAAGCATTTACCTGGATATAAAAATGGTGAACCACCAAATACCATTTCAAGGATGGTGGGGATCATCTTCCGTGACAGATCACAAGACCTGGCACATTTATGCTGTGTAGTGTGCTCAGCTCGTATTCTGTTCTATGCAGGAACTATAAAGATTGGCTTCAATCCCGGTGTGCAGCAAAGAATCGGCTGTTCAATCAGTGCCTACTCCAATCTCCTCACTGGCCCTTATCTCTATTACAAACTGTGAGTTCCCTTACAGCAGCCGATATATATTTATTGTTGTTGCAGCTATATTGATGTTACATACTCTACAGTGTGCCTTCCACTTACTTCTTTTTAACATTTGCAGTGATTTGTTAAAGGAAGTCTTGTATAATATTGTAAAGGTTGATTGATTTATGCCCGGATTCTCAAACGTTATTCTCGTGCAAATATTGGCAGCCTAGTTGCTTGTTACTCAATGACACGTGCACGTGTTGGGTTCCAGGACCTCTTATAATCTTATGGCTAAAAAGGTTAAAATAAATGTACATTTGTCCTCAATCATTACAGCTATTACTTCTATAGATGTACTGATCTCAGCATTGTCCTTCACTTGAAGATTCACTTAAAAGGAGGTAGTTTACTATAAGTTACAGAAATGGAGGTTATAACCACGAATCTGTACAATGTTCATGTCTAGCCGCAGGATGTGCGAAAGTTGTTCCACTTTAGCTGACCAGTGCTGTACAATTACATGGTTTGTTATTTGTGTAAAAGTGTAAGCACATATTAAATTATTCCATCTTATCCCCAGGATGAAGAAATGCAGGAACGAGGAAGTGGTGGAAGTGGAAACCACTTAAATGAGTAAGTGTTCAACATACAAAATACGTGATCTGTCGCTTTACGTGAGCGTATCTGTGAGTTTTGGATTTGAATAAGACTTGTTTGCAACGTCAGATATGCCTCTCATTGTGCCTCATCATTGAAGTAGATATTGGTATTAACTTTCAATTTAGCGTCACACAAGTCAGTGTTCCCACTCTCTGGAAATATTTACGAAACGCCTTGTCAGTCTGTTGATGGAAATAAGCCTGGAAGAAATACACATGGCGCAGAGATAAGAATGTGATTGAGTTTTGTAAGGAACATCCATTACTTCACACTTCCCCACTGTGTCCTCAAACAGTATATTTCTTCTGGAACCCAAATCAAAAAGCGTCAAACAGCTTTCTCTTCCAAGGAAAATCCAAATAAAGATCTAATACAACCAATCATAAACCATAGGAGGGTGTGTGGGCGGTATCAACATTATACCACATGATGATGCTAGGTGTTAGTAGGATAACAGTTCATAGCTTGTGAGAACATGTAATGATGTCCCAAGGTTTATTAAACACGTTGAATTTTCCCAATGGTGGATATTGGGTACGTTTTTCAGGTAGGGAAGTACTTATTGGAGAGAGAGATCGTGTAGTGAGGTAAGCAGGACTTGTATAGAATTGCACTTTGGGTAGACAAAACTTGGCAAAACAGGGTTTTCCTGACCTCCTATTATGTCAGATACATGGTTAAAGGCGTATCCTTCTCCACTGTCTTATGCAAGACGATTTTTTCTTGGTCGATGAGGGTTTCATGACGCACTTTACATAATATGTTGAGTAACTGAATCCTCAACGCTTCTCGTACAAATTATAGCCGCCCAAGGGCATCAACGCATACAAGAGCGTTAAGTGTAGAACCGTTGTATCAAATTATTCTCAAGGTCTGCGCTCTTCAGCTTTAGATGTCACTTCTAAGTCGTTCAAAGAATAAATATATCTCGTCGATATGTTTTGTTGGAATAACCCCAAATAACTGATTAACGTCTGCAACTTCTTATGACGTCACAGAAAACAGGCCATGGACGCAAGCTTTTTGAAATTGACTTGGAGCTTAGCCATGAGAGTCAGTTTGAAGTTGAGTGTATTCCACGAGCCATTGTGTGCCTGAAGTCGTGCGAGGCGCTGTGTTCTAAACTACCTGCAATTTGTTGATCAAGGTGGGAGCGGTGTACCCACACACACAGGGCAGGCATATTCCAGAAGAGTTTACACAATAGGAGTTCGACATTGTTAAGAAAGTCGGGTAAGTTTTCTTCAACACAAGGAAGTGGAGGAGATCGCGGTATCTTCCGCACATAGGAGTAGTTTGGTGTTATCTGCTTTAGGAACGTCGCAAAGGTCTTCCTCGACGTCGTCCAGCCTACGTTTCCTTGGGTGTCCAACGGACCTTTGTCCTTTTGATCTGCTTTGGAAGACCTAGCGTGCGGGTACATGTTGAATATGTGCAAGCCAACGGAGCCTTGCTTCTGTCGTGATAGGAGGATCTTCAAATAGATTATAAGTATGTTTATTTGTGCGAACTTGCCTTGCCCCACTAACTTTGGCAAGTCCATAGATCTTCCTCAATTTCTTCCTTTCTCATCTGTTGAGTTGACCGTCACTTCGCTGTGCCATCACTCTTGTCCCAATAACTTGGGTAGGTCCATAGATCTTCCTCAATATCTTCCTTTCTCATCTGTTGAGTAGACCTTCACTTCGCTGTGCCATCACTCTTGTCCCAATAACTTGGGTAGGTCCATAGATCTTCGTCAATATCTTCCTTTCTCATCTTCGGAGTAGACCTTCACTTCGCTGTGTCATCACCCTTGTCCCACTAACTTGGGTAGGTCCATAGATCTTCCTCAATATCTTCCTTTCTCATCTGTTGAGTAGAGCTTCACTTCGCTGTGTCATCACACTTGTCCAACTAACTTGGGTAGGTCCATAGATCTTCCTCAATATCTTCCTTTCTCATCTGTGGAGTAGACCTTCACTTCGCTGTGTCATCACCCTTGTCCCACTAACTTGGGTAGGTCCATAGATCTTCCTCAATATCATCCTTTCTCATCTGTTGAGTAGACCTTCACTTCGCTGTGTCATCACCCTTGTCCCACTAACTTGGGTAGGTCCATAGATCTTCCTCAATATCTTCCTTTCTCATCTGTGGAGCATACCTTCACTTCGCTGTGTCATCACCCTTGCCCCACTAACTTGGGTAGGTCCGTAGATCTTCCTCAATATCTTCCTTTCTCATCTGTTGAGTAGAGCTTCACTTCGCTGTGTCGTCACCCTTGTCCCACTAACTTGGGTTGGTCCATAGATCATCCTCAATATCTTCCTTTCTCATCTGTTGAGTAGACCTTCACTTCGCTGTGTCATCACCCGTGTCCCACTAACTTGGGTAGGTCCATAGATCTTCCTCAATATCTTCCTTTCTCATCTGTTGAGTAGAGATTCACTTCGCTGTGTCATCACCCTTGTCCCACTAACTTGGGTAGGTCCATAGATCTTCCTCAATATCTTCCTTTCTCATCTGTTTAGTAGAGCTTCACTTCGCTGTGTCATCACTCTTGTCCGATAACTTGGGTAGGTCCATAGATCTTCCACAATATCTTCCTTTCTCATCTGTTGAGTAGACCTTCACTTCGCTGTGCCATCACCCTTGTCCCACTAACTTGGGTAGGTCCATAGATCTTCCTCAATATCTTCCTTTCTCATCTGTTGAGTAGAGCTTCACTTCGCTGTGTCATCACCCTTGTCCCACTAACTTGGGTAGGTCCATAGATCTTCCTCAATGTCTTCCTTTCTCATCTGTTCAGTAGAGCTTCACTTCGCTGTGTCATCACCCTTGTCCCACTAACTTGGGTAGGTACATAGATCTTCCTCAATATCTTTCTCATCTGTTGAGTAGAGCTTCACTTTGCTGTGCCATCACCCTTGTCCCACTAATTTGGGTAGGTCCATAGATCTTCCTCAATATCTTCCTTTCTCATCTGTGGAGTAGTCCTTCACTTCGCTGTGTCATCACCCTTGTCCCACTAACTTGGGTAGGTCCATAGATCTTCCTCAATATCTTCCTTTCTCATCTGTTGAGTAGACCTTCACTTCGCAGTGTCATCACACTTGTCCCACTAACTTGGGTAGGTCCATAGATCTTCCTCAATATCTTCCTTTCTCATCTGTTGAGTAGAGCTTCACTTCGCTGTGTCGTCACCCTTGTCCCACTAACTTGGGTAGGTCCATAGATCATCCTCAATATCTTCCTTTCTCATCTGTTGAGTAGACCTTCACTTCGCTGTGCCATCACCCTTGTCCCACTAACTTGGGTAGGTCCATAGATCCTCCTCAATATCTTCCTTTCTCATCTGTTGATTAGAGCTTCACTTCGCTGTGTCATCACCCTTGTCCCACTAACTTGGGTAGGTCCATAGATCTTCCTCAATATCTTCCTTTCTCATCTGTTGAGTAGACCTTCATTTCGCAGTGTCATCACCCTTGTCCCACTAACTTGGGTAGGTCCATAGATCTTCCTCAATATCTTCCTTTCTCATCTGTTGAGTAGAGCTTCACTTTGCTGTGCCATCACCCTTGTCCCACTAACTTGGGTAGGTCCATAGATCTTCCTCAATATCTTCCTTTCTCATCTGTGGAGTAGTCCTTCACTTCGCTGTGTCATCACCCTTGTCCCACTAACTTGGGTAGGTCCATAGATCTTCCTCAATATCTTCCTTTCTCATCTGTTGAGTAGACCTTCATTTCGCAGTGTCATCACCCTTGTCCCACTAACTTGGGTAGGTCCATAGATCTCCTCAATATCTTCCTTTCTCATCTGTTGAGTAGAGCTTCACTTCGCTGTGTCGTCACCCTTGTCCCACTAACTTGGGTAGGTCCATAGATCATCCTCAATATCTTCCTTTCTCATCTGTTGAGTAGACCTTCACTTCGCTGTGTCATCACCCGTGTCCCACTAACTTGGGTAGGTCCATAGATCTTCCTCAATATCTTCCTTTCTCATCTGTTGAGTAGAGCTTCACTTCGATGTGTCATCACCCTTGTCCCACTAACTTGGGTAGGTCCATAGATCTTCCTCAATATCTTCCTTTCTCATCTGTTGAGTAAAGCTTCACTTCGCTGTGTCATCACTCTTTTCCCAATAACTTGGGTAGGTCCATAGATCTTCCACAATATCTTCCTTTCTCATCTGTTGAGTAGACCTTCACTTCGCTGTGCCATCACCCTTGTCCCACTAACTTGGGTAGGTCCATAGATCTTCCTCAATATCTTCCTTTCTCATCTGTTGAGTAGAGCTTCACTTCGCTGTGTCATCACCCTTGTCCCACTAACTTGGGTAGGTCCATAGATCTTCCTCAATATCTTCCTTTCTCATCTGTTGAGTAGACCTTCGCTTCGCTGTGTCGTCACCCTTGTCCCACTTACTTGAGTAGGTCCATAGATCTTACTCAATATCTTCCTTTCTCATCTGTGGAGTAGAACTTCACTTCGCTGTGTCGTCACCCTTGTCCCACTAACTTGGTTAGGTCCATAGATCTTCCTCAATATCTTCCTTTCTCATCTGTTGAGTAGAGCTTCACTTCGCTGTGTCATCACCCTTGTCCCACTAACTTGGGTAGGTCCATAGATCTTCCTCAATATCTTCCTTTCTCATCTGTGGAGTAGTCCTTCACTTCGCTGTGTCATCACCCTTGTCCCACTAACTTGGGTAGGTCCATAGATCTTCCTCAATATCTTCCTTTCTCATCTGTTGAGTAGACCTTCACTTCGCTGTGTCATCACCCTTGTCCCACTAACTTGGGTAGGTCCATAGACCTTCCTCAATATCTTACTTTCTCATCTGTTGAGTAGAGCTTCACTTCGCTGTGTCACCCTTGTCCCACTAACTTGGGTAGGTCCATAGATCATCCTCAATATCTTCCTTTCTCATCTGTTGAGTAGACCTTCACTTCGCTGTGTCATCACCCGTGTCCCACTAACTTGGGTAGGTCCATAGATCTTCCTCAATATCTTCCTTTCTCATCTCTTGAGTAGAGCTTCACTTCGCTGTGTCATCACCCTTGTCCCACTAACTTGGGTAGGTCCATAGATCTTCCTCAATATCTTCCTTTCTCATCTGTTGAGTAGAGCTTCACTTCGCTGTGTCATCACTCTTTTCCCAATAACTTGGGTAGGTCCATAGATCTTCCACAATATCTTCCTTTTTCATCTGTTGAGTAGACCTTCACTTCGCTGTGCCATCACCCTTGTCCCACTAACTTGGGTAGGTCCATAGATCTTCCTCAATATCTTCCTTTCTCATCTGTTGAGTAGAGCTTCACTTCGCTGTGTCATCACCCTTGTCCCACTAACTTGAGTAGGTCCATAGATCTTCCTCAATGTCTTCCTTTCTCATCTGTTCAGTAGAGCTTCACTTCGCTGTGTCATCACCCTTGTCCCACTAACTTGGGTAGGTCCATAGATCTTCCTCAATATCTTCCTTTCTCATCTGTTGAGTAGACCTTCGCTTCGCTGTGTCGTCACCCTTGTCCCACTTACTTGAGTAGGTCCATAGATCTTACTCATTATCTTCCTTTCTCATCTGTGGAGTAGAGCTTCACTTCGCTGTGTCGTCACCCTTGTCCCACTAACTTGATTAGGTACATAGATCTTCCTCAATATCTTCCTTTCTCATCTGTTGAGTAGATTTTCACTTCACTGTGTCATCACCCTTGTCCCACTAACTTGGGTAGGTCCATAGATCTTCCTCAATGTCTACCTTTCTCATCTGTTCAGTAGAGCTTCACTTCGCTGTGTCATCACCCTTGTCCCACTAACTTGGGTAGGTCCATAGATCTTCCTTTCTCATCTGTTGAGTAGACCTTCACTTCGCTGTGCCATCACCCTTGTCCCACTAACATGGGTAGGTCATAGATCTTCCTCAATACCTGCCTTTCTCATCTGTTGAGTAGAGCTTCACTTCGCTGTGTCACCCTTGTCCCCCTAACTTGGGTAGGTCCATAGATCATCCTCAATATCTTCCTTTTTCATCTGTTGAGTAGACCTTCACTTCGCTGTGTCATCACCCGTGTCCCACTAACTTGGGTAGGTCCATAGATCTTGCTCAATATCTTCCTTTCTCATCTGTTGAGTAGAGCTTCACTTCGCTGTGTCATCACCCTTGTCCCACTAACTTGGGTAGGTCCATAGATCTTCCTCAATGTCTTCCTTTCTCATCTGTTGAGTAGAGCTTCACTTCGCTGTGTCATCACCCTTGTCCCACTAACTTGGGTAGGTCCATAGATCTTCCTCAATATCTTCCTTTCTCATCTGTTGAGTAGACCTTCGCTTCGCTGTGTCGTCACCCTTGTCCCACTTACTTGAGTAGGTCCATAGATCTTACTCAATATCTTCCTTTCTCATCTGTGGAGTAGACCTTCGCTTCGCTGTGTCATCACCCGTGTCCCACTTACTTGAGTAGGTCCATAGATCTTCCTCAATATCTTCCTTTCTCATCTGTTGAGTAGAGCTTCACTTCGCTGTGTCATCACCCTTGTCCCACTAACTTGGGTAGGTCCATAGATCTTCCTCAATGTCTTCCTTTCTCATCTGTTCAGTAGAGCTTCACTTCGTTGTGTCATCACCCTTGTCCCACTAACGTGGGTAGGTCCATAGATCTTCCTCAATATCTTCCTTTCTCATCTGTTGAGTAGACCTTCGCTTCGCTGTGTCGTCACCCTTGTCCCACTTACTTGAGTAGGTCCATAGATCTTACTCAATATCTTCCTTTCTTATCTGTGGAGTAGAGCTTCACTTCGCTGCGTCGTCACCCTTGTCCCACTAACTTGGTTAGGTACATAGATCTTCCTCAATATCTTCCTTTCTCATCTGTTGAGTAGAGCTTCACTTCACTGGGTCATCACCCTTGTCCCACTAACTTGGGTAGGTCAATAGATCTTCCTCAATGTCTACCTTTCTCATCTGTTCAGTAGAGCTTCACTTCGCTGTGTCATCACCCTTGTCCCACTAACTTGGGTAGGTCCATAGATCTTCCTTTCTCATCTGTTGAGTAGACCTTCACTTCGCTGTGCCATCACCCTTGTCCCACTAACTTGGGTAGGTCATAGATCTTCCTCAATACCTGCCTTTCTCATCTGTTGAGTAGAGCTTCACTTCGCTGTGTCACCCTTGTCCCCCTAACTTGGGTAGGTCCATAGATCATCCTCAATATCTTCCTTTCTCATCTGTTGAGTAGACCTTCACTTCGCTGTGTCATCACCCGTGTCCCACTAACTTGGGTAGGTCCATAGATCTTGCTCAATATCTTCCTTTCTCATCTGTTGAGTAGAGCTTCACTTCGCTGTGTCATCACCCTTGTCCCACTAACTTGGGTAGGTCCATAGATCTTCCTCAATGTCTTCCTTTCTCATCTGTTCAGTAGAGCTTCACTTCGCTGTGTCATCACCCTTGTCCCACTAACTTGGGTAGGTCCATAGATCTTCCTCAATATCTTCCTTTCTCATCTGTTGAGTAGACCTTCGCTTCGCTGTGTCGTCACCCTTGTCCCACTTACTTGAGTAGGTCCATAGATCTTACTCAATATCTTCCTTTCTCATCTGTGGAGTAGACCTTCGCTTCGCTGTGTCATCACCCGTGTCCCACTTACTTGAGTAGGTCCATAGATCTTACTCAATATCTTCCTTTCTCATCTGTGGAGTAGAGCTTCACTTCGCTGTGTCATCACCCTTGTCCCACTAACTTGGGTAGGTCCACAGATCTTCCTCAATATCTTCCTTTCTCATCTGTTCAGTAGAGCTTCACTTCGCTGTGTCATCACCCTTGTCCCACTAACTTGGTTAGGTCCATAGATCTTCCTCAATATCTTCCTTTCTCATCTGTTGAGTAGAGCTTCACTTCGCTGTGTCATCACCCTTGTCTCACTAACTTGGGTAGGTCCATAGATCTTCCTCAATATCTTCCTTTCTCATCTGTTGAGTAGAGCTTCATTTCGCTGTGTCATCACCCTTCTCCCTATAACTTGGGTAGGTCCATAGATCTTCCTCAATATCTTCCTTTCTCATCTGTTGAGTAGACCTTCACTTCGCTGTGCCATCACCCTTGTCCCACTAACTTGGGTAGGTCCATAGATCTTCCTCAATATCTTCCTTTCTCATCTGTTGACTAGACCTTCACTTCGCTGTGTCATCACCCTTGTCCCACTAACTTGGGTAGGTCCATAGATCTTCCTCAATATCTTCCTTTCTCATCTGTTGAGTTGACCTTCACTTCGCTGTGTCAACACCCTTGTCCCACTAGCTTGGGTAGGTCCATAGATCATCCTCAATATCTTCCTTTCTCATCTGTTGAGTAGAGCTTCACTTCGCTGTGTCAACACCCTTGTCCCAATAACTTGGGTAGGTCCATAGATCATCCTCAATATCTTCCTTTCTCATCTGTTGAGTAGAGCTTCACTTCGCCGTGTCAACACCCTTGTCCCAATAACTTGGGTAGGTCCATAGATCTTCCACAATATCTTCCTTTCTCATTTGTTGAGTAGACCTTCACTTCGCTGTGTCATCACCCTTGTCCCACTAACTTGGGTAGGTCCATAGATCTTCCTCAATATCTTCCTTTCTCATCTGTTGAGTTGACCTTCACTTCGCTGTGTCAACACCCTTGTCCCACTAGCTTGGGTAGGTCCATTGATCATCCTCAATATCTTCCTTTCTCATCTGTTGAGTAGAGCTTCACTTCGCTGTGTCAACACCCTTGTCCCAATAACTTGGGTAGGTCCATAGATCATCCTCAATATCTTCCTTTCTCATCTGTTGAGTAGAGCTTCACTTCGCCGTGTCAACACCCTTGTCCCAATAACTTGGGTAGGTCCATACATCTCCTTCAATATCTCCTTTCTCATCTGTTAAGTAGAGCTTCACTTCACTGTGTCATCACCCTTGGCTCACATCCACTTTATAAACTGTTTTCTTACATCTGGATTTCAACACACGGGTAGTGACAAAATAACATTACCTGTATTAATTCTCTCTTTAATTTCTACAGAGTTGCTGTTCTCATCGGTTTTGAGAAAATCGAGATATTTTAAATTACAAGTACGGTCAAATTTCTTTCCATCCACTATCAGGTCCCTAGGAATTGACCTTTCTCTTTCCATCTCTACATACTTGGTCTTGGATTCATTCACATGTAGTTCTTCATCTTGTTGTGCTCCTGATAGTTCCACATAAGCCTTCTCGACATCGTCCTGAGTTCTTCCAAGTACTGCCGCATCATCTGCATACTGAATGGGTTGATTAAAGAAAGTACCAGCGGCACTCAAAGTCTGTTGAAATATCTTCTCATCGTGCTTCTGTCACTGGTAGTGATGTGTCGTATCTCTCCCTCCAACACAAGAGCGTGGGTCTCCTCGTCTTAAGCCTTGGTTCACTTTAAATTCCCTTGAAAGTTCTTGCTGGACCTAAACTCTGCAATTTTAGTTCCTTCTAATATATGTAATAGTACACTGTCCAAGGTGTCTGGAGACTTGGATCTTCTTCTTGGTCATAGTTCGATTTCGAACGTCGTGACCCTTCACACAATTCTGTTGACAATACCCCGCGGTCTTGATATAATTTATATCCCTGGATTGCTAACAGCCTGCTCAATTGTTGCAGCATTGTGATTGGTCATTTAACTTTCACAAATGATCTTGAGAATATTAATTCCTTCACCAGCGTGTTTTATATTGTTGGTACCTGTTCACCACGTGGTGCGCTGAACTCACATTCATGAATTATGATCTAATATTCATCGGAGTCCTTATTTTCGAACGAGTGTAAATTGCTTTCCTCAAATATTGTTTCATTTTCTCGCAAAATATTTTAATTTGGTTACTTAAATTCATGAACTGTAACGTGTTGAACGTTGTTGATCCAGTGGGTGCAATTTCAAAGGCGTTATGTTTTCTCACCACATAAAAGTACAGTATGTATCTACCCTGTATTAGGAGGGATGTTGCAGAGTCCTCGTGGGATGCACTCATCAACAATGCATCAACAATCGGGAATAACTTTTGTCATCTTAGATCGGTGGTCACACATGGCAGCCAACACAACAGCAGACACATATTATGATGAGCAGAGGTATTCTGATTTGTGTCGTCGAGATAAACATAAATACCTAACGGATATTTGTGCAAAAATCGACGCGCATCGCAATAAGACGCGTGATCTTCAGCATTAATTAAAACTCCTTACAAACGAATTCATACCCAGAACGTGGTCAATTGAAGATTCCAATGGTGGTAAAATCCAAGACTTTAATAATGTATTAAATAGATAGAAGAAATACCGTGAAGATCTGTAGAAAGAAGAAACAGTACATGTAAGAGCATTCCTGTGGCTCAAATTTGAAATGGAACCGGACATCCTACCTCTAGGGACTGAAAGGTTGCATGAGGCATCTGAACCATATGCCATAACAGATGAACTTCTGACTGAGACATGCGACGTAGGTCTGCAAATCTGCTAGACTGTTAGTGAAAACATTTGGAGAGATAGACTATGGGCAGCTAATTGGACTGCAGCCACACTCTGTAGGTAGGAAGTGCACAGATTCCTGTTCCTTTGCGTAAGAACGGCTTAACAATGATATGTAAATGGGACCAATAATCTATTAGGAAACATTCACCTTTATATAGAGAGATTCTGAAATGGTGATGATGTGAAAGAAACAAATTGGAACCAGTCCTTAAGAAAAATTGATTGGGTAGAGTGGGGAATTTACATTAATGGTGGGCGAGCAACATTTAAATAAGAACCCAAAGAAAAAGGTGTCTAAATTAAACAACTGTTATTTGTCCTCGCCCGAAGAAAAGTCATTAAGCTCACAATAACAAACGAGGCGAAAAGAAACGTTACGTAAATACATAATTACAGATGAGCTCGTAGTTCCGCCCCTTCAAACCTCAATAACAAGAACCTACCACTACAATAGGTAGTGTGTAGCTAAATTAGTAGTTTATTTGGTTAGAAACGCTCTATCAAGTTCCAACGTTCACAGCTAGGTGTCAGTGACAGATCTCTGGTAGCCAAAGTTAGAACTAATTGAAATTAATGGGGAGCCTGAATGCGTTTTATATCTGTATCTAGGCTATATGAGCATATCAAGGGTTAAGCTCAAAAATGGGCAAATTTGTTTAAGCAAATGATTATTTCATTGAACATTATCTTGGAAACATGGGTTATAGGAAGACTTGGTTTATTGAACATTATCTAGGAAATACGGGTTATAGGAAGACTTAGTTTATTGAACATTATCTAGGAAATACGGGTTATAGGAAGACTTAGTTTATTGAACATTATCTAGGAAATACGGGTTATAGGAATACTTAGTTTATTGAACATTATCTAGGAAACATGGGTTATAGGAAGACTTAGGTTATTGAACATTATCTAGGAAATACGGGTTATAGGAATACTTAGTTTATTGAACATTATCTAGGAAGCATGGGTTATAGGAATACTTAGTTTATTGAACATTATATAGGAAACCTGGTTTATAGGAAGACTTAGTTCATTGAACAATATCTAGGAAACATGGTTTATAGGAATACTTAGTTTATTGAACATTATCTAGGAAACATGGGTTATAGGAAGACTTAGTTCATTGAACATTATCTAGGAATCATGGGTTGTAGGAAGACTTAGTTCATTGAACATTATCTAGGAATCATGGGTTCTAGGAATACTTAGTTATTGAACATTATCTAGGAAACATGGGTTATAGGAAGACTTAGTTTATTGAACATTATCTAGGAAACATGGGTTGTAGGAAGACTTAGTTCATTGAACGTTTTCTAGGAAACATTGAATTTGTATTAATGATGCATCATAGAGATATAAATTATGTTATACCTATATTGTCAACATTCAAATTATTTCCGCGGTCTTGTAAACATTTGATTCAAGAGTGAACATACAGCATAGGGAGACAAAACAATAACGTATTATTATAACCGTGCCTATCACAGATCGTGTACATCAATTATATCAAGTTACAAGATACAATAATGTATTATTATAACTGTGCCTATCACAGATCGTGTACATCAATTATATCAATTTACAAGAAACAATAATGTATTATTATAACCGTGCCTATCACAGATCGTGTACATCAGTTATATCAGCTTACAAGATACAATAACGTATTATTATAACCGTGCCTATCACAGATCGTGTACATCAATTATATCAAGTTACAAGATACAATAATGTATTATTATAACTGTGCCTATCACAGATCGTGTACATCAATTATATCAATTTACAAGAAACAATAACGTATTATTATAACCGTGCCTATCACAGATCGTGTACATCAGTTATATCAGCTTACAAGATACAACAACGTATTATTATAACCGTGCCTATCACAGATCGTGTACATCAATTATATCAGCTTACAAGAAACAATAATGTATTATTATAACCGTGCCTATCACAGATCGTGTACATCAATTATATCAATTACAAGATACACTAACGTATTATTATAACCGTGCCTATCACAGATCGTGTACATCAATTATATCAAGTTACAAGATACAATAATGTATTATTATAACTGTGCCTATCACAGATCGTGTACACCAATTATATCAGTTTACAAGAAACAATAACGTATTATTATAACCGTGCCTCTGATAGATCGTGTACATCAATTATATCAATTTACAAGAAACAATAATGTATTATTATAACCGTGCCTATCACAGATCGTGTACACCAATTATATCAATTACAAGATACAATATCGTATTATTATAACCGTGCCTATCACAGATCGTGTACATCAATTATATCAGCTTACAAGAAACAATAACGTATTATTATAACCGTGCCTATCACAGATCGTGTACACCAATTATATCAGTTTACAAGAAACAATAACGTATTATTATAACCGTGCCTATCATAGATCGTGTACATCAATTATATCAATTTACAAGAAACAATAATGTATTATTATAACCGTGCCTATCACAGATCGTGTACACCAATTATATCAGTTTACAAGATACAATAACGTATTATTATAACCGTGCCTATCACAGATCGTGTACATCAATTATATCAATTTACAAGAAACAATAATGTAATATTATAACCGTGCCTATCATAGATCGTGTACATCAATTATATCAGCTTACAAGATACAATAATGTATTATTATAACCGTGCCTATCACAGATCGTGTACATCAATTATATCAATTTACTAGAAACAATAACGTATTATTATAACCGTGCCTATCACAGATCGTGTACATCAATTATATCAATTACAAGATACAATATCGTATTATTATAACCGTGCCTATCATAGATCGTGTACACCAATTATATCAGTTTACAAGATACAATAATGTATTATTATAACCGTGCCTATCATAGATCGTGTACACCAATTATATCAGTTTACAAGATACAATAACGTATTATTATAACCATGCCTATCACAGATCGTGTACATCAATTATATCAATTACAAGATACAATATCGTATTATTATAACCGTGCCTATCACAGATCGTGTACATCAATTATATCAATTTACAAGATACAATAACGTATTATTATAACCGTGCCTATCACAGATCGGGTACATCAATTATATCAATTTACAAGAAACACACACATATTTCTATTAGAAGCAATGTTTAATTTTTAGCCTATTTTCATTTATGAGATCACCTTTTGTCCGTGTGTCTGTGTGTGCGTGTGTGTGATGGTGTGTGTGTGTGTGTGACCCCTAAGCGAAATATTTCACACAGCATTCAGTATCTCCGAAACTATTACCGATATCACCCTGAAATTTTGTACGGTGATAAAGAGAACTACTATAAGTACATTTATGAGACTTTCAGAAACCTTGTGACTACAAAACCAACATGGTGGCCATGCGAATTTGAGACTTTTAAATATACCTTTCTCGCGATTTAACCATCCAATCCTAATGAAACATGGTACAGCAAATGTTTATACACATTGTAATGCACTGGCTTCTAATTTATTTCAATTGTTTTCGTTGCCTCAAAATGGTGGCTGTGCGAAATATTTCACTAGCATTCAATATCTCCGAAACTATTTATGATATCGCCCTGAAATATAATACGGTGATAAAGGGCACTGCTAAAAGTTTATCTGTGTACCTTCAAAAACCTGTAAAATACAAAACGAACATGGCGGCTAAGCGAATCTGAAACATTTTAATAGACTTTGCTCGTGTTTTAACCATCTGAGCGCAGTGAAATGTGGCACAGTAAATGATTATACATATTGTAATGCACCGGCATCTAATTTTGTTCA
Organism: Meconema thalassinum; assembly: GCA_946902985.2. NCBI lineage: Eukaryota > Metazoa > Arthropoda > Insecta > Orthoptera > Tettigoniidae > Meconema > Meconema thalassinum. The sequence goes on from OX336391.1 coordinate 795,295, forward strand.
ATAGTTCACATAACCTCAAGATGGCGGCTGTGCGAATTAAGAAATTAAGTTTTTATTTCTTGTGTCGTAATCATGCGATCGAAGTGAAAGTTTGAATAATGAAGCTACGCAATAATATTCCTTTAATTGTTCATAACTCTAAGGCCTATACACATAACAATCCAAAATGGCGAGCATCTGAAATATTTTGACGGTTCTCAATATCTACGAATCTCCTACAGCAATCAAACTGAAATTTGTTATGTTCATTGAGGCTATGAACATAAGTACACCTATATGACTTTCAGTAACCTGGTGAGCACAAATCCAACATGGCGGCGACGCGTAGTACAAATATTTACATGGACGTTTATCGCGATTTAACCAACCGAGTGCAGTGAAACATTGCACGTTAAATGCTTATACAAATGTTAATCCACTGCCATCTAATTCATTTCAATTGTTTTCATAACCTCAAGATGGCAGCTGTGCGAAATTTTAAAATCTCGTTTTTTTATTACTCCTTGTGTTCTAATCATGCGATTGAAGTCTGAATACCACAAGTTCACAATAATCTTCATGTAACAGTACATAAATAAAAACCGACCTGGCGTCCATCTGAAATATTTAGACGGTTCTCAATATCTACGAATCTATCACAACAATCAAACTGAATTTTTGTATGTTGATAGAGGCAATTAACATAAGCAGGATATTGTGAGGTTTGAAGTCATTTTTCAGTGTTGCCTAAGTAAACAAAAGATTGGTGCTTTTCAGTCGGTCAACACGAATGTACCCAAAATTAATCTCATGTAATTTATTTCAGGATTAGGGCACATTCGTGTCGACCGACTGAAAAGCACCAAACGATTGTTTATAAGTAGGATATATGAAAATGGCTGTATAGTTGTTCACTTGTTTGTAACAGATTCAAGACGTAACTGTTTTTAAATCCTTTGCTTTTTCCTGATCTTCACCGTTTACCTTATATTTACCCTCTTTGTTTTTAAAATGCGGGGCTAAACTTTACGCATTTCCGCACTATTAATTAATTAAGCGTTTTTTAAGAGGGTTAAAATCCCTTCAGTACGCCTTCCTTCGGAGGGGAAGTAAAGCCGCCAGTCCCATGTCATAGATTTATGGCTTGTAAAAGATCCTTCCACAGACAAATCTTGTTTGAAGCTAAATTGTTAGGTTAGATTTCGTCGGAACGCTCTATCAAAGTTCCAACCTTCACCACTAGGTATCATTAATATCAAGTAGCGAAAGTTGGAACTACTTGAAATTGAACGGAACTTGTAGCTCACCCTAAGGGTGTCTGTAGGAAGCAGCTACAGACTCAGGCGAGCCGAACATGTCCTCGGACACTCCCGGCTCTAAAAGTCTTACTATAAATAAATAGAATTCATTATTATTCAGAGAAAACTCAACAAATATTTGTTTAGAAAAATTACTTAATAATGCCACATAGTTTTTAAAGAGGTTCTATTTGTAGCTAACGGTAAAACACACACATTAAGTAATCTTATCATACTAATACAGTATATAAAAATGAAATGGTGTGTGTCTGTCTGTGTGTTACTCAATAACACAAGAACCACTGGTTCGATTTAAATGTAATTTTGCATGGACGTAGTTGATTTACCACGCTTACGTATAGGCTACTTTTGATTTCGATATTTTGCACTATTTAAAAATGGTGACTTTTCATATTTCCATTTCAAATAAAAAGAGAACGCTAAGAATTCGCAAACTTTTGACGGCACTACGAGCTTTAAAATTTAATTTTCTATCCGAAAGGTCCTTATCAATTTTCGTGTATCTCCAACGGTTAGCGAGTAAAACCCACATTTGTGACGTCACTACACCCTTTGGTTTCAAAATGTCATATTTCCATCATCATACTAATATATAAAAAAAAGTCCTCTCGGCACGCCGAAAGGCGGAGGTAGATTACACCGGACAAACTTGGGGATAGGCGAAAATAGGCAGAATATGCAGGTTTTCGTAGAAGGATCAGACCTCATTTATTGCGAGAAGGTATTTTATAATTGGAGCTTAATTAACTTTGTTTTTCATCATTTTATGCTTATTTTAAACATTTTATTGTCTTATGGGAACGGTAACCTTCTTGTCATTTGGAGTCCATTTTTATACTTGTGGTCACACTGTCCTTATGCAAGGTTTCGACACTGATGTGTGACTATGTAAGGGTCTGTTACTTCTTCACGCAAAATTATATCTCCCGCAGAGATTTTGGTTGGTTCCTCAGTTTAGGGGCTGCGACAACGCGGTTATGTAACCCCGTGTACTTAGGGATGGCTGTATTAGTCTGTAATTCAGGTAAGGACTGCAGACGGTCAATTTCAAGCAGTAGTTCCTAATGTTGCTACCAGGTACTACCGTCAACGACACCTACCTGTGAACTTGGCTACTAGATGCCACCGCAGCCAGCAACTCGCAACGAACGTTGGAACTTCCCCTCCAAAGGAAAGCATACTGAGGGATTTTTAGCGCTCTTAGAAAATCCGACGACTTCGGCCGGCTTTGAACTCGCGACCTTGGGCATAGACATTCAGCATGCTTGCTACCAGTTACGTCGCCGAAGCCGCTTCACACTTAGTCAGATGGAATTCTGAATATGATCTCGTGCAAGTGCGTTATCTTGGCAACGTCTGATGGCTCATCCCTCATCAATTTAGTAGTGTTGCCATGGCAACCACTGATAGCTCTTGGCATTTTCTTATAATTCCGAAATCATTTTTCTCATCCCTTGGCATAATGGTGGGTCATATCAAAAATTCTTTCAGACAAAATTTTAGGTAATTATTAGGGGAATATTGTCCATTTTGTACGGTCTTGATATTGTGCCTATTAAGAGAGATATGATTAATGTTTCCCGAAAAACCCACTTTTTCCCACCCCTTTGGTCAATGGTTGGTGCTATAAAAACTCTTCAAACATAAATTTTTGGGCTTTATCCGACACATAGTATGAACGTTGAACGGATTCGATATTTCACATATTAAGAGAGTTATAGCAATATTTCACTTTTTCGAAAAAAGCCCCCCATTTTCACCCCCTTCGACCGATTTAGCCCAGTAACGAACTCGACCGAGATTTTATAGGTATACATATTCGGTAAAAAGTGATTGGTGAAAAATTACGGCAGTTATCGTGACCACAAGAAACTGATATATATATATATATATACTTTTGAACTGACGGTGGTTTTGGGGTCTGGGGGATGTGAAACGCGAAGATATGTCGAAATTTTCCGGAAGTCGAAACATGGGATCCATTGCAATAGTTAGCTTTCTAATGAAATCTACCTAAAATGAGATGGTGTGTGTCTGTCTGTGTGTTACTCAATCACGCAAGAATCACTGGTTCGATTTAAATTAAATTTTGCATGGACGTAGCTGATTTACCAGGCTTACATATAGGCTACTTTTGATTTCGATATTTTGCACTATTTGAAAATGGCGACTATTTTCACATTTCCATTTCAAATAAAAAGAGAACGCTAAAATTAGCAAACTTTTGATGGGACTATGAGTTTTAAAATTTAATTTTCTATCCGAAAGGGCCTTATCAAATTTCATGTATCTCCAACGGTTAGCGAGTTAATTTTCTATCCGAAAAGGCCTTATCAATTTTCGTGTATCTCCAACGGTTAGCGAGTAAAACCCACATTTGTGACGTCACTACACCCTTTGGTTTCAAAATTTCATATTTCCGTCATACTAATATATAAAAATGAGATGGTGTGTGTCTGTCTGTGTGTTACTCAATAACATAAGAACCACTGGTTCGATTTAAATGAAATTTTGCATGGACGTAGCTGATTTACCAGGCTTACATAAAGGCTACTTTTGATATCGATATTTTGCACTATTTAAAAATGGCGTCTATTTTCATATTTCCATTTCAAATAAAAAGAGAACGTTAAGAAATAGCAATATTGTGATGGCACTACGAGCTTTAAAATTTAATTTTCTATCCGAAAGGTCCTTATCAATTTTCGTATATCTCCAACGGTTAGCGAGTAAAACCTAAATATGTCTCATAAAACACGGTCAACGCCGAACTAGGTTAATCTATGTTAGTCTCTACATGAACTGTTTTATTTATAAAGGTAGTTTGTGGGGTCCGAAACTAGACGTGATTTTGAGTCTAATTTTATACTCTTTGTGCCGGTTATTGTATGTGAGTATTTGGATCTTTACGCTGTTTCACAATGTTATAGGGCTTTGTACTTTGCACAGTATGCTTTCATCCTTTTTATCGATTTGTTTTTCGTTAAATGAATATTTCAGTTGGCCAATATTTATCTGCTTTTTGTCGTTTTTTACCATGATCGGAAACCCAAATTCACAGACGAATGTGTCGAAGACTATCGACTGTCACATTAGTTTATTTAGTGTTCACATTAATCTTACTGCAGAACTGCGCAAATTTATTTCAATAAAGTAGGTGACTATTTTGACTTTCGCGGCCAATAAAAAAAAGCCGCACGATAGACGCGGTAAACCTAGAAAAGTTGCTGAGTTTTAATTGCTTGGCCCTGAAATTGAAAATACAATCCTTTTGGAAGCCTTTATAGGGAGGTGAGAGACTGCATTAACCTTTAGCACTCGCAGTAAAGTAGCTGAGGTGTTCTAAATAAGAATTGAGGTATCGCACAGTTTGCCACTCCTTTGGTAGTCCGCAAATAGACCACAAGAGCCGGCTGATGAACCATCTCGGAGTTACGAGGCGTAATCTCGCACAAGGCACGGTATAAACTTAGAAAAATTTCCTGTGATTAATTTGTTTTTGTTATTATTATGTGGGATGATTGAAGTTTGTTCCGTTACTGTTACTCTTTAGCATGACATGGTACTGCACCCTTATATCTGGATGATCCACCAAAATCCCAGTGGATTGTAGCATCTTGGAGTCCTGGCTAAAAACAGCATGGTGCTACTTGGTGAAAACACTCGGAATAAGGGACAGGATTTTCTCTAAGCGGAATGTGCTATAATAACTAACTACAGAACAGTAGGGTTCTCTATCTACTCAGGAACAATGAGAGTCTATGAAAATCTCGGGCGTAAGGATGCGGATTAGGTCCCTCGGGAACTTCCACCCTACAGCACATTCCTCTACCATTTAACTACAAAGATAATGCCAATTTCCTGTAAAACAAATCAGGGAAACGTAAACGTATTTATTGTCTAAACAATTCACGTCTCCTAACTCTTGAATAAAAATGTATGACCAAATGTCATTGCTTTATAAACAACAAACACTAATACGTTTCCTCTGGAAACCATTAAAACATTATCCGACCCGCTTTAATAAGCTTAAAGAAAACTTGACATGAATAGCAGCAAACAACTGCTGTGCCCTAGGTAACGGGAGTTCAATATCAAGAAAAAATATTATACTATCCATTACTCTATACAATTATCTCCCGCGTCCTATCATTGAAAAATTCTTCTCTTGGAAGTAATAAAACACTCTATTTAAATATTAATCATAAATTAAAAATAATAATGCGCGTAAATTGAATTATAACCCTATCCTTAATTTCCTAATACAACATTATGTACAACCTAAATTAGTGGCGTCGTAGTTCAACAACTACTCAATAAAAATGAAATATATACACAACTCTCCGTTATTCTACTGACTTTAGAAATAAATCATTCACCTTACTATGTCTCATTCGTGTTACTGTGACAATCCGAGATTCTATAATCCATACAATTAAGTAGAAACATAGCTTAAATACCTCCTAAAACTTGTCTGTCAATAATAAAAATACTTAATAAAAATACATACTTTCTTTCACTGCGTTGAATAATTACCGTAAATTCAATATCTACTTCAGAACCATTTAATAGATCTCAGTTTACTCTGAGTTTCAACGAAGATCCATTAAACTCTACAATTGCTTTCAGATTTAACTTCATCTAGGATCCACTGTTCTGTGAATTTCAAGGAGTTTCAACTTTATGAGACTATATCAATAACTTCCAATAATAATAATAATAAATAAAATAACACTGCATCTTCGTAAACGTCCTATTTCAACCTCAAATATGCGTAAATCTGTCACTACCGACATTTCTTAAACAATTGACTAATGGCTTCACAATCGCTCATTGTCTTACAATAAATGCCTCCGTCTACTACGGGAATAATAAATCTCACTCTCCGAGATGCTTCGCAGTTCCTTTCATAAACATAATGCTTCTTGACTCACTTCTTATTAGCAAATTCTTTCCATAATTGCAACAATCTTAATAAAAATACTGGTTCTATCAATGAATTAATTGAACAGGTAATACGATAAAATACTAGTCTTCAAATAACAATGTTATTTCTGTTCATCATTCACATTTCTATAAAAGCTTTCCATTAGCTGCAATATTTCTTTCAAGTCTTTCTTCACATTCGTATTACTTCAAAATACGCTATACTTCGTCTTTGTTAACTTCACATTGTATTCCTTTACATATTCTTTCTTTAAAATATTTTTACAAAACTTCAATACTTCATAAATGTCAGTCATCAAATATTTATCATTAAATCTGTCTAATAAGTTATCAGATTGTGACTTTACATGGATCTCTACATAAGATCTTTAAGAATCGCATTCATAAAAAAACTCAATATAACGTTCTTGGAATAAATTTCCGTCATTATTATGGTTGACAAAAACGACATTTTACAATTCAAAAATACACAAAATGTGATCTGATCACATCTGAACTTTTCCATAAATATATCCTGAACTAAACTGTAAAATCTCTCCATTCAAAGTTCGAAAGTCGCAAAATTCAAAAAAATTCTAAGTAAAAAAATCCAATATATTCAAAATGGACGCAAAGCGTGAATACACATCCCCATGATATATAACGTCGCAAATTACAATACTACCATAAAAATGTAGGAAAATGGCGTCAATAAATATTTCTTCGGATATTCTTAAAATGTCTACAAAACTACAAGTGGGATGAGTATATCGTTGGTCTAGAGACTACCTTGTGTTGCGTTAAAGATGTCTAGAAGTGGGCTTCCTTTGCTGTTCCTTAGAAACGGACTGTTTCCAATAGCGCTAGACTGCATGATGTGGTTTGGTCTGCTCCAGTCCCGTACAGAAGTTCCCGTGCGGTCAAGTCCGGGATTCGAACTCCGTCATCATCCTGTTGCCGTTCTCTCCGCCGGTGATTCTTCTTGTGCTAAGTGGAGGAAGACCGTACACGTTGCAATAACTCTCATACTCAGCTCTGTGGCATCGGGTCTACCCTGATCGCCCTCATTCTGGAAAATTCTTCTATCTTCTTCGCCGTAGTTCTGATATACATTGTAATTTTTGGCTGGTGAAATGACTTGTAGATTTAGTTGTAGAATTGTTTGCACGGGAGAGATGAGATGTTAGTCTCACCCGCGAGATCGATGCTATGTCATTCCGGATACTCTCGTTGTCGTCATAGTTCTGCTCCCATAACTATTTAGTTGATCATCTTATCTGCTGTAGATTCAGTGAGTAATACCTCCATCAACTTCAGGAGTTTCGACATATTAAATTCTGTAGATTTGCTTAAGAATACTTTCCAATATCGTTCTCGTTGAATGTCGACTTAATAGGTTGACTTGCACAATACTAAGTGCCTTCGATGAAGATATCTGCTTGCTTTGTATGACTGTCGAGTTACACGTCGAGACGTCTGTCTGCGCTGATGGTGTATGTATGTATGTATTCTTTTTTGTCAGACAGATAGACTCCACTAGTGACAATATAATAATTAACAATAAAATTTACAATTATAAACAAAACAAAAACAGCAAACACATACAAAAATAGAAATACACTAATCTATTATAAATCAGTAACCACAACCATACAGACACGCACTCAAACATCCTATCTCAAGCAGTCATTCATGCAATCCCTTTGTACAAGAAACATTACAATAATTATTACAGAAAAAAAACTATCAACAGTAAACGGAAAAAGGCAAAAACATAAAATAAAAGATAAGAAGAAATAGTTCAGAAAATGGGGAAAGTAATACAAGAGCGACATTCAAGGATCTAGATAGCAGCAAAAAAAAAACATTAATTCAGTCGTTATTACATTCAATCAAAAAATCAATCAACCATTCATTCAACCACATGTTCAATCAATCAACGCAAATAGAAATTAACACAATATGCATACACTATTTTACAGCCCACTTGAGATGTTTCTCATAACAGTTGATAGAGAGTCGAAGTGAATATCAGTAGCACTTTTACTCTCCACCAAGCTGCAACCGGATCAGACATGAATTTTTGTGCACATTAATTCTCGATCTGACCCCATCGAACGTGTAATTCCGTCGGGTGGTTCTCTGAGGGACGTGAAAACCCAAGTCAGCTAGCAACTGAATAGAGTCAATTCCTCCATTTACCAGCTTCCAAAGGAATCTCACGTCACCCACTGTGCACCGACTGCTAAGTGGAGGAAGACCGTACACGTTGCAATAACTCTCATACTCAGCTCTGTGGTACGGTCGTCCACCCCTGTAACAGAGCCATTTAATAAATCTCTTTTGCACACGTTCGATGGCCTCAATATTATTACTGTGAAAGGGATTCCAGATCACACTACAGTATTCTAATTTAGGCCGAATGAGTGATTTGAATAATTTGGATAGAGTTATGTCCGAAAAATAATGTAAACAATTTCTTTTTAAAAATCCCAGGATCCGGAAACTTTCACGACATATTTTTGAAATATGTTCATTAAAGGCCGTGATTCCTCTGTCCGATTTTCCTCATCAAATTTACAAGCCCACGTCCTTTTCAAACCAAGGATCTGATTGGTCGCTGATGTTTGATGCTCATAATCAGTGGCGGTTCTAGAAGCTTAAATCTGGGGGGGGGGGGGGGCAGACATTTTTCCGGATCGATCTCATTAGTCTACTTTTTTTTCTCATTTTTGCAAAATGAGAAAAGTAGGCTAAAAACTATCATTGGTAAAAAAATAGCATATTTCACTGTCACATAAATGTATTCTTCTGTTTCTACTCTGGGCAAACTGGTTCACTATATCAGAAGGGTCGTGAAGTAATTTTTCACTTAATTCTCTTTCAATTGAAAGAATCGCGAGATTGGAAAGCCTGTTTGTTGCCATTGTTGCTCTTAAATAGGATTTTATTTGTTTCACGACAGAGAAACTGCGCTCAGCAGAAGCAGATGACACAGGAAGAGTCAGCATCAACTTGAAAAATAATAGTAGCTGTGGAAAAGCAACTTCCATTTTCAGAAGTTCAGAAAAAAAGAATGAGGAAGTGTTTGGATATTTGCCTCTAAATACATTCTTAGCTTAACTGATTTCAGTCTGTAGCACCTTACGGTCTGTGAAGATTAGATTATACTTTTCACAGAACGCGAGAATATATATATTCAAAACTTAAAAAGTTTTCACTTCTTGGGTTACAGGCGTCCATTGCATTGCACACAAAGTCATTTTCAGTAAATCTACGCAGTAACTCTTCTACCATGTTGTCTAATATTTCAAAAAGATTTCTTTTACATGTCTCTGATAATGTGACATTTTCCTCTTCTTTCTCCGCAGAGACTGGCATTAATAAAACGTAGTCTGAAAAGTTCTGTGGAATACTTGAGACTCTAGATTGCTTATAAACTTTCACGCCTAACGACTGAACAGAGTCACATGTAACCGCCCATAGTTCCTTAAAATAATCATCATTTCGTTTTTCTTGCAACGATTTTACAAGACCATAAATCAATCTATGTGCCCCTCCGAAGTCCACATGTTTTTGTTGTAAGACCATAGAGGCTCTATTGGCAAGCTCGAGAATATCAGAAAAGATTTGTAACACAAACATCACCTTCACTTTACAAAGCTGTTTCAACAAACCTTTTGCTTCTGCTGCCTCTTTCTTGTTAGCTGACTTTGAAAAATACTCTAGAGCTGCTTTAACTGAAGCAAAACGTTTCTGAAAAAACATTACTCCTCTATATTTACATACCCATCACGTGTCACTTTGAAGAGGTATCTCTAAAACACGTTCTCCTGGATGAAGATCACTCTGTATCTCAACAAACTTTTGGTGTCTTACAGTAGATACAGACTGAAAAGCATAAATTGCTTCCACTAAACCAAAAGTGTCCCCTACCACGTCTACTGCCTTTGAAACGTCCACCAAAACTAAATTCAAGCGATGTGCATAACAATGCACGTAAACACATGGGTTATTGACCTTCTGTCGCAATAAACGCTGCAAACCGTTTATCTTCCCTGACAGAACCGCGGCTCCATCATATGCTTGTCCAATGCACTTACATGGATCGAAACCCACTGAAACAAGGTACTCTAAAGCTGAATTAGCTATACTTTCAGCATTCAGTTGAGACAAATGTATAAAACCAATGAAACGCTCCTCTATAGAATTTTGCTCTACATATCTGACACATACGGACATCTTTTCCACTTTACTAACAACTCTAACTTCATCCAGGATTAAGGAAACATAACCATTGTTATATTTTTTCGTATCTCCTCCAATATGTTCAACTATTATATTAGCTGACATGTCAATAAATTCATTTTGAGAATCTTTAGATGAGTAAGTTGCATTCTTTGATAGACTGTTTACTTGTGCTTTCACTTTCTAGTTTAATTACATTTAAAATTTCATCAAAATTCCCTTTATTATTAACACTGTCATCATCCGAAACTGTTTGGCGATGACCTCTAAGCCCAATGTCTTGCCGAGCACAAAGTAATGCGACTCGGGACATTGTTGCCACAGCTGAGCGGTTACGCAATATAACCAGAGGTTTCTCGTTTAGCTTCGAAATCACTGTGCTGCTATGTTCACTTACCAGAAAACTGTTTCACTTTACTATTGAAGATTTATAACATTCACTATCAGCATGCTTTGCACGTTTTTCTCATATTCTTTTCCAATTGCAAAATCCAGATTTACTGAAAACATGTTCAGCATGCTTGAATCAGATTGAACAAAATGACGACACAGAAAACAGCATCTTTGTTCTCAGAGTATTCAATAAATGTATACCTATCAAATCATTTACTGTAAAAATTCTGTTCTTATTGTATAGTAACGTTTGTTTATAAAATGATTTACATAGTTGGCATGGACCATCATAGATCGATGCACTGATATAAAATGGAACTGGTTCGTATATATTAGAAACAGTTGCACTCACATTTTTGTCACAGAGTTGGGGAGATATCGATGCACTTGTATCGCATGGAGGTTTCTCTACATTGGAAACTTCTGAACTTGCATGTCATAAAGTTGGGAAAAGAGTTTAATACTCTTGGTGTATGCACTACGCATTTTAAAAATATTATATTTATACACGATTTCAATTGTGTGTTTAAATTACATATAATAAATTATATAAATCTTGAAATTGAAAGAAAAATTAACTTAATTAAATGCATTAGTTTGTTTTATATCAGATAAATTGTATCTGTAAATTATCAATTTATTTAGTAACCAAGGAATTTTAAAATAATTATTTCAGTAAAACTGGGGGGGGGGGGGGGGGCGGGCCCCCCGGCCCAGGGCTAGAACCGCCTCTGCTCATAATATTCCTTAATTAAATAAATGATGAGTTGCATTTATAATAAATAGTTCTTATTTATTATTTAATATCTTCTCTGGTGTTATGATGTTTTAAAATCATCCCGGTAATTAGCAAAGTTCATTACATTATTTGGTCTCGTTTTAGTAAGGCCGCTTCTCATTGGCTGGGTGTCGCGTGCCCCCCTAAGGTTTTCTCCCTTCACGCTTCAGCCACGCGTATCACACGCGCCTGGGGTGGGGCCTCTTCTCGGGAATACTCGGTCCTCTTCGAGCATGCTCGTCCGGTCTTTGTCTTGCACGACGCAATTTGACTCTCTGCTACTGCACGTGGCTATGAACATTGTCATTGGCTAGCCGAATTAACTAAGTTAACTGGCGATGTAACAAACCGGTCTTCTGGTCGACTTCCAGCATAGCTATATTTTAGCATGGGACAATTTAGAAAACTCTGCGGAGATGAATAATTTCTGGCTCGCATCACAAAAGAGCACAGTACGTAGTTTCCGCAATATTACTTATTGCTATCAAGTTTGATGTGTTTTTAGCATAATGTTTATATGTTTAAATATAGTATGATGACGTTAAACGATAGGTGTTCAATATTTAGACAGGTTATTTAACTTTTACTACATAGAAGCTGATATTTATTTCCAATATTTAAACGCACTTTCTCACCTGCAAAGCGGAGGCAACAGGCTTTTCTCCGAGTACTCCGGTTTTCCCTGTCACAATTTCGTGCCAGCAACAATCTCCACTATAATTTCATTTCATGCGTCATTCATTTAATCATTGCCCCAGGGGAGTGCGACAGGCTTCGGCCGCCGACACAATTCATATCCTCCCTGTTAGATGGGGATTTCATTCATTCCATTCCCTGACCCGGTCGGTCGACTGAAAGCAGGCTAAGCATTTTCACTTTCCTACCTCTGATTAATAATTTGGTGAGTGAAAATGCATGTAGTATACACATGTAGTTGGTAACATGGAAATAACATATCTACATTGGGAATGTGTGATTATATAAATTAATGATTTAGGCCAGCAAGTACTAAAAGCCGTTCGAAGAACGGGTACTTCAGCTAGTATATATATAAAAAGGATGTTCGTTTGTTCGTCTTTTATGCGTTCATAAACCATTCATCCGATTGCGATCAAATTTTGGTGAGTTGTTGTGAACACTTCCGAAATCATTATAGGCATAGTTAATCCAATTTACAATAGACAGCGCGCGAGAAGTTTAAACAAATTCGTGTTGGCGATGCGTTCATATACAATTAATCTGATTGCGATCAAATTTGGTGGGTTGTTTATCACACTTCTGGGATGGTTATAGGCATAGTTAATCCAATTTACAAAGGATAGCGCGCGTGTAGTTTAAACAAATGAGTGTTGGCTATGCGGTCATACACAATTCATCCGATTGCGATCAAATTTTGGTGAGTTGTTGTGCACACTTCAGCGAAAGTTATAGGCATAGTAGATCCAATTTAAAATAGATGGCGCGCGAGTAGCTTCAACAAAATATCGTGGGGCTCGTTTCAACAAAGACCACCTGCGTTCGTATACCATTCATCCCATTGCGATTAAGCTTGGGTGAGATGTTGTGTACACTCCAGGGAAGGTTTCTAGCTTAATAAATCCATTTTACAATAGGTAGCGCACGAGCAGATTCAACAAATGAGCGACGATGCATGAAATGTTTCAACAACGTCCCGTATGCGTTCATATACCATTCGTCCGATAGCGATGATATTTGGGTGAGATGTAGTGTACACTTCAAGGAAGGTCTCTGACTTGGTAAATCCATTTTACAATAGGAGGCAAACGAGTAGATTCAACAAGTGAGCGACGATGTGCGAAGCGTTTCAACAAAGTACCGTATGCGTTCATATACCATTCTTCCGATAGCGATGAAACTTGGGTGAGATGTTGTGTATACATCAGGGAAGGTTTCTGGCTTAGATCATCCATTTTTCAATAGGTAGCGCACGAGTAGATTCAACATGTGAGTGACAACGCACGAAGTGTTTCAAAATGTCCCATATACCATTCTGGCGAAAGCGAAACTTGTGTGAGTCTTTGTGTACACTCCAGGGAAGGTTTCTGGTTTAGTACATGCATTTTACAATAGGTAGCGCAAAATTGTATTCAACAAATGAGCGACGGCACGTGAATCGTTTCAACCAAGTACCGTATGCGTTCATATACCATTCATCCGATTGCGATGAGACTTTGGTGAATCGTTGAGTACACTCCAGGAAATGTTTCAGGCATAGTAAATCTATTTTACAATAGGTAGTGTACGAGTAGATTCAACAAATGAGTGATGGCACGCGTATCGTTTAATCAAAATCCCGTATGCGTTCATATGTCATTCATCTGATTGCGATGAAACTTTAAGGACTTGTTGTGTACACGCCTGGGAAGGTTTTCGACTTAGTAAATCTATCTTACAATAGGTAGTGTACGAGTAGATGCAACAAATGAGTGACGACGCACGAAGCGTTTCAACAAAATCCCGTATGCGTTCATATACCATTCATCGATTGCGATAAAACTTTGTTGAGTTGTTGTGTACACTTACGTGAAGGTTTCTAACTTAGTAAATCCATTTAGTAAATCCATTTCACAATAGGTAGCGCAAGAGTAAATTTAAAAAATGAGTGACAGCGCACGAATCGTTTAATGACAATTCCGTATGCGTTCATATGCCATTCATCCGATTGCGATGAAACTTTGGTGAATTGTTGTGCACGCTCCTGCTAATGTTTCTAAATTAGTTAATCCATTTTACGACAGTTTAGAGACAGTTAACGGAAATTGAAAAAGATTGTTTCCAAAAGCACTTTAAGAAACAAAATTTCAACGCCAAAACTTTGGTTGATTGGCATTGCAACGCGTGCCGGGTACAGCTAGTATATATATAAAGGAAACTTAACTTACCGTAATATTTGTTGGCATTAAAATATTAAGTCTGATTTTTAGAATCGATCTGCCCTTTCATTTCGTTGGTATATTATAAACATTAATCAACCACAGTTTCATAAAAATAACTTAACATAGTACAACTTAATTTTAGTTTACAAAATGACACTATAATACTTCTTCTTACACGCAAATACTGGCAAAATGGCAACTGACTAGTGGTGTATTTTATAAAGGAGATGAGGGTGGAATGTGCCGCGCCTGTCTCACTAACTCTTCTCTGGCTAAATGAACTGTTTACCGTTTTGCTCGTTCAATAAGTGGTTAGTTAACGTAAAATTCCATCACCATCGCGGAGAGTAAATTTCAGCGCATAACCCTAGAAATTAAATATTATATTACGTTAAAATCGGTATGTGAACAACTCCCCTCAAAACATGTGTATCAAGTCATGCCATCAACCATTGGCATTCACTTAGAAACAAAAGCAGTACACCCACGACACAAGGTTAAGAAGCAAGACTGACGAAGGTTAATTGTACTGACTACTTCATTTCTTTAAGAAAATGGTGACGCACACTTTAACTCCCATTTATAACACACATTAATTGCCAATGGAGGCCCGCAGCTGGTATTCCCATATTTTCATCACCAGGAATTATTTTGGACATACTCTGTACATTGTGTGAACTACTTGCATTGCAAGTACAGGTCGATAATTTTAAATACTACTTCGGGGGAGAAGGATTAAGCCACTGAGGTGAGAAAAGTGAAAGTTCAGTATAAATCGTGCCAGTTAAAGTATGGCACGCTAGAAGGGAGGCATGCATTGGTATGCCTAGAATTGGATAAGTGTGCGCTGTCTTATGTGGTTCCTAAAGGGTTGCCACCCTCTGCATGTCATAACAGATCTCACTATATGTACTGTGTTCTTTTTTTAAAGTTCAAGTAAATCAGTCATCTCTGAACAATCGGTGTAGCCCCAAATAGCGCTATCCATTGATCCGTGATCTTTTCAATAGTGATGTACGATAACCCATGAGTTTACATAACAAGATGTTCCGTGACGAACAAAAGAGCCTACTTTTCATGCCAATGATTAATCTACAGTATATGAACCTATCTAGAATAATGACGAAATTAAGTTGGTAATATCCAAATGTCTAATTAGTTCGAAATATTCCTGGTATAATGTAGCCTAAGCACTACAGTTGACAGCCCTGGTGACTGAATATATTCTTAGTTCCATCTCTTAAGGTACGGAATACAAAATTTGGTTGAAGTCCAATGGAAGTTACATGCAGTTAGACATTGGATCTATCAGCACGCGTAAAAGCATGTTGGCAGCAATGTCATGCGTGTGCTGGTTAGAAATAATGGGAAATATTATATATTGTGCCAATTTCGGATGAAATTCATTTGTTAGTATAGAAGTTACAAGTATTTTAAAATTGGACCTATCAGTAAGCGTAGAATCATGATGGCAGCACTGACTTATATACCTATTAATTGCTCCAAATAAATCTAGGATGTCAGGTGCTATACGTGTGCAAAGTATAGAGCTGTTGGCTTGCCTACTTTCTGATATATTTATATTAGGGTAAAAAATATACACAGCATTTATTAACAGTTGGCAGCCCTGATTGCTCTTAAGAATACCTATAGTCATATCTGTTATGTTACACATAGTACATACGAAATATGGATGAAATCCAACTGAGTGTATATTAATTACATGTATTTAAAAATTGGTCCTATCAGCAGGCTTAGAATCATGCTGGTAGAACTGAAGTATATAAGTTACTCCAAATTAATCTAAAATGTCAGGTACTATACGTGTGCATAGTTCAAAGCTGTCGGCTTGCATACATTCTGATATATTGGTATTTGGATAAATATAATAGAAAGAGCAATTATTAACAGTTGGCCGCCCTGGTGGCTCTTAAGAATACACTCAGTGATATCTGTTTATGTACACATATTACTTACAGAATTTGGTTGAAATTCAATTGATAGTGTAGAAGTTATATGCATTTAAAAATTGGACCTATCAGAAGGCTTAAAATTATTTTGGCAGCACTGTCATGTATGGCCTCCTGGAAATTACACTGAAATAGTATTATCTACATGTGTGCCAATTTTGGAATAGATCCCATGTATACCTTCCAAGGTATCCAACATGGAGCTCAAATTTCTAGTGCGTTTTTTCAGCAGTTGGTAGCACCGACATCATTTTCAAATATGGGCTTGAGATATTCCGGTATACATCTTTAATTATACTAAATTTGGTTTCGATTGCTGCAGCCGTTCAGGAGTTGATAGGGGGGGGCACACACACAGCCAGATAGACAGAAGAACAGACAGAAGGACAGACAGACACACATTTTCCCGGATCGATCTCATAAGTCTACTGTTTCCTCATTTTTGCAAAATGTGAAAAGTAGGCTAAAAATAATAATGTAAGTGGTTTTACGCCCCTTTTAACTCCTCTGGCTTTTAGAGACGCCCATATGTTTACACAGAATTGTGTGGGCTCTATTAGTTATTGTTGTTTTTCGGGGTGGAACTACGAGGTCATCTGTCCCTATGTGGGCTGTATATTCCAACTAGGCAATATGGCTGTTTAATAGCGAACAAAATGCCATCTAATTTTTGTCACTTGAACGAATTAAACCATCGCTAATTACTTGGTGTTCAGTTGCCCGTTTGAATTAATTAGAAGTGATGTCCTCTAACAGTCCTTTTTTTTAAACCTAATCCGTCAGTGCAACTCGTTACAGGAAAAGCATATGAACGTCGATATTCCACTGCAATAAGTGAGAGAAATGAAAGCTGAATGCTCGTACTTAAGATATAAGGAACTACCAAATTCTTATTTATCCTCTTAATGGAGGTGATGAGACACAATGTTCACTGTTGAAAGCACAGTCGTTTTTTTGGTGCTGTCGGAGGATTAACACGTTCGTCTGGAAAACCTGTTAATCTAAAATCTCCGACATATAAAACATTATTATCTGTATAATACGTATTGACTGCACCAACACCACATCATTGAAGAGTAAAATCGAGCTCAGTTCCACTTATTTGAGGAAATCCTTCATAGTAATGCAAGTGCAGAAATTGCCACTGGTTATGTATTGCCTCGTTAGAACTCTTGATTGCTGAGACATTAGACCGTTTCTCTTGATCATCGAGCAGCCTGCCACGGTGGGTGATTGGATAGCGTGTCGGTCTACTAACCCCATGATTGCAGGTTCGCTCCTGGCCGTGGTAAGTGATTTTCTTTTAAGGCGGAAAAAATACGACACGCATGTCATACGGTGTTTGCATGTCAAAGAACCAATTTGAATTCAGTAGGCTGTTTTCATGCCAAACTTAATCTCGGGAGTTTCCGCCAACACAAAAGTTCCTCATTTCTCACTAGGAAGTGCTATAGTGTTCAAGCATCTTAGATATCTAACCTCCTTGAGTTTCATAGTGATTCAAGGAACAACGTAATTCGACATGCAAGCTACCCTCTGGGTGTCAAATTACAATGCTTGCACCTGGCACCCGAGGCCATACGATATTATTATTATTATTATTATTATCGAGCATAGCGATATTAAATGCCTATCATTTGGTCAATACGATTGTTCCATGCCGTTTACCCTAAACCTGAAGCAAATTACAAGGGTTAAGGAAATTCTCGTGGACAATTACTTTCGATCATCATCATATCCAATTCGTATAGGCTTTCTTCAAATAAGCGTTTAAAGGAATGATATATTTATTGAATATTTTAGATACGAAAGAATTGTATATTCGGGTCTGACGTTTGTTTTTGGCCGGTGCTTGCTTGTTGTGTAGAGGTCTCTGACCAGCCAGGAAGCATGTGCAGTAGCAACTGCACGCACGCACGCACGATCAGAAGGAAAGAAGGAAGGAGGTTGAACGGTTAGCACAGTGGATGCGTGGATTTCACGGCCACCGGCCAAAAACAAACGTCAGACCTTTACATACCCGGAAATTATAGGCTGATTATTGGTATTATTTTGATAGTGGCTTATTACCTACTCCTGGCATTAGAAACTCTCTACAGAAACAACCTATCTTCCACAGATCGGACAATGAACCAGGCAGAGTTTCTTTCGGAGCCTCACTCTATCAATATGATAACATGAAGATTCAAATGTCAACTCAAAGCGCTATATTGCCATATATATGCAAAACGTGCGGAACTAACTTTAAGGGAGAAGATGGTTTGAAGATACACATGGGGACCCATAGTGGTTTTAAGCCACATTCATGTGGTACTTGCGGAGCCAAGTTTCATAGGAAGAGTGATTTGAATAGACACATGTTGGTCCATAGTGGTCTTAAGCCACATGCATGCAGTACTTGCGGAGCAACCTTTACTTCAAAGGGTGCAATGAATACACACATGTTGATTCATAGTGATCTTAAGCCATATTCATGTGGTACTTGCGGAGCGAAGTTTAATAATAGGAGTAATTTGATTCGGCACATGTCGTTCCATAGTGGCCTTAAGCCACATGCATGCAGTATTTGCAGAGCAACCTTTACTACAAAGAGAAACATGATTACACACATGTTGATTCATAGTGATCTTAAGCCACATTCATGTGGTACTTGCGCAGCCAAGTTTCGTACAAGGGATGTTTTGAATAAACACTTGTTGATCCACAGTGGAATTAAGCCACATTCATGTGGTACTTGCGCAGCCAAGTTTCGGAGAAGGGGTGATTTGAATAGACACATGTTGATCCATAGTGGTCTTAGGCCACATTCATGTGGTACTTGTGGTGCAAAATTTAATGATAGGGGTAATTTGAGTCAACACATGTTCGTCCATAGTGGTCATAGGCCACATGCATGCAATACTTGCGGAGCAACTTTTATTACAAAGAGTAAAATGAATACACACATGTTAATCCATAGTGGTCTTAAGCCACATTCATGTGGTACTTGTGGAGCCAAGTTTCGTACGAAAAGTGAATTGAATAACCACATGTTGATCCACAGTGGTCTTAGGCCACATTCATGTGGTACTTGCGGCGCAAAGTTTAATAATAGGAGTAATTTCAGTCGACACATGTTGGTCCATAGTGGTCTTAAGCCTCATGCATGCAGTACTTGCGGAGCAACCTTTACTACAAAGCGAAACATGAATACACACATGTTAATCCATAGTGGTCACATGCAACATTCCTGTGGTACTTGTGGAGCCAAGTTTCGTACAAAGAGTGATTTGAATAGACACATGTTGATCCACAGTGGGCTTAGGCCACATTCCTGAGGTACTTAAGTGGCCAAGTTTCAAACAAAGGGTGCTTTGAATAAACACATGATGATCATTAGTGGTCTTGTGACACATTCATGTGGTGCTTGCGGAGTCAAGTTCCCTGATAGATTTCGTTTGAGTGAACACATGTTAATCCACAGTAGTCGAATGCCACATTCATGTGGAGCAAAGTTTATTAAAAAGGTTGATTTGTATAAACACATGCCGATCCATAGTAGAAATCGTCATTAATGTGGTACTTGCGGTGCAAGCTTTCCTTAGAGATGTGTTTTGAAGACACACGTGACGATCCATATTGGTCTAAGGCCATACTTCTGTGCTGTTTGCGGAGCAATGTTGGTTGAAAAATGTGGTTTGAATAGACCCATGTTGATCCATACTGGTCCTTGGCCACATTGTGGTGGTACTTACGGGCAAAACTATACATTAAAAAGCAGTTTAAAAATATTACATGTTGATCCTTAGTGGCCTCAGCTACATTTGTGTGGTTCATGCGGAGCAATATTTACTGAGAAAGGCAGTTTGAAGAAACACATACTGACCCTTAGTGGCCTTACCTTGTAATACGTGCGGAGCAACTTTGTCTGCGAAAGATTCTTTGAAGAGCCGCCTCCTAATTAGAGTGACCTACAGCCCCGAACCCACAATCATGTAGTGCATGCGGACTCTATTTTATATAGGAATTGTTGTGAGAACTTTACTCTACTATGTAAAAAAGTTAAAGACGCAAAGGATGATCCATCGTTGCTAGAAGCCGCACAAATGTATTAATGCGCACTTGACATTACTTAGAAATTGTTTTTTCACACATACGAATTTATTTGTAAGCTACGAAAAATGGAGGTTTTCCCACCTGCATGTCATGCAGAGTGAGAACAACTACCACATTATGCCACCACACCCATCGTGTCCTGTCACCGAATCACAAGAACACAACTGGACACATGTGGCGAAGTGACATCTCGACGGCTTTTTCTGCGATAGAAATCCCACCACTTTAACGTCGATCAATTATTTGAGTTACACTCGATAATGTTCTATAATAAAGGAATTCAGACATTTGTTTTCTTTGCGGAAAAAACGAAAATAATTATATTTATCGGTAGGGAAATTAACAATTGATTTTAGAGGACAAAAAACAAAGGGGGGAGTAAAAGATGATAACGGGTGAAATAAAAGAAGAGACATTGGGAAATTCATTAAAGAGACATGGCTTCATTCTATGCATACAGTGTTCATTCAGTAGATAAAAGCATCTGCAAAAATAAATTATCGTCAGTATTTCCTGAGAAACAACTCTTTACATCAACATTCGTGTATATCAATATCTCTCGATCCTAATGTTTTTAACCCTGGCCCGAATCATTAAATGGAGAGGATATCTGAAATGTGAATACTGAGTGATGATAGTCCAATCACATTCCCAAAGTGAAATTACCTTTACCGGGAGCAATCCTCGCACAGTCTTGGGGCTGTAACCAGATATATGTTATCTTAAAAATACTCCAGTGTGGCAATACCTCTAAGAGGAACCAATTATTCACAGTCAGGACGGGTACCTAGAAGCCCTAATCTGATTGATATTAGCTTAATGACACTCCAGGTGTATCAATATCCTGAAGAACTCTCTGCTATCAGTCTAGTCAGATACATAGGAGTTCTAAACTAAGTCATGCTCCGAATGTGTCAGTACCCTAAGAGGGACTAGTCTGGGTGGATACCTACAAGTTGTAAACTAAGTGATGTGTCAGTACCCTCAGAGTGACTAGTCTGGGAAAATACCTAGGAGTTCTAAACTAAGTGATGCTCCGAAAGTGTCAGTACCCTAAGAGGGACCATTCTGGGAGGATACCTAGGAGTACTAAACTAAGTGATGCTCCGAATGTGTCAGTACCCTAAGAGGGTCCAGTCTGGGTGGGTATCTATGAGTTCTAAACTAGGTGATGCTCCGAATGTGTCAGTACCCTAAGAGGGACCAGTCTGGGTGGGTACCTAGTAGGTCCCAACCAATTACACTAATTGTCTATTATTTTTGCGAACCAATATATCCAAGGTTTCGAGATAATGTAAGTGTTGTTACAGAGGACGTTACTCAGGACGCTCAAGCCCAATGTGGCTCCAGTGTGAGAAGTGAGTACCTCTTTATAGTATGGCGCCTGTTAATACTTATCATGTGTTTTGTATCAATCATGCGAGGAAATGCAGCATTATTACAAAGTGTATAAATACATGCTTAGGAATTGTATATTATGAGTTAACGAAATATCCATTGAAATGAAGATAAGAACGCTTTGCGGACAAATAAATTTTCCTAAATA
The DNA here is from genome assembly GCA_946902985.2 of Meconema thalassinum. Taxonomy (NCBI): domain Eukaryota; kingdom Metazoa; phylum Arthropoda; class Insecta; order Orthoptera; family Tettigoniidae; genus Meconema; species Meconema thalassinum. The sequence continues at coordinate 817,446 of OX336391.1, forward strand.
GTTGTACATTCATGGCAATAAATATATAGTAAACGAGCATCCTTGCTACGATAATGTAGTTAAGACGTGTGTAGTGAACTTATGGAATTTGTTGCTAAATTATAAATAAATACGTAAGCAAACACGGATTATATTGCTGAGTACAAGAAACATCTTTTGACAACTGATATCGTAGTTTACTGAAAAGTTTAAAAATAAACCTTTATTATAGTTTTTATAGAACACCGGAAAGAAAGAAAGGCAAATTAAATGCTCCAAGACTCACACGAAGAGAGTTCCAGAACCATAGAATAATATCAATTAACCATGTGTGGAGCAATCAGTGACATTTTAAGTTGTTAGTAATATTTTTTACGAGATATGTTATAATTATTACATCATGCAATACATATAACGTGTTGTGCCCTTAGGCAGGTCTTCACACAGCAGCTCTCCATGGAGTCCTGTAATCAGCCGTTCTCTTTGTTTAGTGGTAATTACCTGCAATCTTGACACTGCCCATCTGCTGGTAGCTTCTCCGTCCTCTTTCTCTCTTTCCGTTTACTGATCCTTCGAGAGCATCCCTCAGCAAACAGTGCCCAAGCCAGTTCCTCTTCCTTGTATGGATGGTATGTAACAGCCTCCACATTGCGGACTCTTTTCCGCCCAGGATATATTTTACAACCTCCTCCAGGACCACAATTTATCGCTTCTAGACTTCTTTCATCATCCTTCCTTAGCGTTCAGGTCTCGGCTCTGTATAGTGCCACACTCCAAGCCAAGCATCTATTCCTTAACCTCAAGTCCTAGCGTCCACACGATAGTCTCTTCTTTCTGTTGAAGGTTTCTTGAGCAACGGCAATGCGACTTCTTACCTCTTTACTGCTTCTCATATCATCCGTTAGTGTGCTTCCTAGATATTAAAAACTGACATTTGTTCAATATCGTCCCAGCCTATCCTGATGTTTATTACTTTGTTCCCTCTTGCGCTTATCACCATACTCTTGGTCTTGCTCCTATTACTGCGCATTCCATATTGCTCACAGGTTGCATTCAGATCTGCTGTCATTCCATTCAGTATCCTTTCATTCTCTGCTAGCAACACCATGTCATCTGCAAATCGAATACACTCTATTCTCCTGCCACCAATATGCTCTCCTCTTTTTTTAACCATACATTTGCCAATGATACCTTCCAGGTAAATGTTGATTAGTGTGGGATATAGACAACATCCTTGTCGAACACCCCTTCCTAGTCTGCTTTCCTGTGTCATCTCATTGTACACTGACCTTCTGTTGTAAATGCATTCCCTTGATCAGTCTTCTGTCCTTCCAATCCACTCCTTTCCTCATTAGTATGTCCATCAGCTTCATCCATTGTAGATCAATAAAGAGAGCATAAACTTCTCTTCCTTTCTCTATGAATCGTTCACCTACAGGTCTTAAAACTCCAATTGCATCTCTTGTCCCTTTACCTCTTCGAAAACCATACTGCTCTTCAGCAATGTATGTGTCTAACTTCCCATACAGTCTTCTAGCCATTATTGTAAGTAATACTTTGGCAGCATTGGATATTAGGCTACTTGCCCTCTGTTGTTTGAGTCCCCAGTCTTTTGACTGGTTTGATGCAGCTTTTCATGCCTCCCTGTCATGAACTAATCGTTTTATCTCTACATAGCTACCACACCCTACATCCGAGGCAATCTCTTTAACATAATCTAACCTTGGTCTACCCCTACAGTTCTTGTCCTCAACCCTTCCTTCCATAACTAGGCTTGCTATTCCTGGGTGTCTTAAGATGTGTCCTACCAACCTATCTCTTCTCACCGAAGCGAATTCATTCGAGGAGACCAACCAGTTTATTGGCCGACCAACTTCTGGCAAATCGATTCAACCTAAACCAATGCTGGCAGGACGAATGGTCAAACTCAACGTCTGGAACTAATGCCCAGGAGATCAACCCAACGGTGAAAATACAAGGATTTGACCTTCCTAGAAAATTATGGTGTCGCCTCAATAGACTGAGAACCAGGCAGGCCGTTGCAATTACCTATGCCATAAGTGGGGTTGGATAGATTCCCCATTGTGTCAATGCAATGAGGAGGAACAGACCATGGACCATATCATCCAGCGCTGCCCTCTACACGCTTACTCCGGGAGCCCTAGTGATCTGTTTCATCTTCGAGAATGTACTGTGGAATGGCTCCAAAACTTGAACTTGGATTTGTGATTTGTTTTTATGTAATTCACCATACGATTAAATAAATAAATCTCCTCTCTTCTTTTGCAGTCGCCAGAAACATCTCTCGTCTCCCACTAGTCTTAATACCTTTTCGTTTGTAACCCTATCTACCCATCTGATCTTCATCATTCTCCTGTAACACCACATTTCAAACGCTTTAATTCTCTTTTCTGCTGCACCAATAGTCGAAGTTTCACTTCCATAGAGCGCCACGCTCCAGACAAAGGCTTTCAAAAATGACTTCCTAATACCTAAATCTACGTATATTCGATGTCAACAGATTCCTTTTCGGTAGAAATGCTTTCCTTGCCTGAGCTAATCTACTTTTTATATCCTCTTTGCTTCGTCCATCACTTGTTATTTTGATTCCTAAGTAACAGAAGTCTCCTACTTCCTTTAGTTTTTCACCTGCCAATTTGATATCCATAGAGGTTTCTGATTTATTTCGGCTGCATTCCAATATTAGCCTATTTTCATTTTATGAAAAAATAGGCTTATGAGATCACCTCTTGTCCGTTTGTATGCGGGCGCGCGCGTGTCTGTGTGTGTGTGTGTGTGTGTGTCCCTTATAACTTCTAAACGGCTGGAGCGATTACAATCAATCTCGGTAAGATCATAGCACTATTCTTGCCGACCCCGACCATGCCCTTCAAATTTTATTGTGTCTCACCAATCCAGCATGGTGGCTGTGCGAAATATTTCACCAGAATTCAGTATCTCCGAAACTATTACGATATCGCCCTGAAATTGTGTACGGTGATAAAGGGCACTACTAGAAGTTCACCTATGAGACTTTCAAAAACCTGGTGACTAAAAAACCAACATGGCGGCCAAGCGAATTTGAGACATTTAAATGGACTTTTCTCGCGATTTAAGTATCCAAACGTAATGAAACTTGGTACTGCAAATGTTAATACACTTTGTAATGCACTGGCATCTAATTTAGTTCAATTGTTTACATAACCTCAAAATGGCAGTTGTGCGAAATATTTCACTCACATTCTATATCTACGAAACTATTACAGATATGACCCTATAATTTAGTACAGTAATAAAGGGTACTGTTACAAGTTTATCGATGTAACTTTCATAAACCTGTAAAGTATAAAACGAATATGGTGGCCAAGCGAATTTAAAACATTTTAATAGTTTTTTCTCGTGATTTAACTCTCTGAGCGCAGTGATATGTGGTACAGTAAATGATTTTACATATTGTAATGCACTGAAACTTAATTTAGTTCAATTGTTTACATAACATCAAGATGGCGGCTGTGCGAAATTTTAAAATTAAGTTTTTATTTCTTGTGTCGTAATCATGCGATCGAAGTGAAAGTTTGAAAAATGAACCTATGCAATAATTGTCCTTGAATTGTACATAACTCTGTGGCCTATACATATTACAATCCAAAATGGCGAGCATCCGAAATATTTAGACGGTTCTCAATATCTATGAATCTTTTACAGCAATCAAACTGAATTTTTTAATGTTCATAGAGGCTATTAACTTATGTTCACCTATAGGACTTTCAGTAACCTGGTGAGCACGAATCCAACATGGCGGCGACGCGAAGTATAAATATTTAAATGGACGTTTCTCGCGAATTAACTATCAGAGTGCTGTGAAACGTTGCACGATAAATGCTTATACCAATGATAATACAAAGGCATCTAATTTATTTCAATTGTTTCCATAATCACAAGATGGCAGCTGTGCGAAATTTTAAAATCTCATTTTTACTTCTTGTGTTCTAATCATGCGTTTGAAGTTTGAATACCACACGTACACAATAATCTTAATGTAGTAGTACAAAAATAAAAAATCCAACCTGGTGACCATCTGAAATATTTAGATGGTTCTCAATATCTACGAATCTATCACAACCTTCAAACTGAAATATTGTATGTTGATAGAGGCAATTAAAATGAGTGGGATATATCAAAATAGGCTGTATAGTTCTTCACTGAACTACTTGTTTTGTTTTACATTTATTAATTTTCATCATGAATTATTTCCTCAAGACTGAGTCCATACCATTCAAAAACTCATTCAGATCCTCAGGCGTGTTGGCCAAGATTACTATGTCATCGGCAAATCTCAGAGTTGGAATTATTTCTCCTTGAATCTTCACTCCCATTTTAAAAGTTTTCTCCAATTTCCTTCATTGCTTGTTCAATATAAAGATTGAAAGGTATGGGTGATAAGTTGCAGCCTTGCCTTACACTTTTCTGAATACCAGCTTCTCTCTCATGTCCTTCAGTTGGAATGACTGCTGTCTGGTTTCTGTACAGATTGTATATCACCCTCCTATCCCTGTACTTTATTCCAATAGATTTCAAAATGTCAAACAATTTAGTCCAATCAACGTTATCAAAAGCCTTTTCTAAGTCTACAAATGCCATGAACGTTCTCTTATCTTTCCTTATTCTACCTTCCAAAATCAGCCTAAGACTTAGTACAGCTTCCCTTGTTCCTACATTTCTCCTGAAACCAAACTGGTCTTCACCCAACTCCATTTCTATCTGGAATTCCATCCTCTTATAAATTATTCTAGACAGGATCTTTGAAGCATGAGTAATCAAGCTGATTGTATGGTAATCTTCACATCTGCCAGCTCCCACTTTCTTCAGTATAGGGATGATAACATTCTTCTTGAAATCAGAGGGTACCTCACTTGTCTCAAAAATCCTATACACCAAGTGATATAACCTGATCAGACCTTCATCTCCCATGCAACGTAGCTACTCAATTGGTATATCATCTATGCCTGGAGCTTTGTTCCTGCTTGAGTCTTCCAATGCTCTGTCGAATTCAGTACCCTAAGAGTGACTAGTCAGGTTGGATACCGAGGAGTTCTAAACTAACTGATGCTTCGAATGTGTCAGTACCCTACGTGGGACCAGTCAGGGTGGATACCTGGGAGTTCTAAACTACGTGATGCTCCGAATGTGTCAGTACCCTAAGAAGGACCAGTCTGGGTGGATACTGTTTTAGATCCCTTAGTTGGGGGGTAGTTAGATCTAAAACGTATGTGTTAATGTACCAATTTATAAGGTGATGCCTAGGAGGGGGTAGCTTCCCGTAGTTGGGTAAGCTGACCAGTGTGGAGTGTTGTTTAGTGTTAGGATACTAGGGGATGCTCCTATAAAGACGTAAGTGTAACTCGGGGGATGAACCTCTGTGTACAGGTTAATGCACTAGCCTCTCAGCTGGTTGGAGAGAGTTATATAACCGACGTGCGTGCGTCAGCTATGTTGGCGGCTCGCTGCTTAGGCAGTCGGGCCGCTGCGGGAAGTACAATGAAGCTTGAGCTAGCAACTATTTGGCTACTATTGTCACGGTCACTCGTGACGGGAATCAGGAAGGGCGTTAGGACGTAAAGAGGCGTGTAATTAGTAAGACAAGTGTAGTGTACTGACCAAGTATTTATTGGTCAGTGAATATGGAATTGTAAGTCCTTTTTAGGGGAATGTAGTGAATGTTATAAGTTTAAGTGTACAAGTTTGTGGAGTAGGTTACAAAATATAGGATCTCTGAACACTTCACTGATGCTCACCTGGTGATAGCAGCCTGCAGAGCCTTCGGCGACACGCACTGTATGACAGATAGTAGAGAGTAGCACCTGTCCTCCTTAAGGTCCTTCTTATAGGTTTTGCTGTTGTACTGTCAGCATTCCATTGGCATAGCTGCCCCAGTTAATTATAGTGTAGGTGTTTATGAGTGATGCAAGTGTTTGGCAAGCCTTCCAAGCTGGTCGGCTGCCCTTGCTGTGTAAAAGATGTTGTTCTGGACTTATGAGATTTGCCAGTTAGGGGTGGTTTTAATAGATGATGGAGGGTGGCTTCCAGGGGGTGCAGACCCCTGGGGGACTGTACAATACCTAGGAGTTCTAAACTAAGTGATGCTCCGAATGAGTCAGTACCCTAAGAGCGACCAGTCTGGGTGGATATCTAGGAGTTCTATACTAAGTGATGCTCCGAATCTGTCAGTATCCTAAGAGGGACCAGTCTGGGTGGGTACCTAGGAGTTCTAAACTAAGTGATGCTCCGAATGTGTCAGTACCCTAAGATGGACCAGTCTGGGTGGGTACCTAGGAGTTCTAGCTGAGATATATTTACCAAAGCCATTTTTAATTATATACAAAGTTTTTCAGAAACTCCTATTAAACTAATATATAAAAATGAGATGGCGTGTCTTCTTAGTGTCTGCTTGTCTCTCTGTGTGTTACTCAAGAACCACTGGTCCGATTTAAATGAAATGTTGAATGGATATAGCTGATTTACCAGGTTTACATATAGGATACTTTTGATTTCTATATTTTGCACTATTAAAGAATGGCGACCATTTTAGTGACATACTACACCCTTTGGTTTCAAAATTTCATATTCCCATTTCAAATAAAAAGCGAACGCTAAGAAATAGCGAACATTTGATGGCATACACGAGCTTTAACATTTACTTTTCTATCCAAAAGGTCCTGACCACTTTTCGTATATCTCCAACAGTTAGCGAGTAAAAATAAATTTGTGCAATGAAACTCAGTCAACACCGAGCGGTGCAGTATATCTCTCCATATATAACAAGTAGTTCCGTGAAGAACTATACAACCTATTTTCATATATCCTACTCATGTTAATTGCCTCTATCAACATACAAAATTTCAGTTTGAAGGTTGTGATGGATTCGTAGATATTGAGAACCGTCTAGATATATCAGATGGTCGCCAGTTTGGATTTTTATTTATTTACTATTATATTAAGATTATTGTGTACGTGTGGTATTCAAACTTCAATCGCATGATTAGAACTCAAGAAGTAAAAACGAGATTTTAAAATTTCGCACAGATGCCATCTTGTGATTATTTAAACAATTGAAATAAATTAGATGCCAGTGGATTAACATTTATAGAAGTATTTAACGTGCAATGTTTCACTGCACTCGGATGGTTAAATCGCGAGAAACGTTCAATTAAATATGTATACTTCGCGTCGCCGCCATGTTGGATTTATGCTCACCTGGTTACTGAAAGTCCTATAGGTGAACTTATGTTTATAGCCTCTATGAACATAAAGAATTCAGTTTGATTGCTGTAAAAGATTCGTAGATATTAAGAACCGTCTAAATATTTCGGATGCTCGCCATTTTGGATTGTTATATGTATAGGCCATAGAGTTATGTAATTATTGCGTAGTTTCATTATTCAAACTTTCACTTCGATCGCATGATTACGACACAAGAAATAAAAACTTAATTTTAAAATTTCGCACAGCCGCCATCTTGAGATTATGTAAGCAATTTAACTGAATTAGATACCAGTGCATTACAATATGTATAATTATTTACTGTACCACATATCACTGCGCTCAGAGAGTTAAATCACCAGAAAAGTATATTAAAATGTTTCAACTTCGCTTGGCCGCCATGTTCGTTTTGTACTTTACAGGTTTATGAAAGTTACATAGATAAACTTGTATCAGTACCCTTTATCACTGTACAAAATTTTAGGGTCATATCTGTAATAGTTTCGGTGTTACTATCACCCTGAAATTTTGTACAGTGATAAAGGGCGCTGCTAGACGTTCACTTATGTAACTTTTAAAATCTTGTTAACTACAAAACGAACATCGCGGCCAAGTGAAGTTGAAACATTTAAATAGACTTACTTCGCGATTAAACATCTGAACGCAGTGAATCTTGGTACAGCAAGTGACTGTACAAATTACAATGCACTGACATCTAATTTAATTACATTTCCTAATCCATTTATGAGACCTCGTTTAGTTCTATTAGAATTATTTGGTATTAGTTTATTTAATTCCTTTTTTGTACTTTTAGTTATCTCAGTTAGTTCATATATTAAGTGCGGAAAGGTGTTTTTACTTTTTAATAGAAGGCTAGAGACAGTATCATCAATATTTTTGTAAGAATCTTTTAAAGATGTAAGATTGAAATGAAACATGAATTTATGGTAATTATTGATTACCAATACAGATCCCATGGGGTCGGCATAAAATCCTGACGTTGTTATGGGTTCGGTGTAGGTGATGGCGTATCCTGGTAGGAACCTGGAATGGGAAGACATTTCCTATTAGGTTTAATGCCATGGAAATTTCTGACATGGGCATGGGTCTTGCCATTTTTAGCCTATTTTCATTTTTGAAAAAAAAAATAGGCTTATGAGATCTACTTTTGTACGCGTATCTGTGTGCGTGTGTGATGTGTGCCCCCCTAATAACTGCTAAACGGCTGGAGCGATTTCAATGAAACTCAGGAAGTTCAAATCACCATTCTGGGTGACCTCGACCATGCCCTCAACATTTTATTGTGTCCCACCAATCCAACATGGCGGCTGTGCGAAATTTCTCACCAGCATTCAGTATCTCCGAAACTATTACCGATATCACCCTGAAATTGTATACGGTGATAAAGGGTACTACTAGAAGTTCGCCTATGAGACTTTCAAAAACCTGGTAACTACAAAACCAACATGGCGGCCAAGCGAAGTTGAGACTTTTATATACACTTTTCTCGTGATTTAACCATCCAAACGTAATGAAACTTGGTACAGCAAATGTTTATACACATTGTAATGCACTGGCGTCTAATTTAGTTCAATTGTTTACATAACCTCAAAACGGCGGCTGTGCGAAATATATCACTGGCATTCAATATCTCCGAAACTATTACAGATATTATCCTGACATTTTGTACGCTAATAAAGGGCACTGGTACTAGTTTATCTATGTAACTTTCATAAACCTGGAAAGTAAAAAACGAACATGGCGGGCAAGCGAATTTGAAACATTTCAATAGACTTTTCTTGTGATTTAACTCTCTGAGCGCAGTGAAATGTGGTACAGTAAATAATTATACATATTGTAATTCACTGGCATCTAATTTAGTCCAATTGTTTACATAATCTCAAGCTGGCGGCTGTGCGAAATTTTAAAATAAAATTTTTATTTCTTGAGTCGTAATCATGCGATCGAAGTGAAAGTTTGAGTAATGAACCTACGCAATAATTTTCCTTTAATGGTACTGTGCCCAACTGGTCACGGCAGAATGGCATCGAACTCAGGTCCTATCTGAGAAGACCAGGCACATGACTCTAACGGGAATCGAACCATTGATCTCTGAGGAGGAACGGTTTTAGCGAACCCGAAGAGCAATGTGTTAAATAATGAGATATAATAATGTAGCGTGATTTCACGACCTATATGTGAATATCATAGCAGTTTTAAGATAAAGAATTGTAAGCAAATGCAAGCAAATATACGTTTTCGAAGCCTACAGGAACGAGAGCAGGCCAGTTGACGTTTTTACTAATTGCAGTTGGAAAATGGGTGGAGACCATAGACGCCAAGGGATCTACTTTCGTCTGGAGCGAGGAGACAGCTCAAAATTAATGACCCGGGTATTCACCGCTTGACAACGATGGAACCTAGGGTAGGGATGAATATCCACGGAAATTAATTAATTACAGCCAAGTGGAGCATTAAAATGGAATGAAATGTACACCCAGGTGAATATATTCAAGGAGAGATAATTTAGGAATGATTTTACACCTAATTAAGGCCAATATCTCTAAATGAACGCATTACTACCGAGCCTACGCTCGAGAGGAGTGATTTGGTGACCAGTCAAGGGGGAATCACCATTGTGGCGTCCTGACGCGCTGGACTAAGGCAATTAATTGTAATTAATTGGCCGAAGCGATCGCCGGCACGCGAACGTTTATGAAACCTCCACACTTAAATAAACAAGGTGTATATGTCATTTCGGCCGAAAAGGTATTATTTCAAGGAAGGAGTCGCAGCCACATGTCCGGTGGACTATATTTTACAAGAAACCTTTATAAGGAGGGAGCAGTGCAGGCCAAGCCAGTCGTCTACAGTGGTCTACAGTCGTCTTGAGTTGTCTTGTTGTCTTCAGTCTGTATACACGTAACTAATACGCAGCCAGTAAGCGAGCGAAATGTTAAAGTATCAACGCCCAGCCGTTGAAGAACAATGAAACAAGTCATACAGCTTCATAAGTAATCATGAAGTGCGTCGAAGTAATTTAATATAGATATTTATCTATTATATGACGCAGATATAAATTCGCCACAGCGAAAAAGGAACTTATAATGTTTTTGAACATTTCATATACCGGGAAGTATTGTCAGAATTGTATATGACATTATCATCAGGATCACTACAATGAAGGGAGCTTGGGAAACATCGCTACTTAATCTGGATAGTGAGCTGAACGATATTGCAGGTGACGAGGATCGAACGTCCGTAAACGCTGTTAAACTTTCACGGAGACCAGCGATTGGCGTAATTGCATCGCATCTCTGAGATCAGGCGTAGGAAGAGTCCGAGTAAGGATCAACCTATGAAATAGTGAATAAGTGTACATAAATTGTGCAATAGTGATTTAAATGTGTTCTTGTGTACAGTGATTAATATGCATTGTGTAAATGTGAAAGAGGCCACTGATAAGAGTATGTTTATCATGTGGGAAATGTGTGAAATTAAGTGTTGTAAAAAAATATAACATGATGGCTTAAATCAAGCGTCATGGTAGGCCTGAAGCTGAAAGGCTGGTACCATCCAGCGAAAATAAAAAGTGAGTACCAATTTACAATGTTGTTATAACTAAATAGTTCACCATATAACGATTTATCACTTTGAGACTAAGATGTCACTGTCACTTATTGAACGAGTTTTCACCACTGGTCTTGAATAAAGTATGGCTTGGAAGGTGATTTGTTTAGGGCCATTCAGGCGGAAAATAGTGATGGATGTAACGATAACGTTAAATGAATAATAATAATAAACTGGGGTCGGCAACAGTAAAGTAATAGGCATTTTTGGCCTAAATAATGTTCAAAATGTGTCATGTCTAATATAAAGATACTGTGTTTGGTAAACAGTAAGAAAGTAACGTGGAATATAACGAGATACGAGAGTTTTTCAGTGTCAATGATGTGTTGAATGAATATTTGATATGGTCAATCCTTAGGATTATATTTGAGGACCATTAAAGTAAAGTAAGCCAGCAAATTTATACATTGTTATTAGGAGCTATTTAAAGCTTTGGCTTAAGTGTTATTACAGAGAGAACGCGGGTGCCTTAATAATTGAGTCATCTATGTGAAGTATTGTATGAGCCACATATAAGCGTGCATAATTAACGTAGAATCCAGTGATTTACGTAAATAAATAATTGCGGGGACCAAACTAATATAGCTTGCGCGTTAGGTGAGAAGTTGGCTAATCTACGAGTAGTATCGCCCTTGTGCATACTCTAGTATTCGCAGCGAATTGAACAGAGCCTGTCTGTATCCAACGCTTGCATGAATTATGGCCACGAGTGATGTCCGTTGACACTCCGTGAGCATGTGTGTAAATGATCTACCCTGAGAGGTAAGAATCATATTCGTCATTCAGGAAACGCAGATTTCCTCATGTTATTATGTGACAGCTGCCGGTGAGAATCCTGTGTTCTCATTTTGATGCGCGTCCAAAAGCCACTAGTAGTCACCATAGAACGGCAAGGCTATCACAGGAATCCATCCCCAGCCATGAATGTTAATAAGGAGCCAGTTGAGCCCGATACACTCTAATGATAGGTGTTAAATAATTAAATGACTCAATTACTTATGAACAACAATTAGCGTATCCCTGCGTATCGAGCGGCCATCTTGTGCAGCTTGCCGGAACTAATTTTATTGCCTGCTGGGGAAAGGGAACGTCGGTCGGGTAGTCCTTTAAATTATGGTCACAGTAGGACACTGAAGAATCTCGATATTTCAATAAGCAATTAAGTTATGAGTGTAATGATGATGCCAATTGAATTAAATGATGTGTTCCAACTCACATACATTGTTGAATCAAAGAAATCGGATAATATTTGGCCCAGTTATTCTCTGAAGAGGAACACTGAACCAAATAAAGTGTTAGGCATCCTTTTAGAATGCATTTTTGCCAGTTCACGCTAATTTATGCAGACGGGTATGTGATTTCTAAGAACATGACACATTTGTAACGATAATAAGCCCGACAAGACCCAGAAAATCGTTGTATGGTGAAACTGTAAATATTTCTATCCATGTTTATTTTGGAAGGGAAATGTACCACTTTTTAAAGCGTTTTAGATTGATGGAAAGAAGGAAGATGATTCACACGACACAACAAATAATTGTTAATTAAAGCAGAAAAATAATGAATTTATGCTAATCAAAGTAAATGCCATAAGAAACGGAGTAATGTTTATTTAATGTCATTTTGATGTGATATGTGATTTTTATGTTATGATACTCCAGTTAAATAAAATCGTGTCACATGATGAACACTATGGAAACCCATGGAAGTCTGAAAGTATCAATGATAGGATGCTAGAAATAGATTTGAGTGCAGTATTGCAATAATGAAGAAGAGACTCCCAAAACAACCCTATTTTTAATTGTGGGAGTTAAATATAATTTGTCCTTTATTTGTATTTGTTGTATAGCCATGATTTTATACCAGTAAATAATTTATTTTAGGAATATGATGTGTATTTCATGTAGAGTAGTTACCTGGTAGACTCAAATCCTGAGCATGTGGTCGTATGGTGGGCAGGAACGCCCCATACCTCGAAAGACCGTGAGTTAGCTGGGATACGAACACATGTTCCACATGATGACAGTTGGGTACAGTACATAACTCTATGGCCTATACATATAACAATCCAAAATGGCGAGCATCAGAAATATTTAGACGGTTCTCAATATCTACGAATCTTTTCCTGCAATCAAGCTGATTTTTTATTTTCATAGAAGCTATGAACATAAGTTAACCTATAGGACTTTAGTAGGCGAGAGCGAGGGGTTCTCCCCCCCCCCCCCACCACTACTCCCAATGCGAGCCGATAACTCCCGAACCCGTGGTCTGAGATTCACGAATGAGGTGTAGTTGGACTCGAGCTGATGGGGGCTTTCCTATGGACCACTCGTTATATTAAAAAAAAAATGAAAATTTTTGTTTTTGAAAGTAGGTGTTAGTTTGAAAACCAAACATGATAGTACGTTGTGCCAAGGTTCAAACCAATGGTTTTTATGTCCCTTATATTTTATAATAAAACTTTATTTTTGATGTTTTTTTGAAAACAGTCAAATTTTGAAATTACTACATTTGGAAACTAGGATTTTTACAAAAAAGTTTGTTGGACGTAAATGAATGTTCCCTACCCCTTCTACTTCCAAAATAAATTTCAAGTCTCTAGGATAAAATCTGGTAGTAGTGGGATGAGGGCAATTCTCCTGCATCCCCTACTTTCATATAAACTTTGCCGATATCTCCCGAACGCATGGTTGTATTTTAACGAAAGAGAAGTTGTTGGCGTTGGGGTAACGTCCTCTTTGCCACTAATGTGTGTTGGTATTTTTTTAAAATTGTTTTGAAAATTCTTGTTTATTCGATTGGTGCTATTTTGGAAACGGTGAATTTTGGAAAAAAAGTTTGTTTGACGTTAATGAAAGGTGGGCATGCCCTGTATGTGGGCAGCACGTTTCAAGGGTGTAGGAGGGATAAAATGATAGCCTACTTTCTCACGAACATTGGCGATAATTGGCGAATGGATGGTCGGATTTCAACAAATGAGGTGTCATTGGACTCGAGCTTACGTCCTCTTTCCTATAGACAACTCGTTATATTAAATAAAAATGAATGTTTTTGAAAATAGGCGATAGTTTGAAAACCAAACATGATAGAACGTTGTGCCATAGTAAACACGAATGGTCTCTATGACCTTTATATTTATAATAAAACTTTTTATTTTTTTGAGATTTTTTGAAAACACTCTAATTTTGAATTTTTACTACATTGGAAACTAGGAATTGTACAAATAAGTTTGTTTGACATAAATGAAACGTCCCTACCCCCTCGACCATGAAAATAAATTTCTAGTCTCTAGGGCAAAGCTATGCATTTTAAAACTTTTTTTTAAAACAGAGAGCCGGTAGCGCTTGACACATGTTACAACGAGGCTATGACTGATCATGGTGAATACAGGAAATGGCTATTTCGACGGGCCAGCAGGACGAGGGGGCGCTTTTTTGATATTTTCCTATATGACGAACGAATGAAGGTGAATATTTTCAAAAGAATCCCTCATCGTGATCTTTAAAACATGTTAGTCAACACTGACCAGTAACCTGACAAATTCATAATGGTATTAGACGAATAAAAGCAAGGCTTTTATAGTCGACGACAACAACAACAGAACTTGCTTTGTGGTGTTTGAAGCCATATTTTCAGTGTTGCCTTAGTAAACAAGAGTTTAGTTCTATTCAGTCGGTCAACACGAATGTACCCAAAAGTGATGGGTTATGCCCTAATCCTGAAATAAATTACATGAGATTAATAAAACACTAGGATGACCAGTTTCGATCGTCAAGCGATCATCATCAGATCCAATACACTTAGGCTACAAAATCTATGTTTGAAATACAGGTGAAAATATTTACAATATGTACAATTATTTAGTTGCAGTATTGGTACTGCAACTGTCAGTGTATGCTAAATGCAGTATATATGTTAGGTGAAATGCTAAATGGTGATAGCTATCCGTAGATTGTACTTTAGAGAGATTATATGGTTGTAAACTATGGTTAAACTATAAAATTTTAGGCTAACTACTTATCTGATTGTCTTCCGTACAACAGCTACTCGCAGTAACTGCGAGTAAGAGTCGTCACATTTATAATGAACATGTGAATCCGGATATGACCTTTCAAATGTTTACAGAATTGTGTGCCAAGTGCTGGAACACTCAACGTCATGCCTGTTTAGTGATTGACAAACAAAGTGAACTCAACCAAGGACGGTATCGCTTAGGGTTTGATCATTGTATTGCTATTTAAGGCACTGTCTCCTTCCTTCTCAAGTCATTTGTCAAGACACCATGGCGTTAGCAGAGACTCAATTGAAAAACATATTATTCGAGCAAAAAATACTATTCGCCAAATGTTTCGTCAATTGAAACGATCACATGCAGATCATGCTTTGTTTATTCAACAACATTTAGCACCTCCGCTAAAAGCCATGTTGAAACCCTCTTTCAAGCCATCTGAAACACTACCCACCGTTTCACAAGCCACGCAGACGCTGCACGAGGACCCTCAGGAAGAGGAAGAGGAACAGGAAGATTTGACTAGTGTTAGCGAAGTTGAGGATGAGGAGGAACACGTTTTTACGCCTCAAAAAAAGTCCTCACCCCTTGCAGAGGTTTGGAGTAAAAAGAAATCCTTGGCCATGGTCGAAACACCTTGCCCTTCCAGATCGTCTCCGTTTTCACAAGTCTTGGTCACCCCTCAAAATAAAGCTCAACTGAAAACCATTTTAATAAAATATTATGGAGCAACACTACAACCCTATCTCATTGATCTATTTATTGGAAACACAGATACCACGTATGGTGTTCGCTATGAGGATGATAGTTTTAAAATTGGGGATTCATCCATTAAATTCGCTCGTACTAATGCTGTCTTTAAAATATCAACTATAAATTGACGCCAGGACTATTAAAGCTGCTCTTCCCTCGAACACCCTCATTCCATGATTATACGTCAGAGGACCTTGGCAAATATAAATCCATTTTATTGGACACCCATGCCCACAAAAGACAGTATGATCCCACTCAACAAGTGAATGCCAATATATCTCAAAAATATAAAACCATCATTGCAAAAATGTTTTCCACCAGTCAAAGTGGTCGTTGTAAAGCATCCGCTTCGGGAGTGACATTTAAACCATTAAAACCCCTTGTGGATGTTACCTACTGGCACAATCCCAATAAGCTCGTCCAGCGGCTACAGTTGTTGCATGCTTCACGTCAAGCCGGCCATACCGGTCACGATTGGGAAATTCAAGAAATTGAACAAGAACTTCGAAATGCCAAAATTATTGTTTAAGCCCTCACCCATTAAAATGGGTATTCCTCACGAGTTGCATCGCCGAGCTAGGCGTCACAATCCACGACTCAAGGTGATTTCACGAGGTGTGGATGAAATTTGGCGGGCTGACTTGGTTGAAATGATACCCTATGCTGGCGTTAACGACGGTGTATACTATAGGTTGACCGTCATTGATGTCTATTTCAAAATGGCCTTTGTTGAACCTGTGCGTCGCAAGTCTGGTCCACTAGTTGCAAAGGCCTTTCAACATATTATTCAACAATCCAAACCTCAACCCCAGTTGCTACAAACCGATCAGGGGAAAGAATTTTTCAACAAGGATTTCTCCAGTTTTCTCAAATCTAAGGATATTCACCATTACACCACGTACAGCAATCTCAAAGCCAGCGTGGTTGAGCGGTTTATCCGAACATTGAAAACGCATATGTGGAAAGCGTTTACCACTCAGGGCACTTATCGCTGGTTGGACATGTTACCAGATCTAGTAAAACAGTAATGACTGACTGTGTGTCATAACATGATCAACACTCTAATACCCCTGCCCTCGTCTCCTCGCCCAGCCCCTAGCCCTGTGTCTCTCTTACCACAGCTGTTAACATCGCTCTTGCCCTGCAATTGGCTATGACTATGGTAGGGGGAGGAGTTATACTCACTAACTGCATTATTTCTCTGACGTCGTTGCGATATTGTTCGACCTTCAACTCACCTCTATGTCACTGTAATTTTCCATTGGCCTGTTGTCCCGTCCGCTTACATTCCTGAATCGCGATAACATGTTACATCCTGTCACCCAGCCAGCCAGGCTCCAAGCAGACCTCTCGAGCAGATATTCTGTTTTTCTTTCCTTGCTGCCAGTCAGACATAGACAATCAAGTTCTGTTGTTGTTGACTATAAAAAACCTTGCTTTTTTTATTCGTCTCATAGCATTATGAAATTGTCAGGGTACTGGTCAGTGTTTACCAACATGTTTAAAGATCACCGTGAGGGATTTTCGAAATATTCGCCTTCATTCATCTGTCATAGGAAAATATCGAAAAGCGACCCCTCGTTTTGCCATACATCGCCCCGACGAAATTGCCATTTCCTGTATTCACCATGATGAGTCATAGCCTCGTTGTAACAAGTGTCAAGCGCTACTGGCTCTCTGTTCTACAAACACTCTTTTATTTAATTTTTTTAAAGTGCATAGTTTTTGCCCTAGAGACTTGAGATTTATTTTCATAGTCGAGGGGGTAGGGACCTTTCATTTATGTCAAACAAACTTATTTGTACAATTCCTAGTTTCCAAAATAGTAGAAATCCAATATTTCAGTGTTTTCAAAAAATCTCAAATAATAAAAAGTTTTATTATAAAAAAATAAAGATCATAGAGACCATTCGTTTTAACTATGGCACAACGTTCTATCATGTTTGGTTTTCAAACTATCGCCTACTTTCAAAAACAAAAGTGTTCAATTTTTTTTTAATTTAACGAGTGGTCTAAAGGAAAGAGGACGTCAGCTCGAGTCCAACGACATTTGTTAAAATCTGACCATCCATTCACCAATTATCGCCAATGTTCGCGAGAAATTAGGCTACCATTTTTTCCTCCTACACCCTTGAAACTTGCTGCCCACCTAGAGGGCATGCCCACCTTTCATTAACGTCAAACAAACTTTTTTCCAAATTTCACTGTTTCCAAAATAGCGCCAATCCAACTACAAGGATTTTCAAAACAATTTTTTAAAAATACCAACACATATTCATAGCAAAGAGGACGTCACCCCAACGCCAACAACACCTCGTTCGACCATGCGTTCGGGAGATATCGGCAAAGTTTATATGAAAGTAGGGGATGCAGGAGAATTGCCCTCATCCCACTACTACCAGATCTTATCCTAGAGACTTGAAATTTATTTTGGGAGTAGAAGGGGTAGGGACCATTCATTTACGTCAAACAAACTTTTATGTAAAATTCCTAGTTTCCAGAATATAGGAATTTCAAAATTGGATGTTTTCAAGAAAACATCAAAAATAAAAACTTTTTTTATAAAATACTAGCAGAAGTTCTTCGAACGGTGTTCGGTGTTAACACCGGACATTATCAATTGAGCTACTGTTGCAATGGTTAACGGTTTGTCATTTCTTCATAAGTTTATCAGAACGAAGTTAGTTTTCTGGGAATATCACACACACTGATAATTTAAGGGCCTTAAAATGTGGTTTTCGGAGACCCTTTATAGACTCGCAAATTTTGTGTCTCACATTGAGAAGTGCAACATATGCTTTGGTCGTCCTAGGATAATTTTTATATTTCGCCTATTTTAGCATGTATTTTGAGAAGGTTTTCCCTATATCCACCCTTCTACTGTATGAAAAGTACGGTGAAGAGTTTTATAAATGATTGGTGTATTGACTCATGTTTACCATACCTAATTATACTTCTTTAGTCTCAAATGGCCCAAATTCCTAAAAGCCGCAATAAATGCTGATACAATTCAGGAATTTTTGAAAATAATGTTGCTGTTTGGAGATATAATAGACCTTCTGTACTTTATGTCGCTCGTGAAAATTGCATGAAAAAATTCTAGGTTACCCCTTGACCCCATTAATTCCATTGATGAATTATACAGACTAAGTTGGTTCCGTGATAACCTTATATTTGCAAACTTTCACAGAAATGTAATAAATGTAACAAATTGCTTCTTACTGGAATAGATGGAAAGTTGAATGCCACCCCTTGAGATAATGTTGTCATGGTTACCGATTTGCATTCCTTCATTAGTTTGTTAAATTAAATTTAATTAGTTTTCTGGGAATGTTTCAGAAACTGTTGGTTTTAGAGCCTTATAATGTAGTTTTCGATGACCCTCGAGTTTTATTTCCGGCACCGAGGGGCTTTGTCTCGTCGTTGTACGCCATAATATAATACTAATAATAATAATAATATAATATAGGGATAGGAATATAATAGACCTGCCATACCACACCCCCAGGTGTAAATCGCGTGAAAAAATTCTAGACTACCCCTTGACCCCCTTAAGCTCATTTTACGTATTGATGAAATTTACAGCTTAATTTGGTTCCATAATAACCATCTAGCCGTTTGCTAACTTTCACTCTACCGTAATGTAATTAATGGAATTGCATTGCGTCTTACAGCAATAGATAGACTTCTAAGAATCTGTTGCCATGGGTATCGGCTTGCATTCGTTCATTAGTTTATTAAATTAAATTAGTTTTCTGGGAATATCTCAAAAACGGTTGGATGTAGGACCTTAAAATGTGTTTTTAGGGCCCCCGAGTTTTGTCTCTCACATTGAGGGGCTGAAAATGAGCTTTGTCTCGTCCTTCTACTCCTATTTCAGCATGTATTTTAAGGGGGTATGCCCCCTTTTATGATAGGTACAGAGAAGAGTTACATCAATGATTAGTGTCGTGCCTCTGATGGATATCTGAACCAAATTTTACGTTGATACACCCAGCCGTTCTCGATTTATAAGGGAACAAAGTTGTCCACAGACAATCAAACAAACAGACAGACAGACAAAAAATATTTTCGCGCGCATCCGTCATAAAACAGTATGAAACGCGCAAATAACTCAAATTTACGTAGAAATTGAGTAGAGATATACTGCACCGCTCGGTGTTGACCGTGTTTTATTGCACAAATTTAGGCTTTACTCGCTAACCTTGGAGATACACGAAAAGTGATAAGGACCTTTTGGATAGAAAATTGAATGTTAAAGCTCATGTATGCCATCAAAAGGTTGCTATTTCTTAGCGTTCTCTTTTTATTTGAAATGGAAATATCAAATTTTGAAACCAAAGGGTGTAGTGACGTCATAAATGTGGGTTTTACTCGCTAACCGTTGGAGATAATCGAAAAGTGAAGCTCGTATGTACCGTCAAAAGTTTGATATTTCTTAGCGTTCTCTTTTTATTTGATAAGGAAATATGAAGATTTGATTAAAGTGTGTAGTGACGTCACTAAAATGGTTGCCATTTTTAATAGTGTAAAATATCGAAATAATATGCATCCTATATGTAAACCTGGTAAATCAGCTACTTCCATGCAAAATTTCATTTAAATCGGACCAGTGATTCTTGCGTTATTGAGTAGCACACAGACAGACAGAAAGACAGACACACACGATCTCATTTTTATATATTAGTATAGCAGAAGTACCCGTCCTTCGAACGGTGTTATATATTAACACCAGACATTATCAATTGAGCTACTGTTGCAATGGTTAGCGGTTTTTCATTCCTTCATAAGTTTTTCAGAACGAAGTTAGTTTTCTGGGAATATCACAAACACTGTTAATTTAAGGACCTTAAAATGTGGTTTTCGGAAACCCCTTATAGACTCGCGTATTTTTTGTCTCACATTGAGAAGCGCAACATATGCTTTGATCGTCCTTCTAGGATAAATTTTATATTTCGCCAATTTTAGCATGTATTTTGAGAAGTTTTTCCCTATATCCACCCTTCTAATGTATGAAAAGTACGGTGAGGAGTTTTATAAAAGATTGGTGTATTGACTCATGTTTACCATACCTAATTTTACGATGCACCACGCATCTGAACACGATTTATAGGCGTACATAAAGATACACAGAAAGACAGACAGACAATTCTATTGTCGACAACATATCACCCAGATATCCAAATATGGGTGTATCTACCATGCAGTATCAAACAAAATCATCCTTACGATGAACCCGTATGTCGAAAAAAAAAAAGTTAAAATTTGCTCTCAAACTAAATTCACCTAACGTGTACTTCTTGACGTGAAATAGAATTGAAAGCCTTGTAGACGAAACGCAATACACCTCACATAAAAAATGACCCTCTACGTTGTGTTAGCCCCCATACACAGGAAGACCTCTTTCATAAATTATAAAGGCTTATGGTGAATGAAAATTCAGGTTATTTAGTCTCAAATGGCCCAAATTCCTAAAAGCCGCAAAAAATGCTGATTCAATTCAAGAATTTTTGAAAATAATGTTGCTGTTTGGAGATATAAAGGAAGATTGTAGTTTTACGGAACCATTAATCGCGAGATCATAAGCCACGGAACCTCCATTTTACGTGGAATCTGAACCACAGGGCATGGCATTTCACTTTGAAAATGTTTGGAGATATAATAGACCTTCTGTAGTGTATGTCGCACGTGAAAATTGCATGACAAAATCTAGGTTACTCCTTGACCCCCTTAATTGCATAGATGAATTATACAGTCTACGTTGGTTCCGTGATAACCGTATAGCCATTTGCAAACTTACACAGAAATGTAATAAATGGAGTGACTTTACTTCTTACAGAAATAGATGGAAAGTTGGATGCCACCCCTTGAGATAATGTTGTCATGGTTACCGATTTCCATTCCTTCATTAGTTTGTTAAATTAAATTAAATTAGTTTTCTGGGAATATTTTAGATACTTTTGGTTTTTGGTTGGCCTTATAATGTAGTTTTCGAGGACCCTTTAGGGACCCCAAGTTTTGCTTCTGGCACCGAGGGGCTTTGTCTCCTCGTTGTAAGCCATAATATAATAATAATATAGGGATAGGAATATAATAGACCTGCCGTACCACACCCGGAGGTGTAAATCGCGTGAAAAAATTCTAGTGTACCCCTTGACCCCCTTAAGCACATTATAGGTCTTGATGAATTTTACAGCTTAATTTGGTTCCTTGATAACTTTCTAGCCGTTTGCAAACTTTCACACCAATGTAATTAATGGAATTGCATTGCGTCTTACAGCAATAGATGGACCTCTGAGAATCTGTTGCCATGGATACCAGCTTGTATTCGTTCATTAGTTTATTAAATGAAATTAGTTTTCTGGGAATATCTCAAAAACGGTTGGTTTTTGGGCCTTAAAATGTGGACCCGAGTTTTGTCTCTCACATCGAGGGGCTGAAAATGATCTTTGTCTCGTCCTTCTACTCCTATTTCAACATGCATTTTAAGGGGGTAGGCCCCCTTTTCTAAGAGGTACGGAGAAGGGTTACATCACGTCTCGTGCCTCTGATGGATAGCTGTACCAAATTTTACGTTGATACACCCAGCTGTTCTCGAGTTATAAGGGAACAAAGTTGTCCACAGACAATCAAACAAACAGATGGACAGACCAAAACATAATTTTCGCGCGCATCTATCACAAAACAGTCTGAAACGTGTAAATAACTCAAATTTCCGTAGAAATTCAGAAAAAAAACAGACAAATTTTCTTTCTTATATATGTAGAGATATACTGCACCGCTCGGTGTTGACCGTGTTTTATTGCACAAATTTAGGTTTTACTCGCTAACCGTTGGAGATACACGAAAAGTGATAAGGACCTTTTGGATAGAAAATTGAATGTTAAAGCTCATGTATGCCATCAAAAGTTTGCTATTTCTTAGCGTTGTCTTTTTATTTGAAATGGAAATATGAAATTTTGAAACCAAAGGGTGTAGTGACGTCACAAAAGTAGGTTTTACTCGCTAACCGTTGGAGATACACGAAAAGTGACACGGACCTTTCGGATAGGAAATTAAATTTTAGAGCTCATATGTGCCATCAAAAGTGGGCTATTTCCTACCGTTCTCTCTTTATTTGATATGGAAATATGAAATTTTGAAACCGAAGGGTCTAGTGACGTCACATAAATGGTCGCCATTTCTTAATAGTGCAAAATATCGAAATTAAAAGTATCCTATATGTAAACCTGGTATTTCAGCTACATCCATGCAAAATTTCATTTAAATTGGACCAGTGGTTCTTGCGTTATTAGGTAACACACAGACAGACAGACAGACTGACAGACAGACCGACACACACCATCTCATTTTTATATATTAGTATGATGATAAAGGACATAAAACCCATTGGTTTGAGCCTTGGCACAAAGTTCTATCATGTTTGGTTTTCAAACTATCACCTACTTTCAAAAACAAAGTTTTTTTTTTTAAATATAACGAGTGGTCCGTAGGAATGCCCCCGTCAGCTTGAGTCCAATGACACCTCATTCGTGAATCTCCGACCACGGGTTCGGGAGTTATCGACTCGCATTCGGAGTATCGGAAGGGGGAGGGGGGGGGTAGAACCCCTCGCTCTCCCCTACTGACTTTCATTAACCTGGTGAGCACAAATCAAACACGGCGGCGACGCGATGTATAAATATCTAAATGGACGTTTCTCGCGATTTAACCATCCGAGTGCAGTGAAACTTTGCACGTTATATGCTTATACAAATGTTAAACCACTGACATATATTTTATTTCAATTGTTTCCATAACCACAAGATGGCAGCTGTGTGAAATTTTTAAATCTCGTTTTTACTTCTTGTGTTCTAATCATGCGATTGAAGTTTGAATATCACATGTACACAATAATCTTCATGTAACAGTACATAAAATCCAACCTGGCGACCATCTGAAATATTTAGAGGTCACAATATCTACGAATCTATCACAACCTTCAAACTTAAATTTTGTATGTTGATAGAGGCAATTAACATGAGTAGGATATATGAAAATAGGCTGTATATTTCTTCACGGAACTACTTGTTCATTTTGCAGTATACTCGGTTTCCTTCAAGTTTCGTTATTTTGCCTTCATTATATAGGTTTCTGGATTTCCTATTTCTGGTTACAGGGTCTAGGACATATACAGTTTCACCTATTTGATAGGAGTGCTCGAAAAGAGAATATTTTGGGTCGGGTTTGTTCTCTTTTAAGATTTTCAATGGGTTTCCTTGTCTCTCGATATATTCATTTATTTTTGGAGATGGGGAGAAGATATGGTCTAACGCCTTATAATATGGGCCATATAGAGCATTGAATGGTGGCTGCTTGGTTGTGGAGTGTATTGAAGAATTGTAGGTTGTGATTGCGGTAATTATGAATTGGGAGTGTGGAGTGAATTTATCATGATCTTTCGAGATTCTTAGTTTTTCTAGGAGAGTTGAATTCAGTCTCTCTACTGGAGAGTTAGACGAGGAATTCAGTGGTGTGGTAGCATGATATTCAATATTGGTTGCTTTACAGTATTCCGTAATTTGACTGTTCTCAAATTCTCCTCTGTGGTCAAGGGTAATCCTTTTTGGAAAACCATGGTGTGAGAAATACACTCGCAGTTGATTCATAACGGCCATGGCTGTGCCATTAGGTAGTATATAGGCTTGCCCATATTTTGAGAATATATCTAGTATGGTAAAATGTGGTTTTGTTCGAAGTGAAATGTGTCAATATGAATCTGAGCAAATGGGTGGTCGGCTGTTATAGGACCTTGGTTTGATACCTCGTTAGGGTGCCTTTCATATTTATTCCTCTGACATACTGTAAGTTACACTGATTTATCACATTTGTAATTATTCTTTTAGGTGTGGCCAATAGTACTTGGCTCGAAGGTGTTCAAACGTTTCTACAATACCATTGTGATATATTGCCCTCACGATGGTATCCTCATCTTGACGTGATGTGGGGTCTTGAGAGTTCAAATGATCCTGCGAGCTATGCCGGCGGGACCGTAAGCTCCTGGTAGGGCCTCCCATGCCGGACAGGTCAAAGGTGATGAGCCAGACTAAGAGGGATACCCTGGTCCTCCAGGTTGGCGGTTGGGCGTAGGGTTAAAACCCTACCCTGTAAAAAATCTCATGTTTCGGATACCTTACAAGTGCCTCGGAATGCTGATCACTCGATGACGAACCGGCAAAGGAAACGGTTAATTAGAAGGAAAGCGGATATTATATTAGCGACATGGAATGTTAAAACCCTAAAGAGACCTGGGAAATTGAGAGAGATTAGAGAAAAAATGGGAAAATACCGAGAGGAAATAGCTGCACTACAGGAAATACGATGGAAAGGCCAAGGAATTATACTGATGTACAGTGGAGGAAACACCGGTTATGGTGGTACAGGCTTTCTTATACAAAAGTCTGATAAGTCAAGTGTAATAAACTTTAATGCTATAAATGAAATGATGTGTTCAGTGCGACTACGAGCAAAGTTTTTTAACATCACCATGTTCTGTGTCTATGCCCCCACAGAAGAGGCAGAAGAAGAAGGGAAGGATAACTTCTACACTAAGTTGGAGGAGGAGGTCAACAAAGTACAAAGACATGATGTGAAAATAATCCTTGGTGACCTAATGCCAAAGTCGGGAAGGAAGAGGTGTTCAGAGATATAATAGGGAAGGAAAGTTTACACGAAGGGAGTAATGACAATGGATTGCGGTTGATAGACTTTGCCATTGGGAAAGAAATGGTGGTAAAAAGTACTTGGCACCCAAGGAAAGATATCAAGAAAGAGACCTGGGTGCCTCCGTACGGAGTTACAAGGAATCAAATAGATCATGTGATTATTGACAAACGACATGCATCAGATGTTACGGAAGTAAGTAATTGTAGAGGAGCAGATGGAGACACAGGTCATTACTTGGTAAGAATGAAATATAGACAAAAAAATGATTCATCGAGGCCCCCTTTTATGAGAGGTACGGAGAAGGGTTACATCAATGATTAGTGTCGTTCCTCTGATGGATTCTGTACCAAATTTTACGTTGATACACCCAGCCGTTCTCGAGTTATAATGGAACAAATTTGTCCACAGACAATCAAACAAACAGACAGACAGACAGACAGAAACATTATTTTCGCGCACATCTATCATAAAACAGTCTGAAACGTGTAAATAACTCAAATTTCCGTAGAAGTTCAGAAAAAAACAGACAAATTTTCTTTTTTATATACAGTATGTAGAGATATACTGCACCGCTCGGTGTTGACCGTGTTTTATTGCACAAATTTAGGTTTTACTCGCTAACCGTTGGAGATACACGAAAAGTGATAAGAATCTTTTGGATAGAAAATTAAATGCTAAAGCTCATGTATACCATCAAAAGTTTTCTATTTCTTAGCGTTCTCTTTTTATTTGAAATGGAAATATGAAATTTTGAAACCAAAGGGTGTAGTGACGTCACTATAAAGTTCGCCAAATTTTAATAGTGCAAAATAAGTATTAAAAGTATCCTATATATAAACCTGGTATTTCAGCTACATCCATGCAAAATTTCATTTAAATCGGACCAGTGGTTCTTGCGTTATTAAGTAACACACACACAGACAGACAGACAGACAGACAGAAAGACAGACACACACCATCTCATTTTTATATATTAGTACTAGCAGAAGTACCCGTTCTTTGAACGGTGTTCGGTGTTAACACCAGACATAATAATAATAATAATAATGTTATTGGTGTTACGTCCCTTTTAAGTACTGTTGCTTTTAGAGACGCACCAGACATTATCAATTGAGCTACTATTACATTGGTTAGCGGTTTGTAATCATACTAATATATAAAAAAAGATGGTGTGTGTCTGTCTTTCTGTCTGTCTGTCTGTCTGTCTGTGTGTTACTCAATAACGCAAGAACCACTGGTCCGATTTAAATGAAATTTTGCATGGATGTAGCTGATTTACCATGTTTACATATAGGATACTTTTAATTTCGATATTTTGCACTATTAAGAAATGGCGACCATTTTAGTGACGTCACTACACCCTTTGGTTTCAAAATTTCATATTTCCATATCAAATAAAAAGAGAACGCTAAGAAATAGCAAACTTTTGATGGCACATATGTGCTTTAAAATTTAATTTCCTATCCGAAAGGTCCGTATCATTTTTCATGTATCTCCAACGGTTAGCGAGTAAAACCCACATATGTAAGACGCAATGCAATTCCATTAATTACATTGGTGTGGAAAGTTTGCAAACGGCTAGAAGGTTATCACGGAACCAAATTAAGCTGTAAAATTCATCAATACGTATAATGCGCTTAAGGGGGTCAAGGGGTGCACTAGAATTTTTCCCGCGATTTACACCTGCGGGTGTGGTACGGCAGGTCTATTATATTCCTATCCCTATATTATATTATTATTATTAGTATTATATTATGGCGTACAACGAGGAGACAAAGCCCCTCGATGCCAGAAACAAAACTTGGGGGCCTTGAAAACTACATTATAAGACTCTAAAATCAACAGTATCTGAAATATTCCCAGAAAAATAATTTAATTTAATTTAACAAACTAATGAAGGAATGGAAATCGGTAACCATGACAACATTATCTCAAAGGGTGGCATCCAACTTTCCATCTATTTCTGTAAGAAGCAATATCACTCCATTTCTACCTTGCCACGGTGGGTGAGTGGATAGCGTGTCGGTCTACTAACCCCAAGATTGCAGGTTCACTCCTGGCCGTGGTACAGGCCGGACTTTTTTTTTTAGACGAGTGAAAAATCTTAATTGAAGCCTGGAGGCGAGTTACTACAGTACCTGTGTTGTTATCAGCTGCCCCAAGCGCTCCGATGATTGATAAAGCTGTTTCACACTATTGCTGAAGTATAGTCACTGGCAAATATAATGACGTTCTGTTCGTAACTACGTAACGTGTACTTCCGTGTCACACAATACAACGACGTGGACTGTACTGTCTGCTCAAGTCTGGAATTCCATTATCATATCGGTAGTGACAAATGTGAAGTGATAGGGTGAGAGAGTAACTGTGTACAGGCTCATCCGCAGGCTTCAAGGTCAAGGGCAATCGTCTAATACAAACGTCCGGCCTGTACGTGATTTTTGAAAGGCGGCAAAAATACGACTCGCATGTCATACGATGTTGGCATGTCAAAGAACCCATTTGAATTCAGTAGGCCGTGTTCATAATGGCAAAATTAATCTCAGGAGTTTCCGCCAACACAAAGTTCCTCATTTCTCTACTAGAAAGCGCTATAGTAATTCAAGAAGCTTAGATATCTACCCTCCTTGATTTTCATAGTGATACAAGGAACAACGAAATTTCGACATGCAAGCTACCCTTGGGTGTCAAATTACGAAGCTTGCACCCGGCACCCGAGGTCATACGATATTATTATTAGGCTACTCCATTTATTACATTTCTGTGAAA
Organism: Meconema thalassinum; assembly: GCA_946902985.2. NCBI lineage: Eukaryota > Metazoa > Arthropoda > Insecta > Orthoptera > Tettigoniidae > Meconema > Meconema thalassinum. The sequence goes on from OX336391.1 coordinate 845,551, forward strand.
GTTTGCAAATGGCTATAAGGTTATCAGGGAACCAACGTAGACTGTATAATTCGTCAATGCAATTAAGGGGGTCAAGGGGTAACCTAAAATTTTTTCATGCAATTTCACGTGCGATATATAGTACAGAAAGTCTATTATATCTCCAAACAGCAACACTATTTTCAAAAATTCCTGAATTGAATCAGCATTTTTTGCGGCTTTTAGGAATTTGGGCCATTCGAGGCTAAATAACCTGAATTTTCATGCACCACAAGCCTTTATAATTTATGAAAGAGGTCTTCCTGTGTATGGGGACCTAACACAACGTAGAGGGTCATTTTTATGTGAGGTGTATTGCGTTTCGTCTACAAGGCTTTCAATTCTATTTCACGTCAGGAAGTACACGTCAGGTGAATTTAGTTTGAGAGCACATTTTAACTTATCTTTTTTTTTTGTCGACATACGGGGTCATCGTAAGAATGATTTTGTTTGATGCTGTATGGTAGATATACCCATATTTGGATATCTGGGTGATATGTTGTAGACAATAGAATTGTCTGTCTGTCTTTCTGTGTATCTTTATGTACGCCTATAAATCGTGTTCGGATGCTTGGTGCATCGTAAAATTAGGTATGGTAAACATGAGTCAGTACACCAATCATTTATAAAACTCCTCACCGTACTTTTCATACAGTAGAAGGGTGGATATAGGGAAAAACGTCTCAAAATACATGCTAAAATAGGTGAAATATAAAAATTATCCAAGAAGGACGATCAAAGCATATGTCTCAATGTGAGACACAAAATTCGCGAGTATATAAGGGGTGTCCGAAAACCACATTTTAAGGCCCTTAAATTAACAGTGTGTGTGATATTCCCAGAAAACTAACTTCGTTCTGATAAACTTATGAAGGAATGACAAACCGCTAACCATTGCAACAGTAGGTCAATTGATAATGTCTGGTGTTAATATATAACACTGTTCGAAGAACGGGTACTTCTGCTAGTTCCTTCATAAGTTATCAGAACGAAGTTAGTTTTCTGGGAATATCACACACACTGTTAATTTAAGGGCCTTATAATGTGGTTTTCGGAGACCCTTTAAAGACTCGCGAATTTTTTGTCTCACAATGAGAAGTGCAACATATGCTTTGGTCGTCCTTCTAGGATAATTTTTATATTTCGCCTATTTTAGCATGTATTGAGAAGTTTTCCCATATATCCACCCTTCTACTGTATGAAAATTACGGTGAAGAGTTTTATAAATGATTGGTATTGTTACGTGCAAAAGCCCGTCCCAACGTTTTTAAAATCCTTCTCCCCTATATACATGTGTTCCCTGCCATTTAAAGCGCCCGCCTGATGGCTTGGTTCCGCAAATGAACTCGAGATGGCAGTATCTATTGGACTTCGGCGCCTCTAGCCGTGGTTGTTTCTTCGACCGCTAGAGTGAGTGTGTGTTGTCTTCTGATCTCATCCTAATCGAGTCATGTTTGAAGGATATTGTATTCTACGTCATTGAACTATATATACATCATGCCGCCAAAATAATTATATAATATGCACATTGTTACTTGATGTGTCAAGCTGTGGTTGGACAATTACAATTAACATGAATGCAGTGCGCTATTTGACTTTGGATTCTCCGCCATCTTGTGATCTTCATAGTCTGTCTTCAAGAAAGCAACAAGTCGGCTGCTGGTGAAAGAGTGTCTCTCCGTCCGCTGGGGGCTTTGGCCCCTAGCCGCTACGAAATGTGGATTATGCTAAAAAGGAAATGCCTATGCTCTTAAGGCTGTATTTTCGCCATTTCGCATTGAAGATGAAGAATGAAATATTAATAATCGCAACTAGATGCAAACAGGAGTGCTTGTTACCAAAACAGCGCATGTGCGTGTTGGCCATTTTGAGGCAATATAGTGCCGTATAATTTTTTTTTTAATTTGTGTGTTAATTATTTTATTATTATTGTGTCTCCACAGAGAAGTTTTTAAGGTACGTAATTATTTAAAATTTTATATATTGTTATGGAGCTCCGATATTGGCCTTATATTAATGTATTAATTCTGTATTTTGTTTCGCCTGGTAGGCCTAATTTTTCTGTTTTGCTAATGTTACCAAATATGTAAATTTTGTTGTCTTCCTTCGTACCTTCTGGAGACACGTTTCTAGTTTATTTTACGTTGTAAATTTTTATTTATTTAGTTTTTGGTAGTCTTTGGGATAGCCCTATTATTAATTTGATTTACGATCCGTTGCAGCCTAATATGCCTCGTGTCAATAGTGTTAAGGCGTAATTCTTTCCTCCCTTTCTGTTCTCTCTGGTGATTTTAAATTTAATTTTAAGCTAATTGTTTGCCGTAATTCGATTGGACATGCGGTCATCTATTTGGTGGCCATTGTTGTTTTTGTTTTGCCCGAGTGCATTCTGGTCTTGAGAGTACATTCTCTAGGCGTCGAACGGGAGACTCAAACGTGTTGTGGTGCTCGCTTAGTATGTTTTTGTTAATCTTGTTGGTTTAACTTTGTGTTTTTGTGAGTGTTCCCGAGTTTTTCTCCATCATGAAAATTGTGGATTTGTTAATTGATCCTATTTTTATTTTATTAATTTAATTTTTAATTTTTCGTTTCATCGTGGCCTTGATGTCTGCATGTCGGGTCGGTATTGCGTACCTTAGTAAATTATCAAGCCCTTTCTCATTTGGTAATTCTGTTTTTTTATCTTTTGGGCATTATTATTTTAATTTTAAATTAAATGTTTTCATTTCGCTCAGCAAGCATGTTAAGCCGTCTCTTGTCTGCTTATCTAAATAACTTATGTTGGCCTTAAGCCATATGCATCACCAGAGAGAGGTTGTTGTGGCCATAGAGTTTCTTCTTTTTTTATGATTTTGTTAATTTTTTTATTTTCTTCACCCCTTTTGGTAATTAAATTTCCTTTTAAATTTTAAGCAACTGTTGTGGCATTACTTCGTCGGCGACAATTCTATTTGTTATTGGACGGTGTCAGTAGGCGAGCCTGTGCGTTCCCCTATTCTCCACCTTCCTTCCTCCCTTTAGGTGTTCTTCTGTTGGGGCATGTCATCTGGCGGTGATTTTGCAGAAAGCGCCGCGGACCTCTTGAAAACAGGTAAGTAGGCCTCCAGTTCCATTACCACCCCGGGCGGCGCAGGTATATTGACTCATGTTTACCATACCTAATTTTACGATGCAACACGCATCTGAACACGATTTATAGGCGTACATAAAGATACACAGAAAGACAGACAGACAATTCTATTGTCGACAACATATCACCCAGATATCCAAATATGGGTATATCTACCATACAGTATCAAACAAAATCATCCTTACGATGAACCCGTATGTTGACAAAAAAAAAAGTTTAGTTAAAATTTGCTCCCAAACTGAATTCACCTAACCTGTACTTCTTGACGTGAAATAGAATTGAAAGCCTTGTAGACGAAACGCAATGCACCTCACAAAAAAATGACCCTCTACGTTGTGTTAGGTCCCCATACACAGGAAGACCTCTTTCATAAATTATAAAGGCTTGTGGTGCATGAAAATTCAGGTTCTTTAGTCTCAAATGGCCCAAATTCATAAAAGCCGCAAAAAATGCTGATTCAATTCAGGAATTTTTGAAAATAATGTAGCTGTTTGGAGATATAAATGAAGATTGTAGTTTTACGTGACCATTAATCGCGAGATCATAAGCCACGGGACCTCCATTTTACGTGGAATCTGAACCACAGGGCATGGCATTTCTCTTTGAAAATGTTTGGAGATATAATAGACCTTCTGTACTATATGTCGCACGTGAAAATTGCAAGAAAAAAAATCTAGGTTATTCCTTGACCCCCTTAATTGCATAGATGAATTATACAGTCTACGTTGGTTCCGTGATAACCGTATAGCTGGGTAGATTATTGGCTGAGGAATAACCTAACCACCAATGGAAGATGATAAATAAAAGGAGGTGGGTTTCGGACTGAAGAAAAAGGATAGAAAAATAAGAGGAGAGTCCCACAAAAGTTATGAATTTAACTTTAAATGCACTTAGAGGCGGTTGCCACCGCAAATCCGCTCTCTGATACCTAAAATGGGTAAGGACCTGGTCGAAGCTAACGGGAACCGCAGCTAAGACTTGGGCGGTTTGCCAGAGAAAGGCTTTAGTGTATTCCCTCTCAAGCATGCATATGCCTACTATGGGGAAGGGTGATGGTCTGACAAGACAAACAGTAACAGATTTATTGCGTATTAACGAAGGCATAAACCTAGGAAGAGTTAGGAAAGCCAGGATCTTGCCTAACTGTAGTATTTGCGAAATGATAAATCCAAAAACAAATATTTAATTTATTTAACAAGGCAAAATAAGTTGATAACTTTAACAAATATATAGTTTCAATTTTTGGTAAAAATTTGGGGTCGCAGACCTCCTAACATTTAAAGTTTGCTCCAGGCAATTAACAATTCTTTAGGTTTCAAACCTTATATATTTACTAAAATCTTTGTAAGATTAAAAAAAAACAAATGAAGTGATTAAAATTTACAATAAATAGAGTACAAGGTGTGTACTTTAAGAAACTCCTGAGAGAATATTCTAGAGAGAGTGACAACTTCGAAAATAACAATAAGAAAAACATGAAGAATAAGATAGAAGTTCCTATAACTTCTTATATTTAAGCTGAATTACTGTTGGTTATTATACAAATAAGGGTAGGTCACTTACTGTGAAACCTGAAGAGAAAATCAAAAGGAAGGTTCTCGACCTCCTATGTTTAAGTAGGAATCACGAGCCAAATGGGGCAGTTTCCATTTCGTGAGACCTAGAAATAACTCACTCAAGAGTTGAAAGAATTGTTTTCCCTGATTATAAGGTAGAAACAATGTAAGCTTGAACCGTGTATAAAACACGTAGTTATGCAGAAATTAATTAATGATAAACAAGCAAGATGGAAGGGCACTTCGTTAGAGTGACACCTTATTGGAAATGATCCAGAGTTACAATTGTATTAATATGGTTTGTTAGTAGAAGGTTTAGGAAAGATCAATTGGGATTGAGGATAAATGTTCATGGCCTTATTTAATGTAAACGGACGATCGCGACGCGGTAGAAAAGTTGAACAAGCACTAGTTTTCACTATAGTCTATTAAATAGATGAAAAGTTCACTGTAGAAACACGAAAGTTTATGGGAAAGAAAGTTATTGCAATGATGAAAATAACTGGTTGCACTAGGTAGGCGAGAGTTTATTTCTTGAGAAGGTTGTGAATTGCAATTAAATGCGCCATACAACATTCCAACGGTGGAAGAAAATTCGCTATTGCAGTAATTTATAAGGAAGATTCCTCAGTTTAAATAGTATTCCCACAAGTGAGTGAAAAATACATGACGGCAAGACTTGTAGATAGAGTACAGAATCTGGAAGGTTCCAGAACAGTCCTAATAGAAGAATGGGGCCAAAGTTAATCCAGCGGAGGAACTAGCTTGGTAATTTGTAGACAGCGGGTATTAGATAATATCCCACGTGGTGAGAAGATTTCTCATTTAAATAGCTTAAGAAAAGCTACTTTCTAGTAAGGTTGGCTTAGACAAAAGCCCAACATAGCAAATCCCGCGAAGAATGATTACCGCCCCAAAGAAGTAATCTCACGCTGTCTATAAAATAATCAATAAAAGCATGTGGATAATAAAATTGATGAAGATGAGGTTAAAACCTTAAGTCTGTACTTATCTTGATTGCATGTCGAAGGTGAAGTTCCTTTTGACGGATCCCTAATGTGCCAACATGGCGTAGAATGTAGAGAGTGTCTCTTGGTTTGAGGAGACTGGCTCTAGTTGAGCCTTGACTGACCGAGTCAACTGCCGACTTACAAGTGAGACCCACTCAGCGAAGCGCGGAGGGTCCAAGGAAGGGAAAAGAATGGGGGTAGGAGACAAAAGGAAAACATATAAGCACGACCAATATTGTAAACTTAAATTCTCTTGAGGAAATGGTCTTCAAAGAGTTGATAGCAGGCGATGGCAACGAGATCTGGTGGCCAGATGGAAAAGGAAGTCCTCTTGCACCAGGAAGAATTGAGGAGCTTCGGAGATTCGCTGCTAGATGACGCTAGGTGGGTCATGGAAGATATATATCTAGAACAGACTGACAATGACATAAGAGGCATGACCATCAAAGAGAAAATAGAAGATCACTGTTGGTGTTTGATAAAGAGGAAGGAATGAACAAGCAAAGAGCATAAAAAAGAATACTCTATCGTACCGTGTATTCCAAGAATACACCATACTGGGAGGAATGAACACCAACAGAGAACAAATAAGCAGTTAAACATTTAAAGGTAATGGAGAAATTAGAGACAGTGGTCTTGTGATATGACCATTAGTGGTCAAGATTTTGGCCACCCTGACTCTCCCATCCCTTCCAGGATAACACTCGGTCGTTCTACCAGAAGTCCAGACAAGGGGGGGAGAAACATCCCTAACCAAGACCAAGTCCCCCACTTTAATGTCGGGACTGGAAAGAAACCACTTCTGTCTCCGTTGCTAGGAAGTTAAATATTCCAAGTTCCACCTCTTCCAAAAGGAATTGCGGAGGGCTTCAAGTTTACGCCAAACAATGGGTAGATTAGAATCCCTGTAAGAATTGGGAAGAGGAGGAGGGGCAGAAAGAGAAGTGCCGATAAGGAAGTGACCAGGTGTAAGTGGAAGCAGGTCATCAGGGTCATTGGAAAGCGGAGTTAAAAAACGAGAATTAACAACACCTTCAATCACAAAATAGCTAGAAGCTGAGGGAAATAAAGCACTAGTAAAGATTGCGATAAGATGCGAAATAAGAATTAACAAGTTTAAACAAAGCGTATAGAAACAAGTACATCTATTAAGGATAAGAATATACCAAATAAACAAAGGAACTATGCGAGTAGAAAGCAAGAACGCCATAGGTAACAACAATCTAGTAGCCATAAACAATGACCTTAAGTCATAATAAGTATCAAAGGGGTTACTCATAAAAATACTTAAGTCAGCGAGAAACGTGACGTGGCAAGTATAAATACAAAAACACATCGAATGTAACGACAAGAAAAAACAAGTTTTTTCATCAATGAACAATAAGATTGCAAAATATGTAAGCAAAGAGCAATACATGAACGCGTGAAAAATACGTAACGATGTTATGAAACAAGAATCGAAGCAGTTGTAGGATACGAGCGTAAGCAAGTGGGAGAGGCAGGCAAACACGGCCTTGACCCACATAGTACAGCGAGATAAGGAATATAAATATCTGAAAGAGTCCTTGACCGGAACAAGTTTATTTTGGTAATGAGGTGAACAGCTTCTGAACTTACGGAAGCGACTCGCAAGACAATGGTTGGCAGTCAGCCAGAGTTGAGATAAGGGAAACTTGCTCTGACCATTGGCAAGCATACAGGATATGAACAGCAACTTGGCCTTACTCAAGCTTGTATACAAACAAGATTGAAAAACAAGCAGTTCGAAATAAACAAACAACACAAGTGAAATCAGCTGAGACTTAAAGCGGATATTCAGGTTAGACGGCAAGCAGTCATTCGTGGCTTGGACGTGAAAAAACAATTTAGAGACATATGAAATAAAGTAGGAAATCAATTTCGCATAATTTTGAGGATTACGGAATCCGACAATTTTCGACAGAAAAAAGCTTGATTCTTCCGAAATAGGAAGAGAAGCTGGGACATTGAGAAGGAGTTTATGTGTAAGAATAGTTATTCTAGATGCTAGAGGATTCAGATTTTCAAGCGGTTTCAAAAGCGGCTTCCAATTGTGGGGAAGGGGGAAGGAGCCGGCCGTGGCCATCCTTCTAAATAGCGAAAGAAGTGAAACATACCTTACAGCGAAATGGTGGTGACTGATAGCCATGGTTTTACACAAGGGGAAGATAGTTTTCGATAGAAAGTTTAAGCAATTACCTGCTATAAAAAATGACATGAGAAAGTAAACTAAGTAACACAAGGCGAGGCGAACTTGAATTGCCATTTTGTGCGGGAAGAAGGCAAAATCATTTAAACAACTTACAAAGGTGGCGTAGTTGTTCACGATGATACATCGTTTCGGCAAGTGTTTTTCAAATATATCGAGATCGAAAACATGAGCGTTCTCTTTTTCAGAAATGGGATTTATGTCAGCTGTAACGAAATGACATTGCTATTTGGTTTCAAGACTGGGATGTTGGATTTCACCAGTAATAACCCAACCAAAATCGGTGTCTCTGGCGACCACGTTTGAAGATAACTTGCGAACCTGTTTGCGGAGGCAATTCCAAAAAACATTGGCACTGAAAAGTATCTCAATGGGACCTTGAGCATTAAACTGAGGATCAGCTAACCTTAAATGCGAGGGAATGTTTAAACCGGAAGTATTAATAGAGCTGCTAGGAGTGTCCTTGCCAATGCTGGTAAGAATGGGACAGTTTAAGTAAAGATTGGTGTTTCTTTGGCAAACGTCTCTGATTTTCAATTTTGAAGACTGCAAGGCTTGAGTTTTCAAATTGTCAATGCCGGATACATTGATGGAAATAGGCGATGAAGAAAGACCTAGTTTTTTAATTAAAGATTGCGAAACAAAGTTGTGCGTTGAAGCGGAATCGAGAAGACCGCGGGTTCGAAACCAATTTCCAAATTTATCTTGTATTTTGAATTGTACAGTGGACAAAAGGACTTGCGCACTGTGAGAAGTTTCGGCGTTAGAAATGCAGGAAGAAGCATTAGTTTGTTCGGAGCTGCTCTGCATGGAGTTTGAAGAAGCGGGTACTGGTGATCTCGATTTATCATGAACGTGCAATAACGAATGGTGCGGTTTTTTGCAATGGAAACAGAGGTTGGATGACGTGCAGTTTGAAGAAGAATGCTTAGGTGACAAGCAGTTGAAGCAATGTTTGCTATTGAAGACAAATTTCCTTCGGTCTTCAACAGACAATTCTATAAAAGATTTACAGGAGTACAGTGAAGCTTTTTACAGAGCGTGCATTTTAAAGATTTGTTGAGCGGCCTGATATATTCTCTTGGATGGTTGAAAGAAGCGGAACGAGTTTGCTTGTTCTCGACAGATGGGGGCTGCTGACCATTTGAAGAGACAAGTTTTTTCTAAAAAAAATGCGACACTTATGACTCGTTTCGACATTTTCGCACTGAAATGAGAGTGCTGTAAGGACTTGGCACTGGCTGTTGAGAAACAAGATGAGGTGTTCAAACGAATGTTCCTCGTAGCGAGTGAGTTCGATCTCCCAAGCCTTTAATGTTGAAAAATCGAATCTTGATGTAGCTAGATGAATAAGGACTGTGTCCCACGTTTGGACTGGCTGCTTGAGTTGATATAATGCTCTCACGTGCAATTGAATAGAGTCTAACAGGTCTCTTAAAGAGGTGACGTCATTAGGTTTGACGACTGGCAGGTTGAACAGACAGCGGATATGGCGAGCTACACTCAAACGTAAATTGCCATATCTCTCTTTTAGGAGATTAAAGGCGATGTGGTAGTTATCTGCGCTTAATGGCAGTGACTGAACCAAGGCCAAGGCCTCGCCTTCCAAGGACGCACGCAGGAAATAGAACTTATGAATGTCGACAACGTCTGAGTTTTCATGAATAAGTGAGCAGTAAAGTTCATAAAAAGAATACCATTCACCTTCCTGGCCTGAGAAGTGAGGTAGGCTTATCTTTGGAAGTAACGGTTTCGGTTTGTTCTTGTGAACTGAAGCGGATGCGAACTGGGCCGGATTGATGACCCTAGTGTCCGGTTCTGAGATACTGCGGATCAGTTGGTGGGCCTTGGCAATCCCTTCAAAGTACAAGGGTTCGACCTCGTCCCGATCCGATTGAAGTTCTGGGCAAGTGGATTCAATCTCGGTTTGAGTTTGATCGTAATAATCATAGGACCGTTCGTACAACTTAAGGCGTTGTGTCAAGATGTCTAAATCACACTCGGCGGGATTTAATTTGTTGATGAAATTTCTGAATCTGGTGAGTTGCCCTTTATAGGAAGAACGTCTGGCAATGAGAGTTTCATCTTTTTCAGTAGGAGCCATGACAAAGAAAATAGATTGAAATGTAACTCACGAAACTATGGAAACTTGGAGATGCTGTCAAGTTGGCAGCAGCGAATAAGTAGAAAGAACGGGTCACACCACGGGAGATAGGAGCGGCCTCTTTCCACTTCACAGGCTTTGCTCGATGTAGTTATAGCTGAAAGATTCAAAGCAGATATTAATAATTTGCAAAGTACTGCCAAATGATCTTTTAAACAGAAAAAATGACAAATGGACTCTCCCGGGTTTCGGCACAAAGTTTTGGGTAGATTATTGGCTGAGGAATAACCTAACCACCAAGGGAAGATGATAAATAAAAGGAGGTGGGTTTCGGACTGGAGAAAAAGGATAGAAAAATAAGAGGAGAGTCCCACAAAAGTTATGAATTTAACTTTAAATGCACTTAGAGGCGGTTGCCACCGCAAATCCGCTCTCTGATACCTAAAACGGGTAAGGACCTGGTCGAAGCTAACGGGAACCGCAGCTAAGACTTGGGCGGTATGCCAGGGAAAGGCTTTAGTGTATTCCCTCTCAAGCATGCATATGCCTACTATGGGGAAGGGTGATGGTCTGACAAGACAAACAGTAACAGATTTATTGCGTATTAACGAAGGCATAAACCTAGGAAGAGTTAGGAAAGCCAGGATCTTGCCTAACTGTAGTATTTGCGAAATGATAAATCCAAAAACAAATATTTAATTTATTTAACAAGGCAAAAGAAGTTGATAACTTTAACAAATATATAGTTTAAATTTTTGGTAAAAATTTGGGGTCGCAGACCTCCTAACATTTAAAGTTTGCTCCAGGCAATTAACAATTCTTAGGTTTCAAACCTTATATATTTACTAAAATCTTTTGTAAGATTAAAAAAAACAATGAAGTGATTAAAATTTACAATAAATAGAGTACAAGGGTGTGTACTTAAGAAACTCCTGAGAGAATATTCTAGAGAGAGTGACAACTTCGAAAATAACAATAAGAAAAACATTAAAGATATAAGATAGAAGTTCCTATAACTTCTTATATTTAAGCTGAATTACTGTTGGTTATTATACAAATAAAGGCAGGTCACTTACTGTGAAACCTGAAGAGAAAATCAAACGGAAGGTTCTCGACCTCCTATGTTTAAGTAGGAATCACGAGCCAAATGGGGCAGTTTCCATTTCGTGAGACCTAGAAATAACTCACTCAAGAGTTGAAAGAATTGTTTTCCCTGATTATAAGGTAGAAACAATGTAAGCTTGAACCGTGTATAAAACACGTAGTTATGCAGAAATTAATTAATGATAAACAAGCAAGATGGAAGGGCACTTCGTTAGAGTGACACCTTATTGGAAATGATCCAGAGTTACAATTGTATTAATATGGTTTGTTAGTAGAAGGTTTAGGAAAGATCAATTGGGATTGAGGATAAATGTTCATGGCCTTATTTAATGTAAACGGACGATCGCGACGCGGTAGAAAAGTTGGACAAGCACTAGTTTTCACTATAGTCTATTAAATAGATGAAAAGTTCACTGTAGAAACACGAAAGTTTATGGGAAAGAAAGTTATTGCAATGATGAAAATAACTGGTTGCACTAGGTAGGCGAGAGTTTATTTCTTTAGAAGGTTGTTAATTGCAATTAAATGCGCCATACAACATTCCAACGGTGGAAGAAAATTCGCTATTGCAGTAATTTATAAGGAAGATTCCTCAGTTTAAATAGTATTCCCACAAGTGAGTGAAAAATACATGACGGCAAGACTTGTAGATAGAGTACAGAATCTGGAAGGTTCCAGAACAGTCCTAATAGAAGAATGGGGCCAAAGTTAATCCAGCGGAGGAACTAGCTTGGTAATTTGTAGACAGCGGGTATTAGATAATATCCCACGTGGTGAGAAGATTTCTCATTTAAATAGCTTAAGAAAAGCTACTTTCTAGTAAGGTTGGCTTAGACAATAGCCCAACATAGCAAATCCCGCGAAGAATGATTACCGCCCCAAAGAAGTAATCTCACGCTGTCTATAAAATAATCAATAAAAGCATGTGGATAATAAAATTGATGAAGATGAGGTTAAAACCTTAAGTCTGTACTTATCTTGATTGCATGTCGAAGGTGAAGTTCCCTTTGACGGATCCCTAATGTGCCAACATGGCGTAGAATGTAGAGAGTGTCTCTTGGTTTGAGGAGACTGGCTCTAGTTGAGCCTTGACTGACCGAGTCAACTGCCGACTTACAAGTGAGACCCACTCAGCGAAGCGCGGAGGGTCCAAGGAAGGGAAAGAATGGGGGTAGGAGACAAAAGGAAAACATATAGGCATGACCAATATTGTAAACTTAAATTCTCTTGAGGAAATGGTCTTCAAAGAGTTGATAGCAGGCGATGGCAACGAGATCTGGTGGCCAGATGGAAAAGGAAGTCCTCTTGCACCAGGAAGAATTGAGGAGCTTCGGAGATTCGCTGCTAGATGACGCTAGGTGGGTCATGGAAGATATATATCTAGAACAGACTGACAATGACATAAGAGGCATGACCATCAAAGAGAAAATAGAAGATCACTGTTGGTGTTTGATAAAGAGGAAGGAATGAACAAGCAAAGAGCATTAAAAAGAATACTCTATCGTACCGTGTATTCCAAGAATACACCATACTGGGAGGGATGAACACCAACAGAGAACAAATAAGCAGTTAAACATTTAAAGGTAATGGAGAAATTAGAGACAGTGGTCTTGTGATATGACCATTAGTGGTCAAGATTTTGGCCACCCTGACTCTCCCATCCCTTCCAGGATAACACTCGGTCGTTCTACCAGAAGTCCAGACAAGGGGGGAGAAACATCCCTAACCAAGACCAAGTCCCCCACTTTAATGTCGGGACTGGAAAGAAACCACTTCTGTCTCCGTTGCTAGGAAGTTAAATATTCCAAGTTCCACCTCTTCCAAAAGGAATTGCGGAGGGCTTCAAGTTTACGCCAAACAATGGGTAGATTAGAATCCCTGTAAGAATTGGGAAGAGGAGGAGGGGCAGAAAGAGAAGTGCCGATAAGGAAGTGACCAGGTGTAAGTGGAAGCAGGTCATCAGGGTCATTGGAAAGCGGAGTTAAAAAACGAGAATTAACAACACCTTCAATCACAAAATAGCTAGAAGCTGAGGGAAATAAAGCACTAGTAAAGATTGCGATAAGATGCGAAATAAGAATTAACAAGTTTAAACAAAGCGTATAGAAACAAGTACATCTATTAAGGATAAGAATATACCAAATAAACAAAGGAACTATGCGAGTAGAAAGCAAGAACGCCATAGGTAACAACAATCTAGTAGCCATAAACAATGACCTTAAGTCATAATAAGTATCAAAGGGGTTACTCATAAAAATACTTAAGTCAGCGAGAAACGTGACGTGGCAAGTATAAATACAAAAACACATCGAATGTAACGACAAGAAAAAACAAGTTTTTTCATCAATGAACAATAAGATTGCAAAATATGTAAGCAAAGAGCAATACATGAACGCGTGAAAAATACGTAACGATGTTATGAAACAAGAATCGAAGCAGTTGTAGGATACGAGCGTAAGCAAGTGGGAGAGGCAGGCAAACACGGCCTTGACCCACATAGTACAGCGAGATAAGGAATATAAATATCTGAAAGAGTCCTTGACCGGAACAAGTTTATTTTGGTAATGAGGTGAACAGCTTCTGAACTTACGGAAGCGACTCGCAAGACAATGGTTGGCAGTCAGCCAGAGTTGAGATAAGGGAAACTTGCTCTGACCATTGGCAAGCATACAGGAAATGAACAGCAACTTGGCCTTACTCAAGCTTGTATACAAACAAGATTGAAAAACAAGCAGTTCGAAATAAACAAACAACACAAGTGAAATCAGCTGAAACTTAAAGCGGATATTCAGGTTAGACGGCAAGCAGTCATTCGTGGCTTGGACGTGAAAAAACAATTTAGAGACATATGAAATAAAGTAGGAAATCAATTTCGCATAATTTTGAGGATTACGGAATCCGACAATTTTCGACAGAAAAAAGCTTGATTCTTCCGAAATAGGAAGAGAAGCTGGGACATTGAGAAGGAGTTTATGTGTAAGAATAGTTATTCTAGATGCTAGAGGATTCAGATTTTCAAGCGGTTTCAAAAGCGGCTTCCAATTGTGGGGAAGGGGGAAGGAGCCGGCCGTGGCCATCCTTCTAAATAGCGAAAGAAGTGAAACATACCTTACAGCGAAATGGTGGTGACTGATAGCCATGGTTTTACACAAGGGGAAGATAGTTTTCGATAGAAAGTTTAAGCAATTACCTGCTATAAAAAATGACATGAGAAAGTAAACTAAGTAACACAAGGCGAGGCGAACTTGAATTGCCATTTTGTGCGGGAAGAAGGCAAAATCATTTAAACAACTTACAAAGGTGGCGTAGTTGTTCACGATGATACATCGTTTCGGCAAGTGTTTTTCAAATATATCGAGATCGAAAACATGAGCGTTCTCTTTTTCAGAAATGGGATTTATGTCAGCTGTAACGAAATGACATTGCTATTTGGTTTCAAGACTGGGATGTTGGATTTCACCAGTAATAACCCAACCAAAATCGGTGTCTCTGGCGACCACGTTTGAAGATAACTTGCGAACCTGTTTGCGGAGGCAATTCCAAAAAACATTGGCACTGAAAAGTATCTCAATGGGACCTTGAGCATTAAACTGAGGATCAGCTAACCTTAAATGCGAGGGAATGTTTAAACCGGAAGTATTAATAGAGCTGCTAGGAGTGTCCTTGCCAATGCTGGTAAGAATGGGACAGTTTAAGTAAAGATTGGTGTTTCTTTGGCAAACGTCTCTGATTTTCAATTTTGAAGACTGCAAGGCTTGAGTTTTCAAATTGTCAATGCCGGATACATTGATGGAAATAGGCGATGAAGAAAGACCTAGTTTTTTAATTAAAGATTGCGAAACAAAGTTGTGCGTTGAAGCGGAATCGAGAAGACCGCGGGTTCGAAACCAATTTCCAAATTTATCTTGTATTTTGAATTGTACAGTGGACAAAAGGACTTGCGCACTGTGAGAAGTTTCGGCGTTAGAAATGCAGGAAGAAGCATTAGTTTGTTCGGAGCTGCTCTGCATGGAGTTTGAAGAAGCGGGTACTGGTGATCTCGATTTATCATGAACGTGCAATAACGAATGGTGCGGTTTTTTGCAATGGAAACAGAGGTTGGATGACGTGCAGTTTGAAGAAGAATGCTTAGGTGACAAGCAGTTGAAGCAATGTTTGCTATTGAAGACAAATTTCCTTCGGTCTTCAACAGACAATTCTATAAAAGATTTGCAGGAGTACAGTGAAGCTTTTTACAGAGCGTGCATTTTAAAGATTTGTTGAGCGGCCTGATATATTCTCTTGGATGGTTGAAAGAAGCGGAACGAGTTTGCTTGTTCTCGACAGATGGGGGCTGCTGACCATTTGAAGAGACAAGTTTTTTCTAAAAAAAATGCGACACTTATGACTCGTTTCGACATTTTCGCACTGAAATGAGAGTGCTGTAAGGACTTGGCACTGGCTGTTGAGAAACAAGATGAGGTGTTCAAACGAATGTTCCTCGTAGCGAGTGAGTTCGATCTCCCAAGCCTTTAATGTTGAAAAATCGAATCTTGATGTAGCTAGATGAATAAGGACTGTGTCCCACGTTTGGACTGGCTGCTTGAGTTGATATAATGCTCTCACGTGCAATTGAATAGAGTCTAACAGGTCTCTTAAAGAGGTGACGTCATTAGGTTTGACGACTGGCAGGTTGAACAGACAGCGGATATGGCGAGCTACACTCAAACGTAAATTGCCATATCTCTCTTTTAGGAGATTAAAGGCGATGTGGTAGTTATCTGCGCTTAATGGCAGTGACTGAACCAAGGCCAAGGCCTCGCCTTCCAAGGACGCACGCAGGAAATAGAACTTATGAATGTCGACAACGTCTGAGTTTTCATGAATAAGTGAGCAGTAAAGTTCATAAAAAGAATACCATTCACCTTCCTGGCCTGAGAAGTGAGGTAGGCTTATCTTTGGAAGTAACGGTTTCGGTTTGTTCTTGTGAACTGAAGCGGATGCGAACTGGGCCGGATTGATGACCCTAGTGTCCGGTTCTGAGATACTGCGGATCAGTTGGTGGGCCTTGGCAATCCCTTCAAAGTACAAGGGTTCGACCTCGTCCCGATCCGATTGAAGTTCTGGGCAAGTGGATTCAATCTTGGTTTGAGTTTGATCGTAATAATCATAGGACCGTTCGTACAACTTAAGGCGTTGTGTCAAGATGTCTAAATCACACTCGGCGGGATTTAATTTGTTGATGAAATTTCTGAATCTGGTGAGTTGCCCTTTATAGGAAGAACGTCTGGCAATGAGAGTTTCATCTTTTTCAGTAGGAGCCATGACAAAGAAAATAGATTGAAATGTAACTCACGAAACTATGGAAACTTGGAGATGCTGTCAAGTTGGCAGCAGCGAATAAGTAGAAAGAACGGGACACACCACGGGAGATAGGAGCGGCCTCTTTCCACTTCACAGGCTTTGCTCGATGTAGTTATAGCTGAAAGATTCAAAGCAGATATTAATAATTTGCAAAGTACTGCCAAATGATCTTTTAAACAGAAAAAATGACAAATGGACTCTCCCGGGTTTCGGCACAAAGTTTTGGGTAGATTATTGGCTGAGGAATAACCTAACCACCAAGGGAAGATGATAAATAAAAGGAGGTGGGTTTCGGACTGGAGAAAAAGGATAGAAAAATAAGAGGAGAGTCCCACAAAAGTTATGAATTTAACTTTAAATGCACTTAGAGGCGGTTGCCACCGCAAATCCGCTCTCTGATACCTAAAATGGGTAAGGACCTGGTCGAAGCTAACGGGAACCGCAGCTAAGACTTGGGCGGTTTGCCAGGGAAAGGCTTTAGTGTATTCCCTCTCAAGCATGCATATGCCTACTATGGGGAAGGGTGATGGTCTGAAAAGACAAACAGTAACAGATTTATTGCGTATTAACGAAGGCATAAACCTAGGAAGAGTTAGGAAAGCCAGGATCTTGCCTAACTGTAGTATTTGCGAAATGATAAATCCAAAAACAAATATTTAATTTATTTAACAAGGCAAAAGAAGTTGATAACTTTAACAAATATATAGTTTAAATTTTTGGTAAAAATTTGGGGTCGCAGACCTCCTAACATTTAAAGTTTGCTCCAGGCAATTAACAATTCATTAGGTTTCAAACCTTATATATTTACTAAAATCTTTGTAAGATTAAAAAAAACAAATGAAGTGATTAAAATTTACAATAAATAGAGTACAAGGTGTGTACTTTAAGAAACTCCTGAGAGAATATTCTAGAGAGAGTGACAACTTCGAAAATAACAATAAGAAAAACATTAAAGAATAAGATAGAAGTTCCTATAACTTCTTATATTTAAGCTGAATTACTGTTGGTTATTATACAAATAAAGGCAGGTCACTTACTGTGAAACCTGAAGAGAAAATCAAACGGAAGGTTCTCGACCTCCTATGTTTAAGTAGGAATCACGAGCCAAATGGGGCAGTTTCCATTTCGTGAGACCTAGAAATAACTCACTCAAGAGTTGAAAGAATTGTTTTCCCTGATTATAAGGTAGAAACAATGTAAGCTTGAACCGTGTATAAAACACGTAGTTATGCAGAAATTAATTAATGATAAACAAGCAAGATGGAAGGGCACTTCGTTAGAGTGACACCTTATTGGAAATGATCCAGAGTTACAATTGTATTAATATGGTTTGTTAGTAGAAGGTTTAGGAAAGATCAATTGGGATTGAGGATAAATGTTCATGGCCTTATTTAATGTAAACGGACGATCGCGACGCGGTAGAAAAGTTGGACAAGCACTAGTTTTCACTATAGTCTATTAAATAGATGAAAAGTTCACTGTAGAAACACGAAAGTTTATGGGAAAGAAAGTTATTGCAATGATGAAAATAACTGGTTGCACTAGGTAGGCGAGAGTTTATTTCTTTAGAAGGTTGTTAATTGCAATTAAATGCGCCATACAACATTCCAACGGTGGAAGAAAATTCGCTATTGCAGTAATTTATAAGGAAGATTCCTCAGTTTAAATAGTATTCCCACAAGTGAGTGAAAAATACATGACGGCAAGACTTGTAGATAGAGTACAGAATCTGGAAGGTTCCAGAACAGTCCTAATAGAAGAATGGGGCCAAAGTTAATCCAGCGGAGGAACTAGCTTGGTAATTTGTAGACAGCGGGTATTAGATAATATCCCACGTGGTGAGAAGATTTCTCATTTAAATAGCTTAAGAAAAGCTACTTTCTAGTAAGGTTGGCTTAGACAATAGCCCAACATAGCAAATCCCGCGAAGAATGATTACCGCCCCAAAGAAGTAATCTCACGCTGTCTATAAAATAATCAATAAAAGCATGTGGATAATAAAATTGATGAAGATGAGGTTAAAACCTTAAGTCTGTACTTATCTTGATTGCATGTCGAAGGTGAAGTTCCCTTTGACGGATCCCTAATGTGCCAACATGGCGTAGAATGTAGAGAGTGTCTCTTGGTTTGAGGAGACTGGCTCTAGTTGAGCCTTGACTGACCGAGTCAACTGCCGACTTACAAGTGAGACCCACTCAGCGAAGCGCGGAGGGTCCAAGGAAGGGAAAGAATGGGGGTAGGAGACAAAAGGAAAACATATAGGCATGACCAATATTGTAAACTTAAATTCTCTTGAGGAAATGGTCTTCAAAGAGTTGATAGCAGGCGATGGCAACGAGATCTGGTGGCCAGATGGAAAAGGAAGTCCTCTTGCACCAGGAAGAATTGAGGAGCTTCGGAGATTCGCTGCTAGATGACGCTAGGTGGGTCATGGAAGATATATATCTAGAACAGACTGACAATGACATAAGAGGCATGACCATCAAAGAGAAAATAGAAGATCACTGTTGGTGTTTGATAAAGAGGAAGGAATGAACAAGCAAAGAGCATTAAAAAGAATACTCTATCGTACCGTGTATTCCAAGAATACACCATACTGGGAGGGATGAACACCAACAGAGAACAAATAAGCAGTTAAACATTTAAAGGTAATGGAGAAATTAGAGACAGTGGTCTTGTGATATGACCATTAGTGGTCAAGATTTTGGCCACCCTGACTCTCCCATCCCTTCCAGGATAACACTCGGTCGTTCTACCAGAAGTCCAGACAAGGGGGGAGAAACATCCCTAACCAAGACCAAGTCCCCCACTTTAATGTCGGGACTGGAAAGAAACCACTTCTGTCTCCGTTGCTAGGAAGTTAAATATTCCAAGTTCCACCTCTTCCAAAAGGAATTGCGGAGGGCTTCAAGTTTACGCCAAACAATGGGTAGATTAGAATCCATGTAAGAATTGGGAAGAGGAGGAGGGGCAGAAAGAGAAGTGCCGATAAGGAAGTGACCAGGTGTAAGTGGAAGCAGGTCATCAGGGTCATTGGAAAGCGGAGTTAAAATACGAGAATTAACAACACCTTCAATCACAAAATAGCTAGAAGCTGAGGGAAATGGAGCACTAGTAAAGATTGCGATAAGATGCGAAATAAGAATTAACAAGTTTAAACAAAGCGTATAGAAACAAGTACATCTATTAAGGATAAGAATATACCAAATAAACAAAGGAACTATGCGAGTAGAAAGCAAGAACGCCATAGGTAACAACAATCTAGTAGCCATAAACAATGACCTTAAGTCATAATAAGTATCAAAGGGGTTACTCAGAAAAATACTTAAGTCAGCGAGAAACGTGACGTGGCAAGTATAAATACAAAAACACATCGAATGTAACGACAAGAAAAAACAAGTTTTTTTCATCAATGAACAATAAGATTGCAAAATATGTAATCAAAGAGCAATACATGAACGCGTGAAAAATACGTAACGATGTTATGAAACAAGAATCGAAGCAGTTGTAGGATACGAGCGTAAGCAAGTGGGAGAGGCAGGCAACACGGCCTTGACCCACATAGTACAGCGAGATAAGGAATATAAATATCTGAAAGAGTCCTTGACCGGAACAAGTTTATTTTGGTAATGAGGTGAACAGCTTCTGAACTTACGGAAGCGACTCGCAAGACAATGGTTGGCAGTCAGCCAGAGTTGAGATAAGGGAAACTTGCTCTGACCATTGGCAAGCATACAGGAAATGAACAGCAACTTGGCCTTACTCAAGCTTGTATACAAACAAGATTGAAAAACAAGCAGTTCGAAATAAACAAACAACACAAGTGAAATCAGCTGAAACTTAAAGCGGATATTCAGGTTAGACGGCATGCAGTCATTCGTGGCTTGGACGTGAAAAACCAATTTAGAGACATATGAAATAAAGTAGGAAATCAATTTCGCATAATTTTGAGGATTACGGAATCCGACAATTTTCGACAGAAAAAAGCTTGATTCTTCCGAAATAGGAAGAGAAGCTGGGACATTGAGAAGGAGTTTATGTGTAAGAATAGTTATTCTAGATGCTAGAGGATTCAGATTTTCAAGCGGTTTCAAAAGCGGCTTCCAATTGTGAGGAAGGGGGAAGGAGCCGGCCGTGGCCATCCTTCTAAATAGCGAAAGAAGTGAAACATACCTTACAGCGAAATGGTGGTGACTGATAGCCATGGTTTTACACAAGGGGAAGATAGTTTCCGATAGAAAGTTTAAGCAATTACCTGCTATAAAAAATGACATGAGAAAGTAAACTAAGTAACACAAGGCGAGGCGAACTTGAATTGCCATTTTGTGCGGGAAGAAGGCAAAATCATTTAAACAACTTACAAAGGTGGCGTAGTTGTTCACGATGATACATCGTTTCGGCAAGTGTTTTTCAAATATATCGAGATCGAAAACATGAGCGTTCTCTTTTTCAGAAATGGGATTTATGTCAGCTGTAACGAAATGACATTGCGATTTGGTTTGAAGACTGTGATGTTGGATTTCACCAGTAATAACCCAACCAAAATCGGTGTCTCTGGCGACCACGTTTGAAGATAACTTGCGAACCTGTTTGCGGGGGCAATTCCAAAAAACATTGGCACTGAAAAGTATCTCAATGGGACCTTGAGCATTAAACTGAGGATCAGCTAACCTTAAATGCGAGGGAATGTTTAAACCGGAAGTATTAATAGAGCTGCTAGGAGTGTCCTTGCCAATGCTGGTAAGAATGAGACAGTTTAAGTAAAGATTGGTGTTTCTTTGGCAAACGTCTCTGATTTTCAATTTTGAAGACTGCAAGGCTTGAGTTTTCAAATTGTCAATGCCGGATACATTGATGGAAATAGGCGATGAAGAAGGACCTAGTTTTTTAATTAAAGATTGCGAAACAAAGTTGTGCGTTGAAGCGGAATCGAGAAGACCGCGGGTTCGAAACCAATTTCCAAATTTATCTTGGATTTCGAATTGTACAGTGGGCAAAAGGACTTGCGCACTGTGAGAAGTTTCGGCGTTAGAAATGCAGGAAGAAGCATTAGTTTGTTCGGAGCTGCTCTGCATGGAGTTTGAAGAAGCGGGTACTGGTGACCTCGATTTATCATGAACGTGCAATAACGAATGGTGCGGTTTTTTGCAATGGAAACAGAGGTTGGATGACGTGCAGTTTGAAGAAGAATGCTTAGGTGACAAGCAGTTGAAGCAATGTTTGCTATTGAAGACAAATTTCCTTCGGTCTTCAACAGACAATTCTTTAAAAGATTTGCAGGAGTACAGTGAAGCTTTTTACAGAGCGTGCATTTTAAAGATTTGTTGAGCGGCCTGATATATTCTCTTGGATGGTTGAAAGAAGCGGAACGAGTTTGCTTGTTCTCGACAGATGGGGGCTGCTGACCATTTGAAGAGACAAGTTTTTTCTAAAAAAATGCGACACTTATGACTCGTTTCGACATTTTCGCACTGAAATGAGAGTGCTGTAAGGACTTGGCACCGGCTGTTGAGAAACGAGATGAGGTGTTCAAACGAATGTTCCTCGTAGCGAGTGAGTTCGATCTCCCAAGCCTTTAATGTTGAAAAATCGAATCTTGATGTAGCTAGATGAATAAGGACTGTGTCCCACGTTCTGACTGGCTGCTTGAGTTGATATAATGCTCTCACGTGCAATTGAATAGAGTCTAACAGGTCTCTTAAAGAGGTGACGTCATTAGGTTTGACGACTGGCAGGTTGAACAGACAGCGGATATGGCGAGCTACACTCAAACGTAAATTGCCATATCTCTCTTTTAGGAGATTAAAGGCGATGTGGTAGTTATCTGCGCTTAATGGCAGTGACTGAACCAAGGCCAAGGCCTCGCCTTCCAAGGACGCACGCAGGAAATAGAACTTATGAATGTCGACAACGTCTGAGTTTTCATGAATAAGTGAGCAGTAAAGTTCATAAAAAGAATACCATTCACCTTCCTGGCCTGAGAAGTGAGGTAGGCTTATCTTTGGAAGTAACGGTTTCGGTTTGTTTTTGTGAACTGAAGCGGGTGCGAACTGGGCCGGATTGATGACCCTAGTGTCCGGTTCTGAGATACTGCGGATCAGTTGGTGGGCCTTGGCAATCCCTTCAAAGTACAAGGGTTCGACCTCGTCCCGATCCGATTGAAGTTCTGGGCAAGTGGATTCAATCTCGGTTTGAGTTTGATCGTAATAATCATAGGACCGTTCGTACAACTTAAGGCGTTGTGTCAAGATGTCTAAATCACACTCGGCGGGATTTAATTTGTTGATGAAATTTCTGAATCTGGTGAGTTGCCCTTTATAGGAAGAACGTCTGGCAATGAGAGTTTCATCTTTTTCAGTAGGAGCCATGACAAAGAAAATAGATTGAAATGTAACTCACGAAACTATGGAAACTTGGAGATGCTGTCAAGTTGGCAGCAGCGAATAAGTAGAAAGAACGGGACACACCACGGGAGATAGGAGCGGCCTCTTTCCACTTCACAGGCTTTGCTCGATGTAGTTATAGCTGAAAGATTCAAAGCAGATATTAATAATTTGCAAAGTACTGCCAAATGATCTTTTAAACAGAAAAAATGACAAATGGACTCTCCCGGGTTTCGGCACCAAGTTTTGGGTAGATTATTGGCTGAGGAATAACCTAACCACCAAGGGAAGATGATAAATAAAAGGAGGTGGGTTTCGGACTGGAGAAAAAGGATAGAAAAATAAGAGGAGAGTCCCACAAAAGTTATGAATTTAACTTTAAATGCACTTAGAGGCGGTTGCCACCGCAAATCCGCTCTCTGATACCTAAAATGGGTAAGGACCTGGTCGAAGCTAACGGGAACCGCAGCTAAGACTTGGGCGGTTTGCCAGAGAAAGGCTTTAGTGTATTCCCTCTCAAGCATGCATATGCCTACTATGGGGAAGGGTGATGGTCTGACAAGACAAACAGTAACAGATTTATTGCGTATTAACGAAGGCATAAACCTAGGAAGAGTTAGGAAAGCCAGGATCTTGCCTAACTGTAGTATTTGCGAAATGATAAATCCCAAAACAAATATTTAATTTATTTAACAAGGCAAAAGAAGTTGATAACTTAAACAAATATATAGTTTCAATTTTTGGTAACAATTTGGGGTCGCAGACCTCCTAACATTTAAAGTTTGCTCCAGGCAATTAACAATTCTTTAGGTTTCAAACCTTATATATTATCTAAAATCTTTGTAAGATAAAAAAAAACAAATGAAGTGATTAAAATTTAACAATAAATAGAGTACAAGGTGTGTACTTTAAGAAACTCCTGAGAGAATATTCTAGAGAGAGTGACAACTTCGAAAATAACAATAAGAAAAACATGAAGAATAAGATAGAAGTTCCTACAACTTCTTATATTTAAGCTGAATTACTGTTGGTTATTATACAAATAAGGGCAGGTCACTTACTGTGAAACCTGAAGAGAAAATCAAAAGGAAGGTTCTCGACCTCCTATGTTTAAGTAGGAATCACGAGCCAAATGGGGCAGTTTCCATTTCGTGAGACCTAGAAATAACTCACTCAAGAGTTGAAAGAATTGTTTTCCCTGATTATAAGGTAGAAACAATGTAAGCTTGAACCGTGTATAAAACACGTAGTTATGCAGAAATTAATTAATGATAAACAAGCAAGATGGAAGGGCACTTCGTTAGAGTGACACCTTATTGGAAATGATCCAGAGTTACAATTGTAATAATATGGTTTGTTAGTAGAAGGTTTAGGAAAGATCAATTGGGATTGAGGATAAATGTTCATGGCCTTATTTAATGTAAACGGACGATCGCGACGCGGTAGAAAAGTTGGACAAGCACTAGTTTTCACTATAGTCTATTAAATAGATGAAAAGTTCACTGTAGATACACGAAAGTTTATGTGAAAGAAAGTTATTGCAATGATGAAAATAACTGGTTGCACTAGGTAGGCGAGAGTTTATTTCTTTAGAAGGTTGTGAATTGCAATTAAATGCGCCATAGAACATTCCAACGGTGGAAGAAAATTCGCTATTGCAGTAATTTATAAGGAAGATTCCTCAGTTTAAATAGTATTCCCACAAGTGAGTGAAAAATACATGACGGCAAGACTTGAAGATAGAGTACAGAATCTGGAAGGTTCCAGAACAGTCCTAATAGAAGAATGGGGCCAAAGTTAATCCAGCGGAGGAACTAGCTTGGTAATTTGTAGACAGCGGGTATTATATAATATCCCACGTGGTGAGAAGATTTCTCATTTAAATAGCTTAAGAAAAGCTACTTTCTAGTAAGGTTGGCTTAGACAGACAAAAGCCCAACATAGCAATTCCCGCGAAGAATGATTACCGCCCCAAAGAAGTAATCTCACGCTGTCTATAAAATAATCAATAAAAGCATGTTGTGACTGTTCCGGTCACAATGTTCCCAAACCCTTATTTGGTTGACTGCAAGAGAAGTCAGGTTAGGGTAATTTGTTCATACCATTTCTTTTCTTGTTCATCATCATCATTTAGGTTGTAGAATTTCATTTTATTTAGTGTATATATATCTTGTGTATCTCGGGGACTCAGTCAGGAATATTTCATTTAATTTGTATGGGAGATGTCAGTATACAAGACAGCGGATTGTGTAGGTAAGCTACAAGATGTTGCAACAGCAGGAAACTCTAGGCCAAATTTAGATTGGGCCGAGAATAACTTCCCTTGTCTTGAAGAAAGCTTTGTGTAAATTGTGTAAGGTTCTGACGTCAGAGAAGGGTTTCGCGCCACGAGTTGTAAGAAATATACATGGGTTCGAGATTATTGGTGTATTTTGTATGGGTTGGAGGGTATCATGACCCTGGCGGAGAAAGACGAAAACATGTGTTTACAAGTGGAGAGGTGGGATTTTCGTGTATAGCGGGGCTTCACTTCTATTGTAGCGTCTGATTGGAAAGGTCGCGTTCTCGTAATTTGGCGTAGGCCTATTTGGAGAAACAGTTTTGTTGAAAGCATGGCTTGTGAATGTACTCGAAACGGCTACATATCACAACGATGTTATCTCTGTTAGCACAATTCAAGTTGGGTACGGAAGCACATTCATTTCTCTCGCAGAGATGTGGCTATGTAAACCAGTAAACATCTCTAACCTCAAACCACGTGTGGAAAATCTTAGAAATGCTGGGGAGAACTGATCTATCGAGCATGTCTCGTAGATTATCTGCTAGATCGTCGATGAGTGAGTAACAAACATCTTTATATTCCAACATTCATTTTGGGTCACATGTTTTCGTCATTGCCGAGGAGAGAAGATAGTAAACCATAGTCTGTTCGACGAGAGTCCCCGCCATATGTTTAAAGTTGATATTAATACACATATTTTGAAGGTTATAATTAGTTTTCTTTATAGGGAATTACACCTAATAGTTGAACGCCCAAATGATACCAGTTAGGTTGACCAAATGTGTGTCCAACACTCCACGACCCTGCCATTTCAATTGTGTGGTATATGATGAAGTACTTCCGATCAAAAATAGGAGGATGATTTTGGGAAGTTTTAAATCAGTCGCCCAAGAAGGGCTGGTAAAAAGTTACAACATAGCACCTCAACGTGGGGCAAGAGTAGGGAAACCTAGCAGGTATCATTAGGGCACATATGCACACAGCCGATAGACACCTTAGGAGTATTAGGGTTCACAGTAATTTGTTTTGTTTTAAGGGGTATTTCCACATCAGACAATTTAGAATTAAGGTCAAGGGTTGTGTGTAAATCAAACAGTAAAATGTCAGGTAATCAGGAAACTGGGGGAAGTGGCAGTGAGGAAGATGTGGAAAAGACAGTGGGAACATATGTTACCATTGTTACTACTGAGTCGCAGCTGATCGCTGAAGGTAGTAACTTAAATGTAAATGGGGGGGTTATGAACGATAGTTTGATCCAAATGCTACTGAGTGAAATAAAAGAGATTAAGAAGCAAGGAGAATCTATGAGTAAGGAAATTAAGGAGCAGGTAGGCTCTGTAAATGAGAAGGTAGAGTCAGTGACCAAACAGATAGTAGAAGTGAAGGAATTTGTAAGTAAGGAAATTCAGGAGAGCAACAGGGCCACGAACACAAGGATAGAGAGTCTCAGCAAAGAAATACGGGACCATAAGTCTGTCCTTAATAGTAGAATGGAGAGTATGAACCTGGAATTAAGTGGGAAAATTAGCAAACAGGGAGAGGAAATCAGGGCAGAAATGCAGGGGAATCAGGCTGGGATCACAAGTAGGCTAGAAGGAATGGAAGGCCATCAGAACCAGCAAGATGTGGAAATAACGAAAATTAAGTCAGAGATAGCTAGTTCAAGGGCAGAAGTACAGAATGTAACGGGAAAGTGTGATGAGATATGCAACACTGTAAGTGGGAATAAGAGGGAATATTTAGATAGAGTAGGTGCCGTTGAAAATAAGTTGGGAGAGATTGAGGGTCTGAGAGGGAAGCAGGTGGCATTGACCGAGAAAAACGAAAAGCTGCAGGAAGAGCTGATAAAGGTCAGGAGAGAGTTGAAAGAGCGACCGATGAGTCAAAGGGTTGTGATGCCATCTAGTTTGCTACTCAGGGACCCTGGTCTGCCACAATTTAACTCAAGGCAGTTCAACCCTATGGAGTTTTTAAAAACCATTGAGAAGAAATTCAGCAAGGATCTAGAAGACGGGGTTGTCGAATGGGAAACAGTGTTGGAGATCTTGTCTAACTCATTTCAAGGGGATGTGAAAGCATGGTTCCAAATATACAGGCCTAACATGAATAGTTTAAGGGAATTCAGGGATAAATTCAAAGCTAAGTTCTGGGGGGAGGGGGTACAGTCCAGGGAAAGGGAAAAATTAACTTTTGGGAAATATAAGGAGAGAGAAGGGGTATCCCTGACAGAATATTTTTTGGCACATGTACTTATTTGGAAGAATTTGGATGGGCTGACCTCTGACAGTGATGTGGTTAGGGTCATGTTGAAGCACTTCCCACCTAGAATTCAGGAGGCAGCTTGTATGCAGAAGGTAAGGACGGTAGAAGAGTTGGAAGAGCTTCTTACGAGCTTTGACGTTTTAGGCAAGCAGCACATGGAGAGGCCAGAGGTCAAACAGGAATTTAGGGGCAATAGGGGGAATAATCAGGAGTTTAATAGGGGTAGATTTAATCAGGAGCAAAGAGATTATCAGCAGAGGCAGGAAAACTATCAGAGAGGTGGGGGGCGTCAGGATAATTCACAGCGACAGGAAGGTAACTATCAGAGAGGTGGGGGGCGTCAGGAAGGTGGTAACGAAAGAGTACAGGTGAACCAGAGGAGACAAGAACAAGGTGGTCAAGGAGCTTTAAACTCCGAACGGGCTGTGCAGGGAGGTCAGTCAGGCAGTCCGTAAGAAATGAAGTCAAGCAGTGTGTTATTGTGGGTGAGGAGGATTTTATGCCTATGAGTCGGGAGTATCTGCTAGCTGACCAGCAGGAGTTCTCATGTATCGGGGAGAAGGAGGCTTTTATGTCAACTGTTGAGTTGAGCATACTAGGTAAGAGAGTGCAGGCATTGGTGGATTCGGGGAGTGAGAGAAGTGTCATCAGTAAGGGATTTTATGATACTTTAATCAAGGACGGTGGTAAGTTGGAAGAAATTCCAGTTAAGTCGACATATGTGGTAACTGCTGTTGGTAATAAATCCCAAAGAGTGGGAAAGCAGGTATTGTTGCCCATGAGGTTTGGTAATGAAGTTGACCACAAGACTTGCTTGGTAATTCCTAACCTAATTTATGAAATGATTTTGGGGATAGACTGGCTTAACGAGCATAGTGCTGTTATTGATTTTGACCGGGGTGTCATCAACTTTGTGAGGGGGAATATAAGCCAGGAGATGAGAATGAAATGCAAGAGTGTAGATAAGACAGTAAAGGCATGTGTTACTGAGGTCACTGTAGGGGATATGGCAGAAGGTAAGGCTGACGATGAGGAGGAAGTTGTGGATTTATGTCACATTGCTGTGGAGGGTGATAAGTGTGATCAACTCCAGCAGGCTGTGGATAAGAGTGGTTTAAGTGTTGAGGAGAGGGATAAGTTGTTAGAGGTTTTAGAGCTAAACCAAGAAGTTTTCAGTGACAAGCCAGGGCTAACACATGTCTATACGCATCAGTTCGAAATTGTAGATCATTCTCCATTTTCAGGACCCAAGTACCCGATACCTCACAAATTTGCTGATGCTGTGGAGAAAGAAATAGGCATTATGCTGAATCAGGGTATTATTGAGCCTTCAACTAGTGCATATCTGAATCCCTTAGTTGTGGTTGGGAAGAGTGATGGCTCGGTCAGGTTGTGTATTGATGCCAGGCAGCTCAATTGTAGGATATCTGGGGACCAACAGAGGCCAGAATGTGTTGAGGAACTGGTTCAGAAATTCAATGGTAAGCAATGGTTTTCCACTATGGATCTGAGTGCATCATTTTGGCAGGTACCGTTGAGAGAACAGGACAGGAAGTTGACTGCGTTTAGCTTTAAGAGTGGTTTGTACCAATTCAGGGTCGTTCCTTTCGGAACAAAGACCAGCAGTTCAGCGTTGATTAGGGCCTTAAATCTAGTGTTAGGGAGGGACACACACGAGTTTGTGACAATGTACATAGATGATTTAATTGTTGCATCTTACACATTAAAGGAACACCTGGATCACTTAGACATTGTTTTGGGGAAATTAAGGGACGGGGGATTTACAATTAAACTTAAGAAGTCTCTGTTTTGCACAACATCAATCACATTTTTAGGGCATACTATCACAACACAAGGGGTGTCTCCCGAACAGTCACGATTAGACAAGATTCACAACACTGCTACACCACGTAACGCCAAACAATTGAGGTCAATATTAGGGGTTTTCAATTATTTTCGTAGATTCGTAGTTAAATATTCCTGTCTTGTTGAACCGTTTAGGGAATTGCTGAAGCAGGGTACTAAGTGGGTATGGACCCAGGTGCACGATGAGGCTTTTAAGGAGTTGAAGAGAGGCTTTGTAGAGACTGTCATGCTTAGGTATCCTCGTCTGGATTGTCCCTACATTTTGATGACTGATGCGAGCATGCAAGGCATCTCAGGCATTTTGTGTCAGGAGGATAGTGAGGGCAATCTAGGGATTGTCTCATTAGCAAGCAGAGGGCTAAGCATGGCGGAGAAGAGATATACAATTACTGAAATAGAGATGTTAGCAATCGTATACTCTCTAGGGAAGTTTAGGAGTTATGTGTTGGGCAGTAAGTTGCAGATACTGACTGACCATCATGCATTACTTTTTATTGGATCCTGCAAGCTCACTTCGAACAGGATGTCAAGGTGGATATTGGCTATAAGTGAATATAACTTTGAGGTAAGGCATATTAAGGGTACTGAGAACATTGTGGCTGACTTCATGAGTAGAAACATTGGGGGTGATGAGGGTCATCAGGTACTGGAGGTACAGGAAGGTGTTGTTATCTGCGTAACCAAGGTAAGCGAGTGTGATTATGAGATACGCTGCTTAAGGAATCTGCTTGTAGAGCAGGAGAAGGATGAGGTCTTAGGTGATATCTTGACTCAGTTGAGAGGTATGGATGTGGATAGTAGAATTAAGGTTGGAAAGTATTGGTACAAGTTGGAGTGTGGTTTCTTGGCTAGGCTGTGCCATGAAGGTGCCTGGAGAGTGTGTGTGCCAAGCTCATTGCAGGTAACGATGATTTGGTATCATCACAAGGCTTTAGGGCATTTTGGATCAAGCAAGGTTCTTTTTGCTGTTCAGCAGCATTTCATTTGGAAGAACATGGGAAGGCAGATTAGGAAAGTTCTGGCAAGTTGTGACTCGTGTCAACGGTGTAAATGCCCAACGAGGTTTCTTGAGGGACCTCGGCAAATGGTGATCACAGAAAAACCAAGGGATTTACTCTGTGTCGATCTGTATGGTCCATTGGTTAAAGCTCAGTTTGGATATCAGTATATCTTCGTGGTTGTTGACGCATTCAGTAAACTCGTCAAACTGTATCCCCTGAGAAAAGCGACCGGGAAGGGTTGTGTCCTACAGATCACTGATAAGTATGTACCTGAGTTTGGGGTGCCTCTCAGGATACTATCAGACCACGGTAGTCAATTCACCTCAAAGATCTGGAAAACCAAGTTGAGTGAATTGGGTATCAAGCACATATTCTCATCTATTCGATATCCTCAAGGGAATTTGTCCGAACGAGTTATGAGAGAATTAGGGAGAGTATTTCGCACCTATGTGAGCAATCGCCACAATGCGTGGTTCTCCAAGTTAGGAGATATTGAACGATGGTTCAATAGTACGTTCCATGAGAGTGTAAAATGCACTCCCTATGAAATTCAGTATGGTAGGAAGCCTACCAATGAGCTTGCTAGAATGCTAGGTTTGGTCACGGGAGAGGAGATTGGGAAGGATGTTTGTATCCAGCTGGCTAGGGACAACTTAATCAAGGCAGGGAATAAGCGTAGGCGCCAGCAGAAGCGGGTAAAGTTTGATTCTTTTGAAGTAGGCGATCAGGTGCTTCTGAGGGTTCCATATCCGTCTTCAGCTGTAGATAAGGAGATAGGGAAGTTTTTTCATCTATTTCAGGGGCCTTTTAAGGTGGTTAAACGTATTGGTGAGTGTGCCTATAGTTTAACGGACCAGGATGGTAAGTCTGTCAGTACACATAATATTAGGAATCTCCGTAGATATCACTCTGTAAAATAATATGGCATGGACTCTTAGAGAATCAGTCAACATAACGTGATGGCATGACAAAACTCAAGAGATGTGACGAAGAATGCTAACCAGCAAAGTGGCATCGAGTGTTAGATGGATAGATGGTATGATAAGGCCTGTGCAGGCAAATACCATGGCTTGTGAAGCGATAGGGTCTCATGATGAGACGAAGAAAATGAAGTGGTAGACCTAAGACACTTGAGAGAAATCAGTGAGGCTAGGAAATGGACACAATAAGACATTCGAGAGAGTGAGAATGTGTGAAAATTTGACAAGTGTGTATGTATATATGTCTTCCAGGGTTTATTTATGTAATAGTGTAATTCTTTGTGTTTTCAGTGCGTTGCTTGTTTGAGTGTTTGTGATCCACACTTGTTTCACCCGTGTGAATCACATGGGGGCGTATTGTGACTGTTCCGGTCACAATGTTCCCAAACCCTTATTTGGTTGACTGCAAGAGAAGTCAGGTTAGGGTAATTTGTTCATACCATTTCTTTTCTTGTTCATCATCATCATTTAGGTTGTAGAATTTCATTTTATTTAGTGTATATATATCTTGTGTATCTCGGGGACTCAGTCAGGAATATTTCATTTAATTTGTATGGGAGATGTCAGTATACAAGACAGCGGATTGTGTAGGTAAGCTACAAGATGTTGCAACAGCAGGAAACTCTAGGCCAAATTTAGATTGGGCCGAGAATAACTTCCCTTGTCTTGAAGAAAGCTTTGTGTAAATTGTGTAAGGTTCTGACGTCAGAGAAGAGTTTCGCGCCACGAGTTGTAAGAAATATACATGGGTTCGAGATTATTGGTGTATTTTGTATGGGTTGGAGGGTATCATGACCCTGGCGGAGAAAGACGAAAACATGTGTTTACAAGTGGAGAGGTGGGATTTTCGTGTATAGCGGGGCTTCACTTCTATTGTAGCGTCTGATTGGAAAGGTCGCGTTCACGTAATTTGGCGTAGGCCTATTTGGAGAAACAGTTTTGTTGAAAGCATGGCTTGTGAATGTACTCGAAACGGCTACATATCACAACGATGTTATCTCTGTTAGCACAATTCAAGTTGGGTACGGAAGCACATTCATTTCTCTCGCAGAGATGTGGCTATGTAAACCAGTAAACATCTCTAACCTCAAACCACGTGTGGAAAATCTTAGAAATGCTGGGGAGAACTGATCTATCGAGCATGTCTCGTAGATTATCTGCTAGATCGTCGATGAGTGAGTAACAAACATCTTTATATTCCAACATTCATTTTGGGTCACATGTTTTCGTCATTGCCGAGGAGAGAAGATAGTAAACCATAGTCTGTTCGACGAGAGTCCCCGCCATATGTTTAAAGTTGATATTAATACACATATTTTGAAGGTTATAATTAGTTTTCTTTATAGGGAATTACACCTAATAGTTGAACGCCCAAATGATACCAGTTAGGTTGACCAAATGTGTGTCCAACACTCCACGACCCTGCCATTTCAATTGTGTGGTATATGATGAAGTACTTCCGATCAAAAATAGGAGGATGATTTTGGGAAGTGTTAAATCAGTCGCCCAAGAAGGGCTGGTAAAAAGTTACAATGTGGATAATAAAATTGATGAAGATGAGGTTAAAACCTTAAGTCTGTACTTATCTTGAGTGCATGTCGAAGGTGAAGTTCCCTTTGACGGATCCCTAATGTGCCAACATGGCGTAGAATGTAGAGAGTGTCTCTTGGTTTGAGGAGACTGGCTCTAGTTGAGCCTTGACTGACCGAGTCAACTGCCGACTTACAAGTGAGACCCACTCAGCGAAGCGCGGAGGGTCCAAGGAAGGGAAAAGAATGGGGGTAGGAGACAAAAGGAAAACATATAAGCATGACCAATATTGTAAACTTAAATTCTCTTGAGGAAATGGTCTTCAAAGAGTTGATAGCAGGCGATGGCAACGAGATCTGGTGGCCAGATGGAAAAGGAAGTCCTCTTGCACCAGGAAGAATTGAGGAGCTCCAGAGATTCGCTGCTAGATGACGCTAGGTGGGTCATGGAAGATATATATCTAGAACAGACTGACAATGACATAAGAGGCATGACCATCAAAGAGAAAATAGAAGATCACTGTTGGTGTTTGATAAAGAGGAAGGAATGAACAAGCAAAGAGCATTAAAAAGAATACTCTATCGTACCGTGTATTCCAAGAATACACCAATAGCCATTTGAAAACTTTCACAGAAATGTAATAAATGGAGTGACATTACTTCTTACAGAAATAGATGGAAAGTTGGATGCCACCCCTTGAGATAATGTTGTCATGGTTACCGATTTCCATTCCTTCATTAGTTTGTTAAATTAAATTAAATTAGTTTTCTGGGAATATTTCAGATACTTTTAGCTTTAGGGCCTTATAATGTAGTTTTCGAGGACCGTTTAGGGCCCCCAAGTTTTGTTTCTGGCACCGAGGGGCTTTGTCTCCTCGTTGTAAGCCATAATATAATAATAATAATATAATATAGGGATAGGAATATAATAGACCTGCCGTACCACACCCGGAGGTGTAAATCGCGAGAAAAAATTCTAGTGTACTCCTTGACCCCCTTAAGCACATTATACGTCTTGATGAATTTTACAGCTTAATTTGGTTTCGTGATAACTTTCTAGCCGTTTGCAAACTTTCACACCAATGTTATTAATGGAATTGCATTGCGTCTTACAGCAACAGATGGACCTCTGAGAATCTGTTGCCATGGATACCGGCTTGTATTCGTTCATTAGTTTATTAAATGAAATTAGTTTTCTGGGAATATCTCAAAAACGGTTGGTTTTAGGGCCTTAAAATGTGGATTTCGGGGACCCTTTAGGGCCCCGAGTTTTGTCTCTCACATCGAGGGGCTGAAAATGATCTTTGTCTCGTCCTTCTACTCCTATTTCAGCATGCATTATAAGGGGTAGGCCCCCCTTTTATGACAGGTACGGAGAAGGGTTACATCAATGATTAGTGTCGTGCCTCTGATGGATCAAGCCTCCGTGGCTTAGGCGGCAGCATGCCGGCCTCTCACCGCTGAGTCCGTGGTTCAAATCCCGGTCACTCCATGTGAGATCTGTGCTGGACAGAACGGAGGCATACAGGTTTTTCTCCGGGTACTCCGGTTTTCCCTGTCAAAATTTCATTCCAGCAACACTCTCCACTATCATTTCATTTCATCTGTCATTCATTTAATCATTGCCCCAGAGGAGTGCGTCAGGCCTCGGCAGCCGGCACAGTTCATATCCTCGCCGCTAGATAGGGGCTTCATTCATTCCATTCCTGACCCGGTCGGAGACTGGAAGCAGGCTGTGGATTTTCATTTTCTCTGATGGATAACTGTACCAAATTTTACGTTGATACACCCAGCCGTTCTCGAGTTATAAGGGAACAAAATTGTCCACAGACAATCAAACAAACAGACAGACAGACCAAAACATTATTTTCGCGCGCATCTATCACAAAACAGTCTGAAACGTGTAAATAACTCAAATTTCCGTAGAAATTCAGAAAAAAACTGACAAATTTTCTTTCTTATATATGTAGAGATATACTGCACCGCTCGGTGTTGACCATGTTTTATTTCACAAATTTAGGTTTTACTCGCTAACCGTTGGAGATACACGAAAAGCGATAAGGACCTTTTGGATAGAAAATTAAATGCTAAAGCTCGTGTATGCCATCAAAAGTTTGCTATTTCTTAGCGTTGTCTTTTTATTTGAAATGGAAATATGAAATTTTGAAACCAAAGGGTGTAGTGACGTCACAAAAATGGTCCCCATTTCTTAATAGTGCAAAATATCAAAAGTAAAATTAATATATATGTAAGCCTGGTATTTCAGCTACATCCATGCAAAGTTTCATTTATGTCGGACCAGTGGTTCTTTCGTTATTAGGTAACACACATACAGACAGACAGACAGAAAGAAAGACAGGCACACACCATCTCATTTTTATATATTAGTATGATGATAAAGGACATAAAACCCATTGGTTTGAGCCCTGGCACAAAGTTCTATCATGTTTGGTTTTCAAACTATCACCTACTTTCAAAAACAAAAATTTTCATTTTTTTTTAAATATAACGATTGGTCCATAGGAAAGTCCCCGTCAGCTTGAGTCCAATGACACCTCATTCGTGAATCTCCGACCACGGGTTCGGGAGTTATCGGCTCGCATTGGGAGTATGGGTAGGGGGAGGGGGGGGGGGGGTAGAACCCCTCGCTCTCCCCTACTGACTTTCAGTAACCTGGTGAGCACAAATCAAACACGGCGGCGACGCGATGTATAAATATCTAAATGGACGTTTCTCGCGATTTAACCATCCGAGTGCAGTGAAACTTTGCACGTTATATGCTTATACAAATGTTAATCCACTGGCATCTATTTTATTTCAATTGTTTCTATAACCACAAGATGGCAGCTGTGTGAAATTTTTTAACCTCGTTTTTACTTCTTGTGTTCTAATCATGCGATTGAAGTTTGAATATCACATGTACACAATAATCTTCATGTAACAGTACATAAAATCCAACCTGGCGACCGCCTGAAATATTTAGAGGTCACAATATCTACGAATCTATCGCAACCTTCAAACTTAAATTTTGTATGTTGATAGAGGCAATTAACATGAGTAGGATATATGACAATAGGCTGTATATTTCTTCACGGAACTACTTGTTCATTTTGCAGTATACTCGGTTTCCTTCAAGTTTCGTTATTTTGCCTTCATTATATAGGTTTCTGGATTTCCTATTTCTGGTTACAGGGTCTAGGACATATACAGTTTCACCTATTTGATAGGAGTGCCCGAAAAGGGAATATTTTGGGTCGGGGTTGTTCTCTTTTAAGATTTTCAATGGGTTTCCTTGTCTCTCGATATATTCATTTATTTTTGGAGATGGGGAGAAGATATGGTCTAACGCCTTATAATATGGGCCATATAGAGCATTGAATGGTGGCTGCCTGGTTGTGGAGTGTATTGAAAAATTGTGGGTTGTGATTGCGGTAATTATGAATTGGGAGTGTGGAGTGAATTTATCATGATCTCTCGAGATTCTTAGTTTTTCGAGGAGAGTTGAATTCAGTCTCTCTACTGGAGAGTTAGACGAGGAATTCAGTGGTGTGGTAGCATGCTATTCAATATTGGTTGCTTTACAGTATTCCGTAATTTGACTGTTCTCAAATTCTCCTCCGTGGTCGAGGGTAATCATTTTTGGAAAACCATGGTGTGAGAAATACACTCGCAGTTGATTCATAACGGCCATGGCTGTGCCATTAGGTAGTATATAGGCTTGCCCATATTTTGAGAATATATCTAGTATGGTAAAATGTGGTTTTGTTCGAAGTGAAATGTGTCAATATGAATCTGAGCAAATGGGTGGTCGGCTGTTATAGGACCTTGGTTTGATACCTCGTTAGGGTGCCTTTCATATTTATTCCTCTGACATACTGTAAGTTACACTGATTTATTACATTTGTAATTATTCTTTTAGGTGTGGCCAATAGTACTTGCCTCGAAGGTGTTCAAACGTTTCTACAATACCATTGTGATATATTGCCCTCACGATGGTATCCTCATCTTGACGTGATGTGGGGTCTTGAGAGTTCAAATGATCCTGCGAGCTATGCCGGCGGGACCGTAAGCTCCTGGTAGGGCCTCCCATGCCGGACAGGTCAAAGGTGATGGGCCAGACTAAGAGGGATACCCTGGTCCTCCAGGTTGGCGGTTGGGCGTAGGGTTAAAACCCTACCCTGTAAAAAATCTCATGTTTCGGATACCTTACAAGTGCCTCGGAATGCTGATTACTCGATGACGAACCGGCAAAGGAAACGGTTAATTAGAAGGAAAGCGGATATCATGTTAGCGACATGGAATGTTAAACCCCTAAGGAGACCTGGGAAATTGAGAGAGATTAGAGAAAAAATGGGAAAATACCGAGTGGAAATAGCTGCACTACAGGAAATACGATGGAAAGGCCAAGGAATTATACTGATGTACAGTGGAGGAAACACGGGTTATGGTGGTACAGGCTTTCTTATACAAAAGTCTGATAAGTCAAGTGTAATAAACTTTAATGCTATTAATGAAAGGATGTACTCAGTGCGACTACGAGCAAAGTTTTTGAACATCACCATCCTATGTCTGGTGTATCCACCATGAGAGGGAATGTAAATGCGCTCGCAGAAGAAACCAATGATTGTGACTATGTACCACCAGAATACTTTCAGGAGGCACAATCGTCAGAATATTTTGGATAAACACAACCGCACGAACACGAGTTCGAATACGACACAGTCCACCCATCTCATACTCCAATGAAGATCCTGGAGCTTCCTTCCTTCAAGCTAGCCTCCAGGGAGGTTGTCAGTTCCACTCCTAACTTGCTGGCAGGTTCAAAATAAAATAGATTACTTCAGTAGTTTGCGGGAAGATAACTCGCTTTGCCATTCTAGAGCACACCAGATAAGGTCATGTGTTCCTGCAACTTCTTTATTGCAATGTCACTAGTGTAATACGCTGCGCAGCACTATCCCCTCTGTTGTTTATCCTCTGCATGGATACGGTTACGGCTGACGCTAACGATATCGTACTTGTACAAAGAACACGGATCAAGCGCAAATATCAATGGTAAGGCTGGCAGCCCATGGACTGCGCCCTACTATCTAGGAGACAGAATATCTTGAATATGGCCCACAAACCGATGGTACTGTCCAAATTAGCGATCAAGATATGGCCAATAAATATCTAGGTTCAGGTATCACGTCAAATGGTGATGTCATTTTAGAAACTCGGGCGAGGATAAATGCGTCCTGGCTCAAATGGAAACAGGTCACTGGTGTCCTTAGTGACAAAAATATTCCTAAATACCTAGAGGCAAAAGTTTATAAGACAGTTGCACGTCCGGCTGCTATTTATGGGGCGGAATGCCGCTCAATGGCAAGAAAACATGAACAGGCTCTGCACACGATGGAGATGAAGATGCTCCGTTGGACAATTGGACTGGCTAGATATGA
Source organism: Meconema thalassinum (assembly GCA_946902985.2). Lineage (NCBI taxonomy): Eukaryota > Metazoa > Arthropoda > Insecta > Orthoptera > Tettigoniidae > Meconema > Meconema thalassinum. The sequence continues at coordinate 883,786 of OX336391.1, forward strand.
CCATGTCAGAAATGCAGATGTTCGACAACATAGATGTCACACCAATTACGGAGAAAGTGAGGGAAGCTCGTCTCCGTTGGTATGGTCATGTTATGAGAATTCCGGACGATTCTGTCGCCAAAATAGCTATCAAACTGGAGCCAGGTGGAAAGCGACAACGTGTTCGACCTGCAAAGCGTTGGATCGACAACATTAAGACAGACATGCTCGATGTTGGCTCACAACCTGAAGATGTCAACGACAGGAGAGCAGCGGACCCCATAGGCTACTGTGATAAACGCTAGGAAAGAAGAAGACACGAGGGTGCTCTACAATCTATACAGAAACCAGACAGCAGTTATTCGAGTGGAAGGACTTGTTTAACCCGGGAGAGGTGGCGCCTACTTGAGCAACGTTAAAGGTCGCGGGGTCATTATGACCCCTCCCAATTATTTCTCAGTAATAACGACACTTATTTCGTTTATATTACTGATATTGCATGAAAATATTCACTGAACTAATGAGCAAGTATATTTGTCTAAAATGAAAGTCATGCACATATTATAAACGGCTATTTACACTATAGTAGAAATGATGCGGATCTGACAGGTAATCATCTTTTTTATGAAATATCTGTCAATTCTTACTTCAGTTTGCCTATTAACAATATCGAAATCAATGATTAGACAAGTTTTAGATAATGTAGGATTCTAGTTTTTAACCAATGACACATTTTAGAGAAGTCTATTGTTGTATTGTATTGTATTGTGGTTGTATTGTGCTCCATTTTGTAACTGTATTTGCCAGTAAGGGTACACCTCCGCTGAGAAAGAGGCATACAATCGTGACTTTCTTCATTTTCTTCTTCGTCTGCACTCTGCTCAGTATCACTTCAAGTTTCTGCTATTTCTAGTTCATCTTCACTACCGGTATCACTGTTTTCACCTCCTAATATGTCTTCCCCTTTGACGTCTTGCAGAAGAGATAACACCATGGATTCTTCCTCTTCGTAGCTCAGACGTTTCATAATAATGTTTTATATTTACACTTAACTACAATCAATTCTATTTCGCGATCAGACAGCTACATTCTCATGGAATACACGTAAGACTGGAACAGCTGTTCACTCTACCAGCAGTACAGGCCGGACGTTTGTTTTAGACGAGTGAAAAATCGTAATGGAAGCCTGAAGGCGAGTTACTACATTACCTGTGTTGTTATCAGCTGCCCCAAGCGATCCGATGATTGACAAATCTGTTTCACACTTCTGCTGAAGTACAGTCATTTGCAAATATAATTACGGTCTGTTCGTAACTACGTAACGTGTACTTCCGCCCGTCACACAATACTTCGACGTGGACTGTACTGTCTGCTCAAGTCTGGAATTCCACTACATCAGATCGGTGGTGACAAGTGTGAAGCGATAGGGTGAGAGAGTGAGTGTGTGTAGGCTCACCCGCAGGCTTCAAGGTCAAGGGCAATCGTCTAAAACAAACGTCCGGCCTGTACTGGTGGCGCGGGGTCTTTCAGAACACATTGCAACATGGCTCGACAAAAATACATTTGTCTCCGCCCTCATCCCTTCCACTAATAGGCTATTGCCCTTAGACAATAGTTAAGGCATGTTGGGAAAGGTATGTAGCAGGTTTCGTCTGTGTGTAGTAAAAGGTAGAAACCTCAGCTTAACGAAACTGCATTGGAATGCCTGGTGCTCAGCCTGGTTAGAGGACGAGGCAAATGTGGAAAGGTGAGTAGTATACATTTTAACCATTTGGATATTGCGTAATCGCGAGGACATATTGCATCATCATGACGTCATCTGATAGCCATGCGGGTGTGAGCATGTGCAGCGTGCACGTGCACATGTTAGCGTGGGAAGAGGTCGACCTTTAACCGCTTGAAGCAAATAACCTTTGGGTAACCGCTTGAAGCAGATAACCTTTGGCTTATTTATGCGATGGAGATAGAAATTAATGGGTGTTGACGTCATCTGATACCCGTGCAAGTGTGCAGCTGTGCGAGCGATCACGTGATATGTCTGCAGTGTTCGCGTGAGACGTGGTCGACCTTTAACGTCATTGGGTAAGAATGTAATCTTTGACTTCTTTAAGTATTAGTGATAAAAAATAATGAGATGATTGCGTCAGAAGCTTGTTTTGTAGCATTTGGTTTCTTGAGTGTAGGTGGGGGTGAATAAATGCATGTGTGCGTGGATGAGTTTAACTTCTACTTTTGCGCGAAGAGAGTGTGTGTGTGAAAGAAATAAATAAAGTCAACGACGAGGAACAAATTGTGTGTGTGATGGATGTTCTAACGAAGTTCAATAACTTAGCCACTTGCGTTGAGTATTCTAATAAGAAACTATCAGAACTAATAATTGATTTACCGTATGTGGTCCAAACTATTCAGGCTGTGGAGAAGAGATTTGGAAGAAAAATAGTGGTGGACATTATCATTGAAGATGAAATAACAAGTGTATTTCTACCAGCAGTATTTGCAAAACTAAGCCCATCAGAGATCGATGAACTAAACTCACTTAGAGGCAAACTGATGTTGGTGTATTTGGGGTTGAAGAACCGCTCACATCAAGTTGTTTTAAAACTGTATATTTTTGGTGAGTATATATATGCAGATTATATATGTATTGATTGATATAACGAATGATATATATTTAGTTGCTTATTATTTCTTAATTTGTTTAATTTTTTCAGATTATCTAAAAACTAATAAAAGGAACAGCAAAATGAAATGGAAAACTGTTAATTTTCTGAGTGGAACTGAACATCGATCGCACCCGGTAATAGAGTATCATCGTGTATGCTTTCATCAGTCTGAAAAAGAAGAAGGAGAAGAAGATGATAATGAGGTGAGTCATAATGAGAAAGAAGCTTGTTTTAACAAATGGACATCTTCGAGTGGAATTTCAACATTTTCAGTCTACGTTACTAATGTTAGCAAATCAGATTATAGTCAGCGAGAGGTGACAGAAACAGTTCTAAGATATTTGTTACAAGAATTATGTGAAGATGAACATTTTATTTGTTTCTTCGGATACAATACATTTGATGAGGTTTACAAAATTGAATTTTCCATGACTTGTTTTGAAGTAACAAAATTGAATGAGTATAGAAACAAATTGCTTGGTAAACTTCAGGACGAATTTCCCTTTGAAGCCATTCATTGTTCACTGGAGATTACAGGCAGTAATTTATCTCAATGGCTTGAATACACTTTAAAAGATTATAGGTTTATGGTGAGCCGATGTTACAGCAACTGCTGGTGGTGTATTAACAACAGTGCAAATTGGACAATTGCTTCGACAACAATGGCAACACTTCCTAGCAAACGTAGAAAGGTTGATATTGTAATACATAATAATAACAGTGAAAATATAAGAAACCAATTGAATAATGCATTTGAAAGTGTTTCTAATTTTAGAAGTGAACTAAACGGTGCTATTTCAATATCATGCCAAATCGGGGAATACACTCAAACGGACTTGATTGAGAACAGTGATGAGTTGATTGAATATTGGAGAGTTATTAGTGAGGACATATTGCAACAAGCTGTGAGTTGTGAAGAAATTACACTTCAAATAAAGGATGAATATTTCTTAAGCTGTGAGTTAATTGAAACGGCATTCAATTCTAGAGTATACACACTTGCAGTTTCAAATGTTAAGAATGAGTTTTTGGATACTCGCGAATTTTTAGCAAATGCTAATATTTGGTTTACAAAGTATGTTAAGAAAGCGTTAACTGTGCAAGCTTTAAAGGTGAATTCAGTTTTGTGTGCACAGTATGTGCTTCGCGACATATCAGAAACAAAATATTTTGCTGCCAAAAATAAAGTAGTTTTCGAGTATACGGATGTAAATGAATTTTATAATAATCATATCATTGAAGGTACATTGACAAAAATGAGCGAATTTGAAGCAAATGGCTCTGGGTGGGCTTTAGAAAAAATTCGTCGTTTCAGAATTAATATAAATAAATATGTTGGATTTCAAGTAGGAATGTCCAATACTAGTCGATTGCCTGATGTAATAGCCAATAAACATGCAGTGCTAAATTTGTATGATACAAAGGAAGCTTGTTTTGCGTGGAGTGTGGTTGCTGGTTTGTATCCAAAAACGCGAAACGCGAATCATCTTTCTTCCTATGCTAATTACAGAGATGTTTTAAATTTAGATGATATTCCAATTCCAATGCAAATGAAATATTTAAACAAGTTTGAAAATCAAAACAATATTTCTGTAAATGTGTATGGAGCACAATATGATGAAAACAATTGGGTCTGTATGGGAACAAACGAAGTAAAAGGAAAAAAAATACTATTGTACCTTTGTATGTATCAGATAAAGTATATGAAAGGAGTGTGGACTTATTGATGTTGCAGACTGGAAACAGTGAAAGTTATCACTTTTGCTTAGTTAGAAATCTCGCTCGCCTTGTTCGTTCAAGCATCACTAGCATTCGTAGACGGATTTATATATGTAGACGTTGTTTGTCATATTATTTTCTTGAAGATGAGTTAAATGTTCACTTTGCAGGCTGTGAACAGTTTCCCGTTGCAAAAAGCATATTGCCAACTGACGAACAAAGATTTGCTAATTTTACAGAATTTAAAATTAAAGATACAGATCCATTTATAATTTATGCAGACACTGAATGCGTTTTGTCTGCTAATTCCTCTTGTTTTCCAAATAGTGACATTCCTAACTCTCCATTAACCCATAAACATATTCTTTACAGCATTTCTTTATACCTTCATGGTAATTTTGATAGTGATTTGTGCAGTTTTAAACTCTTTAGGGGAAATGATTGCATATAATAGTTTGTAAAGGAACTTTATAGTATTGTAGATAAACTTCAAACATATTATTCATCAGCTAAACCGATATTAATGATGACGGAAAATGAAGAAAGATTATTTTTGTTAAGTAAAATTTGTCATATTTGCGAGAAACCGATTGCAGATAATGAACTCAAAGTACGCGATCATTGTCACATAACTGGAAAATATAGAGGAAGCGCACACAATAGTTGTAATTTAAATTACAAAGTAGCAAAAGTTCTGCCTATAGCATTTCATAATCTAACGGCGTATGATGGACATTTTATAATTAAAGAAATTTGTGAGAAACAAGATGGTGAGGTGTTACATAATCCTGGTCATATAAGTTTGTTAGCAATGAATATGGAACATTATAAAGGGTTTTCAAAGTATGTACGGGTTAAGAATGGATTCATTCAGTTAAGATTTATCAATACATATAATTTCTTGTCCTGTTCACTAGATCAATGTTCATCTTCGTTAAGTGAAGATTCAAAGCAAATAACTAGACGTTATTTTAATGATGATGCACAGTTTCGACTTACTGCGAGAAAAGGCGTGTTTCCATATGAATACGTCACAAGTATGGATGTACTTAACGAAACTAAATTACCTGAAATACCCAAGTTTATAGCAGTCTTTATAATCAAACAATATCGAACGAGGAGTATGAGTTTGCTCAATCGGTGTGGGAAACTATTTCCTGTCAAACATTAGGAGAATACGCCGATTTGTATTTAAAAGTAGACACACTTCTTTTGGCGGATGTCTTTGAAAATTTTAGATCGAATGACATGGAGACGTATGGCATTGATGCAGCTCATTTTTACACTGCTCCATCTATGTCTTGGTGTGCAATGAAAAAGATAACCAATGTTCAACTTGAATTGCTTCAAGATATTGATATGTTACACTTTCTTGAACGATCTATTCGAGGAGGTGATGTTCAGTGTATAACATGACATGCGATTGCTAATATGAAAACTTATGATGAGAAAAAACAAGAGTCCTACATAATGTACTTTGAAGTTGATAATTTATATGGATATGCTATGATGGAATATCTTCCAACAGATGGCTTTAAATGGGTTGCAAATGTTGAGGGTTTAATGTTTTAAATATTGATGATACTTCAGAAATCGGATATATCTTGGAAGTAGATCTGAGTTATCCTCAAGAGTTACATGACAAACATTCAGATTACCCTCTATGTCCAGAAAAGTTGACAAAGCTAATGGCTACCCTAGATAATAAAGAACGTTATGTTTTGCATTATAGAATGTTAAAGCAATGTATTCAACTAGGAATGAAATTAGAACGTATTCACAGAATAATCGAATTCAATCAGAGTCAATGGCTAAAACCATATATTGATGTGAACACAGAGAAACGAAAACAGGCAAAAAATGATTTTGAAATTATTTTTTATAAATTGATGAATAATGAAATTTTTGGTCGTTCACTGATGAATGTGAGGAAGTTAAGGGACATCAAATGGGTTACAAATGGCATGGAGCCTATGGTGCTAATTCTTTAATAGCTGAGGCTAATTTTAAACATAGAATTATATTCGATGAACAATATATTGTCATTGAGATGAGCAGACTAAAGATTTTTCACAATCAACCAGTATATGTTGGTGCATCTATATTAGATTTGTCTAAATGTAAAATGAATGACTTTCATTACAATGTTATTTTAGCAAATCCTGAATCAAATGTGAGGTTGTTATACACAGACACCGATAGTTTTATGTATATATTCTATTATGATATTTATGAGTTCATAAAACAGCATTCAAATTTGTTTGATACTGGAAACTATGAAACAAACAATCCTTTTGGCATTGTCAGACAAAATAAAGGTGAAATTGGTTTAATGAAAGATGGACATGCTGGAAGGATTGTTGAAGAATTTGTGGGGTTAAGACCCAAAATGTATGCAATAAAATTGTGTATTGTAGTGAATAGCTTGTGTAAGGCTAAAGGCATTAAGAAGAGCGTGAGTAAAACTATGAATATTAATGAGTATCGAAAGTGTCTTTATAACAGAGATCAAGCCAACAAAGTTCAAGTTTGTATAATTTCAAAATCTCATTCTGTATTTACTGTTCGGCAAAATAAGTTGGCAATTTCATCAAACGATGATAAAAGACACATAACTGAAAACGGAATTGTTACTTTACCGTTTGGTCATTTTTCTCTGAAAAACGATTAGAAACAAATTTGAGATTAAAGCACTTCATCTCTCTTACTTACTTTATTTCTTTCACACACACACTTTTGTTCTGATAATAATACTAATTTTTGTGTGTTCCTTTGCTTATGAAAAAGAGAATAAATAATAACCCAAATTTTGTGTGTATTATTTACAACTCCTCCCCCCACCATTCCCATTTTCCTGAAATATATATATATATATATATATATATATAATTACATTATATTACTTATTGTTACGTGCAAGAGCCCGTCCCAACGTTTTCAAACATGTATCTTCCCTGGATGTGAATTCATGACATTTTGAAACGACCGCCTGGTCGCTTGGTTCCGTTTGTGAACACGAGATGGCAGCTGCTGACGGACTTCAGGGTTTCTTGACGTGGTTCCTTCTTCTCCGCTAGAGTGTGTTGGTGCTTCCTTATAAACTAATCCTATTCGTGTCATATGTGAAGGCTATTATTTTCCTACGTCATGAAACAAAGGACTGTGTATTCTTGATACCGCCAAATTAATTACTTAATAATCTCATTGTTGCTTGATGTGTCAAGCTGTGATTGGACAATTAAATTAACTTGTATGCAATGCTGTTTTTGACGCGGGAGTCTCCGCCATCTTGTGGAGTTCATTGTCTGTCGTGGAAGAAGCAACTAGCCAGCTGGTGTGACAGAGTATCTCTTCGTGGGCTAGGGGGCATTGGCCCCTAGCTTTTACAAGATATGGATATACGATGGAAGGGAATTGCCTGTGCTCTTCAGGCTATTATTTCATCGTTTCGCAGTGAAGAAGTACGAAATGAAAATCGCATCTCGATGCAGACCAGTGCTTGTGATACCAAAACGAAGCATGTGCAGGGTGGGCCATTTTCAGGCAATATAGTGCCGTATTACGTTATTTGGTTTGTGGGTGAATTATTTTATTTTTATTGTGTCTCCACTGTGAAGTTTTAAGGTACGTTTATTTATTTATTTATGTATTTATTTTATTTTGGGAGCTCCAATATTGGCCTTGTATGAATGTTTGATCTTGTGTTTTGTTTCGCCTGGTAGGCCTAAATGTCCGGTTCCACCCCTTTTGGTGTTCTTCTGTTGGGACATGTCTTCTGGAGGTGATTTTGTTGCTGAAGCGAGGCGGACCTCTAAATAAAAGGTGAGTTGGCCCATCCACGCTGGCCGTCCACGGTGTCATTTTGGTAGCAGAGCGAACTCGAGTTCGCTTCCGTAACTATCCCCTCCTCCAAACCCGCAGGCTCGTTTTATGGACCCTTCTAGTGCTGATGGAGCGGTTGTTGATGGGATCTGTCATGCCAGTGCACTTGGTGTTATGTAAAGCTAATCCTTGTCGTTTGTTTAATTTCATGTTTGCCTCTGAATATCCATGTGCTGTTATGTAAGTGACCGAGTCTAAGTGAGGTGTTTGCTGCTGTATTTTATCCTGTTTGTATGCAACATTCCCACTGAAAAAGAAGTTGGTAAGTGACTGGCATGTGTTCTTGGCATGGGAAATGGGGATTTGTTTGGTAATATTCTGATAGCCTACATGCTACGAGTGAAGACATCCTGGAGCCCTGTCTGTAGCTGTTCCCCATGTGTTTTGTGCCAATTTTTGTAATTTAGCTTCCTGTTCTCGAGCCAAGCAGGCGGTGACGTATGCAGTTCTGGGCAGCATTGTGCATGATGTTATTTGCCGAAATTTCAGGTGTCGAGGCAGTGTCGGTGCTTAAGAAGACTGTTGTGTTCCTATATGTTTCTTTGCATGAAATTCTGTGGTGATGTGCTGTCCTCGTTATGTTTTTATTATGGAACTATCACGCCTACTGGTGTTGCGGCAAAGTGTAGTCCGATTAAAAGGGCTAAACTATGGAAATCGGCCCTTCCTATGTCCTTATTGTGGTGCCAGAAGGCACATTTAACGTGCATGTCACTGTTATTTGGATAGAAATTCTTCCTAAACTCATTCAAGGTAAGTGTTTGTTTTGAAGTGTTTTTATTGCAGTGTGCAATTTGTAATTTTTTTTGTTTTCACACTTACATCATGACGAATAGAAGGACCTAGTGTGAGGACTCCGCCATTATAGCACGGTAGTTTGTGGTCCCGCCGCTACAAGCACTGCAAGCGATAATGTCCAACAACGTGTCCTGTTGTTGGGTCGAGCCGGGTCTTAGAAAAGTGCGCGAGAAGTTACTGTGTGAGATATTTGTGTGAATTAAATTGAATTTTCTTTGCATTCAGGTCTTAAATTCAGTTCATTGTGTCTTGTGTACATCAGCGTTTTGTGTTGTGAACTTCAAACATATTTCTTATGCGGCTTTGTTAATTTAATAGTTCAACATGCCGTACTGGTTTTTGCCTGGCTGTTAGTCAGGATATGGTAGAGTAGTTGACGATATACGATCTTTTTCACCACCGAAGAATACAAATCAATTTGAAAAATGGGCCAGCGCTATTCCACGAAAGGATACGGAGTTAACGCGAAGTATTAGAATTCGTCAAATTCATTTCTCTGATGATTTGATAGTAAAATCAGGTAATTTTATAGTGAATGGTGAAGAAGTGGAAATCTCTCGTGTGTGGTGGAAGTTACGACCTGGAGCAGTGCCTCATTTTCCCCCTAATTTACCGAAGTAGTGAGAATAAGTCCCGTAAAGCTCCCAACAGGAAAAAGAATCTCGACACCACCAGTAAAAGAAGAAAGAAGATTGAAGATGGGAGTGGAGCAACGAATGAGGCATTAAAAGGTCAATCCAGTGTTGATAAGAATTTGGGTCATTCTAGTGTACTTACTGATGCTGAAAAGACTATAATATTGTTCAAAAGGCGCCTTAAGAATGCTAACCGTAATTTAATTCGCGTTAGATCCTGCCTTAACTCAGCAAAATCGAGAATTAATTTGCTGGAGAAGCAGATTCGAAATTCACAGGCATTTAATTACAAAGATAACGATTACAGTGGCGGATCCAGGCCTTGCAAGGCCCTGGGCGATATGGGGCCCACAACAATAGAAAAAAATCGAATCAATTGGAAAATAGTTTGGTAATAATAATAATAATGATAATAATAATAATAATAATAATAAAATAAAGAATAGTTACAATATTTTGAATACACTACAGTACATTATTTTAATAATATGAAAGAAACCTTTATGTCCCTTTGTAAACAATGAAATATTAAAATATTACTTTGCGACGTTTTTCCCGGCTGAAGTCTTCTATTATTTCACTGAAATCTTAACTTGCTAAACGGTCACGAGATGTCATATCTACACTGAAGAAAGGAACATGAATTATAAATTAGTTTGAAAAGTATACTTAATTAATTAAATGTAGAAAAATCCATGACGCGGGGCCCCTAGGACCGCGGAGCCCTGGGCGGTCGCCCTCCTCGCCCTCTCCTGGATCCGCCCCTGATAACGAACACCTTAGCAAGAAGGAAAATATGATAATAGACACTAGGCTCAAGAAATGCCAGGAAAAATCTCGCAATGGAATGAGGCACAGCAATGAATTCATTTTAGAGTGTTTATTGTTGAGAATAAAATCACCGAAAGGATTCCGTCATTGTCGGCGACATAATCTCTTGCCTCTGCCTTCAGAAAGTCACTTGAGAAAACTTTGTAAAGGACTAAAGTGTCCTTATGGAGTTAATGCGCATAGTATAAATGCTATTTCAGACTATTTTAAGGAAGAAAAGAATGATAATTCACGTTACGGTGTTGTAATTTTCGAAGAAGAGAAGCTAAGAGAAGAAATCGAGTTAAATAGCTTTTCTGATAAAGTAGATGGATTAGTTGATTTTGGTGAACACACACCTGACCTCCAGAAGAACGTACTTGCAAATCACGCTCTAGTGTTCATGTTCGTACCTTTCATGCATATATTGGGTGCAGCCAGTTGCTGTTTATGCAAGCGGAAATGCTACTCCAGGGGACATTCTAGCAAAAATTCTAAGTCTAGGTGATTTTGCAGTTAGAAGAGGCTGGGGCGAGGGTGGCTGGCTTTACATGTGATGGTAGTCAATCAAATAAAAAGGCCAGGAATTCGTTAGGAGTCAGTGGCAAGACAAGCTCTCTACAACCTCACATCCTTAATCCTGCAGATGTTACAAGAAAGATCTGGGCTTTCTCCGACCGTATATTCCAGGAATCTGTGTGTTCCGTAACATGTAATGAAGACCGTAGTTCTTATTTCCGTGAATTATATTTTCCAATGTGCCCTGCCATGCTGTTTTAATTGTAACCGCTAATTACTTTTTAAAAGAGTATTAGTTACAAAGTAATTAGTTTCCCTTAGCACCATCCCTAAGACCAGCTGACCCCGGCTGTGTGGAACTTGTCCACTCTAGCGCTGCCTGGCGGGGCGCGCTTGAACTTCAGGAGTGTTCTCACTTTCTCCTTCTATTCGTCATGCTTACATTATAATGCAAACGCTCTGGGATAAGTGTGTATGTGTGCAAATCGTGTCTGGATGTATGTGTTAACGTTAGATTTTGATTTAGATTTGTAGGGTGGGGTAATTCAGGCATTGTTGTGTTTGCAAAAGTATGCCTAGGATCATATTTTTATTAGTTGCTTTCCTTGTAATTTTGAACTGAACATAATATGTAGGTCTGTTTTACGTGGAGATATCTACTGTCTGGGGTTAGCTAGGTTAGAAGTATGGGATTCTTTCTTGGTTTGATCCCTGGGCAGGTTGTATATAGGATTTGCAAGATCCGAACTGGCTTGGTATGGGACTGGTCTGTTCGATGACATGCAAGTATGCGTCATGTAACTTAATGTAATTGTAAGGGTATTGCGTTTTTTTAATTGTATTTGTTTGTGTTATGATATCTCTACGACTACATAACTTGCATATTTGAGTATTAATGGGAATTATTTTCGTGGGTGGTAAAAATTATGTATTGCTGTTATTGGAGTATGTTGTGCGATAAATGTGTTGTTGTGAATATGAGGTCTCAGTTCGTGAACAGCCATAATGTAATGTGCTTTTCTGCTTAATTAATTAATATAGGGTCTTCAAAATTTACTGGGATTAAATTTATGTTGGAAATTGTGGTCATCAGCTTCTTTAAGTCAGCTTGTTTTGCATTTAAAGCCAGTAATCTGTTCTTGCTGGAAATCAGGGTCATCAGTTGCCTTATGCTAACTGTAAATGACATAGGCCTTCTGTTTAGTTCATGCTATGGCAATCACGGTCATCAGCCACTATAACTTAAGTAAAATTTTCTGCTTTTAACTAGTAATTCAAAATTTTTTCTGCTTAAATCGTTAGGAATGGTGCGTTAGTATTCCCTGTTAGCCTCGTCTTTCGACAAGAGCGGCTTGTTTCTCATCTAACCGTATTTTCGGACCATGTTAGGCATCCTTTGGTTATACGTGTTCGTGTCGTAAACCTGAACGAGGAAACCTCATTTGTACCTCGTGTACTGTTGAACTTAGTTCTTTTAATGTTGGATTTTTCTCACCCAGACGGATGTCGGCTGTATAGTCATCCGGTGTCGAACCTCATTTTCGTTCCCTGTGTTAGTGTATTGGTGTTTTGTTTTCTGCGCTGCCATTTTCTCTTCGTTTTTTGTCGTTTCTGTAACTGCGTTGGTATTCCTCATTGTCCCCGTGCCAAGTAATGCGTGCGATCACGAACCAACAAATGTAGAGGCATTCATGTCAGCTTAATTAAATTTCCTTTTTTCGAAACCCTAAGGCCAACAAAATTTCCAGAGTGCATCTGTCGCACATTAAACGAGGTGGAGAGGTTTCTAATGAGGAAATGCTACCATAAATTTTGTAAACTGATTTTGTATAATGTAGAGTATCCCTAACCTTCATTGAAGCCTTCAGGAATCTGTTCTTTCTGGAATTTTGAACTGGATATGCAAACTCTACTGGGATATAACTTGTAACTGTTGGATAATTCCCATTTTTAAGGTATATTGTAAAATTGAAACTAAATTTTGATGTTTTCATTGAAGGTGCTTGCATGTAAGTGGGACTCGGTGGGAGACCTAACTCATGGTGATCTTGTATACCTGTTTTCATGGGAATTTGAGTGGTCATTCCTCTACCGTAGCTCCTTCTGAATGTATAGTCGTTCAACTCATGTACTATTATCGAAAGGTACTAATAGTCTGTAAAAAGGTAAACTTGATAATGAAATTTTGTAAGCACGGATCTGGGGCATGGTCAGTATTTTCCTTCTTCATTTAAATCCACTTTGTTTCTCTTTTGTAAAATATAGTAAGAAATTGTAATTTCTGTAAACTTTTTTTGAAATAAGATTAACTTCTGTTTTGTAAATGGCTGCCCACGCGTCGCACGATATCTGGCACATTGCCTCCACCTACGTCGTTTAAAGCGAACTACATTGGACTTACTAAAAAAAATTACCTAACGTGTCTCGGACTATGAAAGCACTGCTGGTGCTGGTGTTCTGCGTTTCTGAAGACTTATGAACACAGTGAAGCTGTTAACTAAGTGGTTTGCGAGGTGATCAATTATCCCTTCACTGATAATCTGACCCTGCAATCTTCCTAACCAAAACGATGCGGTTTCGTCCTTCAATTGGAGTTAACTGGTGAACATTATCTTCTGGAAACAAGCTTGGTGAATCGACTAGTTTTGGAATACTGCCTATCCCTAGGTATATTCGTGAACGGTGTTCAAGCTTAAGGGAGGGAGACTGTTACGTGCAAGAGCCCGTCCCAACGTTTTCAAACATGTATCTTCCCTGGATGTGAATTCATGACATTTTGAAACGACCGCCTGGTCGCTTGGTTCCGTTTGTGAACACGAGATGGCAGCTGCTGTCGGACTTCGGGGTTTCTTGACGTGGTTCCTTCTTCTCCGCTAGAGTGTGTTGGTGCTTCCTTATAAACTAATCCTATTCGTGTCATATGTGAAGGCTATTATTTTCCTACGTCATGAAACAAAAGACTGTGTATTCTTGATACCGCCAAATTAATTACTTAATAATCACATTGTTGCTTGATGTGTCAAGCTGTGATTGGACAATTAAATTAACATGTATGCAATGCTGTTTTTGACGCGGGAGTCTCCGCCATCTTGTGGAGTTCATTGTCTGTCGTGGAAGAAGCAACTAGCCAGCTGGTGTGACAGAGTATCTCATCGTGGGCTAGGGGGCATTGGCCCCTAGCTTTTACAAGATATGGATATACGATGGAAGGGAATTGCCTGTGCTCGTCAAGCTATTATTTCATCGTTTCGCAGTGAAGAAGTACGAAATGAAAATCGCATCTCGATGCAGACCAGTGCTTGTGATACCAAAACGAAGCATGTGCTGGGTGGGCCATTTTCAGGCAATATAGTGCCGTATTACGTTATTTGGTTTGTGGGTGAATTATTTTATATTTATTGTGTCTCCACTGTGAAGTTTTAAGGTACGTTTTATTTATTTATTTATTTATTTATTTATTTATTTATTTATTTTATTTTGGGAGCTCCAATATTGGCCTTGTATGAATGTTTGATCTTGTGTTTTGTTTCGCCTGGTAGGCCTAATTTTTTTTTATGTTTTAATAATGTTTCCATATATATATTAATTTTGTAATTTTTCTTCGTACCTTCTGGAGACACATTCCTAGTTTATTTTACGTTTTAAATTATTATTTATTTTCTTTTGGCAATCTTGGGATTGGCATATTATTAATCTGTTTTATGATCCGATGCTCCACCCTCATGTTTTAGTGTTAAAGTGTAATTGTTTTACTCATTTAATTTTCTCCGATGATTTAAAAAATAATTTAATGCTAATTATTTGCCGTAATTTCGATTTGACATGTGGTCGTCTGCTCCTGTGGCCATGTTTGTTTTTGTTTCGCCGAAATGCATTCTGGTCTCGAGGTCAGTCTCTTGGCGCCGACCGCGAAACTCAAACGTTTTGTAGTGTTAGCTTAATTTGTTTTTTATTTAACTTTGTTGGTTTTACTTTGTGTTTTTGGTAAATGTTCCTGTGTTTTTTTCTCCGTCGTGCAAATTATGGATTTATTTTCTGATCCATTTTTATTTTATTAATTTAATTTTAAATTTCTTGTTTTGCATCGTGGTCTGGTCTCTGCATGTCCGGTCGGTATTGCGTCCTACTGAATTATCAAGCCCTTTCTCTTTTAATTATGCCTGTAATTTTATTTTAATCTTAGGGCTTTAACATTTTAATTTTAATTTAATTCTTTTCTTTTTTTGCTTTGTTCTGTTTTCTGGTGGAGGTGCTCTTTTAAATTTTAACATTAAATTTTTATTTTAAACTAGCAGAAGTACCCGTTCTTCGAACGGTGTTCGGTGTTAACACCAGACATTATAATAATAATTATAATGTTATTGGTGTTACGTCCCTTTTAAGTACTGTTGCTTTTAGAGACGCACCAGACATTATCAATTGAGCTACTGTTGCAATGGTTAGCGGCTTGTAATTCCTTCATAAATTTTTCAAAACGAAGATAGTTTTCTGGGAATATCACACACACTGTTAATTTAAGGGCCTTATATTGTGGTTTTCGGAGTCCCTTTATAGACTCGCAAATTTTGTGTCTCACATTGAGAAGTGCAACATATGCTTTGGTCGTCCTTCTAGGATAATTTTTATATTTCGCCTATTTTAGCATGTATTTTGAGAAGTTTTTCCCGATATCCACCCTTCTACTGTATGAAATGTACGGTGAAGAGTTTTATAAATGATTGGTGTATTGACTCATGTTTACCATACCTAATTTTACGATGCACCAAGCATCCGAACATGAGTTATAGGCATACATAAGGATACACAGAAAGACAGACAGACAGACAATACTATTGTCTACAACATATCACCCAGAAATCCAAATATGGGTATATCTACCACACAGTATCAAAGAAAATCATCCTTACGATGAACACGTATGTCGACAAAAAAAAAAAGATTAGTTAAAATGTGCTCTCAAACTAAATTCACCTAACGTGTACTTCCTGACATGAAATAGAATTGAAAGCCTTGTGGATGAAACGCAATACACGTCACATAAAAACAGACCCTCTAACGTTGTGTTGGGTCCCCATACACAGGAAGACCTCTATCATAAATTATAAAAGCTTGTGGTGCATGAAAATTCAGGTTCTTTAGTCTCAAATGGCCCAAATTCCTAAAAGCCGCAAAAAATGCTGATTCAATTCAGGAATTTTTGAAAATAATGTTCTTGTTTGGAGATATAATAGACCTTCTGTACTATATGTCGCAGTGAAAATTGCATGAAAAAATCCTAGGTTACCCATTGACCCCCTTAATTGCATTGATGAACTATACAGTCTACGTTGGTTCCGTGATAACCTTATATTTGCAAACTTTCACGGAAATGTAATAAATGTAATAAATGTAATAAATTGCTTCTTACTGAAATAGATTGAAAGTTGTATGCCACCCCTTGAGATAATGTTCTCATGGTTACCGATTTGCATTCCTTCATTAGTTTGTTAAATTAAATTTAATTAGTTTTCTTGGAATGTTTCAGAAACTGTTGGTTTTAGAGCCTTATAATGTAGTTTTCGAGGACCCTCGAGTTTTATTTCTGGCACCGAGGGGCTTTGTCTCGTCGTTGTTCGCCATAATATAATATTAATAATAATAATAATATAATATAGGGATAGGAATATAATAGACCTGCCATACCACACCCGCAGATGTAAATCGCGTGAAAAAATTCTAGACTACCCCTTGACCCCCTTAAGCGCATTTTACGTATTGATGAAATTTACAGCTTAATTTGGTTCCATAATAACCATCTAACCGTTTGCAAACTTTCACACTAATATAATTAATGCAATTGTATTGCGTCTTACAGCAATAGATGGACCTCTGAGAATCTGTTGCCATGGTTATCGGCTTGCATTCGTTCATTAGTTTATTAAATTAAATTAGTTTTCTGGGAATATCTCAAAAACGGTGGACGTGGGACCTTAAAATATGCTTTTAGGGCCCCCAAGTTTTGTCTCTCACATTGAGGGGCTGAAAATGAGCTTTGTCTCTCCTTCTACTCCTATTTCAGCATGTATTTTAAGGGGGTAGGCCCTCTTTTATGAGATGTACGGAGAAGGGTTACATCAATGATCAGTGTCGTGCCTCTGATGGATATCTATACCAAATTTTACGTTGATACACCCAGACGTTCTCGAGTTATAAGGGAACAAAGTTGTCCACAGACAATCAAACAGACAGACAGACAGACCAAAACATTATTTTCGCGCGCATCTATCATAAAAAGGTCTGAAACGTGTAAATAACTCAAATTTCCCTAGAAATTCAGAAAAAAAACAAATTTTCTTTTTTATATATGTAGAGATATACTGCACCGCTCGGTGTTGACCGTGTTTTATTGCACAAATTTAGGTTTTACTCGCTAACCGTCGGAGATACACGAAAAGTGATAAGAACCTTTTGGATATAAAATTAAATGCTAAAGCCCGTGTATACCATCAAAAGTTGGCTATTTCTTAGCGTTCTCTTTTTATTTGAAATGGAAATATGAAATTTTGAAACCAAAGGGTGTAGTGACGTCACAAAAGTAGGTTTTACTCACTAACCGTTGGAGATACACGATAAGTGATAAGGACCTTTCGGATAGGAAATTAAATTTCAAAGCTTGTTGTGCCATCAAAAGGTTGCTATATCTTAGCGTTCTCTTTTTATTTGAAATGGAAATATGAAAATAGTCGCCATTTTTCAATAGTGCAAAATATCGTAATCAAAAGTATCTTATATGTAAACCTGGTAAATCAGCTACATCCATGCAAAATTTAATTTAAATCGGACCAGTGGTTCTTGCGTTATTGAGTAACAGACAGACAGACAGAAAGACACACACCATCTCATTTTTATATATTAGTATGATTTTTAAGCAACTGTTGTGGCATTATTTCGTCGGCAGCAGTTCTGTTGGTTATTGGGGGGTGTCTGTAGAATAGCCTGTGCGTTCCCCTTCTCCACTTTCCTTCCACCCCTTTTGGTGTTCTTCTGTTGGGACATGTCTTCTGGAGGTGATTTTGCTGAAGCGAGGCGGACCTCTAAATAAATGGTGAGTTGGCCCATCCACGCTGGCCGTCCACGTGTCACTTATCATTTAGTAATGGTGCGTTGTAAGAGGAGCAACTCTGCCACTCAATATAAACGATCAGGAAGTGGATCATTAATTAGTCGTGTACTTAATAAAACTATTGATAATTTAACTGTGGAATTACACATCCCGGGATATGAATATTGTGGACCAGGAACAAAATTAGAAAAGCGTGTGAGCCGTGGTGATCCAGGAATAAATATATTAGATAAAGCATGCAAAGAGCACGACATTGCTTACGCAAATCATAAAGATTCAAACAAAAGAAGAGAGGCTGATGAAATTTTAGCTTCAAAAGCTTGGTCTCGTGTAAAATCTCGTGACGCATCATTAGGAGAGAGAGCGGCTGCACTAACAGTCAGTGGCATAATGAAACCTAAGTCTAAGCTTGGTGGAGGTAAACGAAAATTAAATATAAAAAAAACAAGAAAAGATTAAAAAAAAGAGCATCGAAAAAGTAAGGTGGTATTTTACCGCTACTTCCGATATTTGCAGCCTTGTCGGGCTTGGGGGGTCTAGCAGGCGGAGCAGCCGGGGTAGCGTCTGCTATAAACAAAGCGAAAGCTGCACAAGAAGAATCAAAAGAAATGAAAAGACACAATCGAATGATAGAAGCAATGCTAGGAAAAGAAGGTCAAGGCATTTATTTAAATCCTCCTGCATACAAAACATAATTAACCAAATACCAAATAAAGCATTAAGTAATTTCGATTTAGCTAAATACACACATCAACTAAAGATTCCAAATTTTAGAGGAGTCTTTATGCGAGATACGTTACCAAGACTTCCTCGAAAAAATGAGAACTGTATTGTTAACCTTGTACCGATGGTTAAATCTGGTTCACATTGGGTGGCTTTCAGTAAACGAGGTAAATACGTGAATTATTTTGATAGTATCGGTAATTTAAGACCGCCATTAAAAATTCTAACATATCTTAAAAATTGTAATCTACAATATAATTTTCATTCATATCAATCAATTACGTCTTCGATTTGTGGACATTTATGTTTAGTCTTCTTGTATTGTATAAATAAGGGAAACACAGACTGTCTTTAAACATTTCAAAGATGGCTTTCGAAAGACGGATAACTCTTTAAGGTAAAGGCTCAAAGATTGATGTTACTTTGGAGAACCCGATTCATCTTGTAGGAGCAGAGTTTTTTGAAATAGGACTTGCAGGATTGTATACATCTAATTCTATTCGAAATGTTACTAACCGAAATAATAAATTTCGCATTCATTTTACTAAATTTTGTTATCAATTGATTTAGTAGTACCACCAGGTATTTATGAATTTGAAGATCTAGCCTCAACATTTGATGATTTACTTAGTTATCACTCATTGTCGAAACTTATAACAAATCATATACAAAAAACAAATCTTTATTTGGAAGAGGATATAAATGGAAAAGGACGCAACCGTCTTGTTTTGTCTTCTCCGTTTAATATTGATTTCAGTGTACCCAACAGTGTAGCAGAGGCTTTAGGAATTGAAAAGAAAGTTAACCCTAAAGAGAATAAAAATAAATTGAGATTGATCGAAATAGAATCGAAAGTGAAGTAAAAATTAACGAAAATAATAACGTTTTAGCCATAAAGATGAACAATGTGGATACAACAATTTTAATAATACCTGATGCTAGCTATACGTTTCAACAATTATGTGCAAAGATTAATGAATTATTACTAGCACATTTATTATCAGTTTTATTAGGTGAAAAAGACAAATTTCCTTCATATATTTATATTAATTATGATAATGTGTTCTCTAATTGTAAACTATATTCGAAAAACTTTGCTATAGATTTTGGTGTTGCAGATTCTATTGCAGATTTGTTAGGATTTTCTCATAAAAAGTTCGAGGCAAACACAACTCATCATTCTGAATATATGATTAAAATTAACACTGTTAATAATATTCGAGTATGTTGCAAACTTGTGCTTGGTACGAGTTCGTATTTGAACCATAAACCAACACACTCTTTATATAATTTTAAAGCTCATGTTCCTGCTGGTTATCCGATTGTTGTACAACCAACAACAATTAATTTTTTGCCTAAGAACAGCAAGGTTATTCAACATGTATCTGTGCAATTTGAAGATCATCTTCATCAGCTCATTGATTTGCAAAATGAAGATTTAACTGTAGAATTAATTATTCCTCCAGCACGTTATCTTGCTATATAAAGTAATGAAATACTGTTATATTTTCATTCTAGTTGAGAGAGCTTACTAGAAAACATTCACAAATATGGTTATACTATATAATACTCAAAGTTTGAAAAAAAAAGAAGTCGACTCTGATTCGAAAATGAAATATAAATCAATCAGCTAAAATTTCTAAAAACAAACAAAAAAACAACGCCATCACACCTTAAAATCTAAGAAACAGTTATCGAGTAACAACAAACATTTCTTACAGTCTTTAGGCTATCGCGTACTTTAATTTCAATATAAATATAAATGCAATTGTTAATCTTATTTAGTTTCTATCTATATTTGAAGCTGTTAACATGTTTAACATGTTTAACATAACGGATAAAAGAGAGGTTGACAACAGAGTTGTGCGACGAGAAGAAAGGGTTTACGAACCTTATTCAGCTAATAAATTCGAAAATAATTATGAAATTCGAATACCAATTCAAAATGAAGAAAACATAGTTTTATTATCAGAAGGTGTTCTTCACTTAGAAGGACAAATTATTACTTCTAACGTAAATCCGGCTGCTTCTACTACAGCACATCCTGACCAAAATTTTGGGGCTAATCTTTTTAGCGAAATTCGCGTTACGTTAAATGGTAATGAAATTGATCGTACACGCCATCTAGGTATAACAAGTTCTATAAAAACCTTTGCATCATATTCAATAAACAAATATACAGCTTTACAAAATGCTGGTTATTTTCCCTCTTTAACAACACCAGCAAGTGAAGCAAATATTGTTGATAGTATCACAAAACGTTTCCATGTAATACTTCCTTTAAGCAACCTGTTAGGTTTTGCAGAGGATTATAGAAAGCCGATTTTAAACTGCAAGCATGAGCTAATACTTCTCCGATCGTCGAGTGACGCACGTGCGTTGCAATCTGCAACCGAAAATGATCTTTCTAAGGTGAAGTTATTTAAAGTTTATCAAAAAATTCCCGTTTTATTATTATCGGACGAAGAACATATTAAAAGATTAAAAGTAATGCAGAAAAATATTCCCATTCAGGTTGGTTTTCGATCATGTGATGTTCATGTCTTGCCATCTCTTCCTAGAACAACTAAATATAGTTGGACTGTAATGACAACTTCTGAAACTCAAAAAACCACGTCAATTTTTATTAGGTTATCAAACTAAAAGAAATGTACTAAATACGTGCTCTTCCTATTTTGACCATTGTAACATTAAATCTATAAGAGTTTTTTTAATTCAATTTTTTATCCCTATGAAATGCCAACTTCTGAAATTGCTATAAATGACTACAGCAAATTGTATGACATGTTTGTTAAATTTCGTAATGTATATTATCAGATCGATGATTTTCGTTCAGAGACTCTAGTTTCACGAGATGAATTTAAGTCTCATTGTCCGATTATTGTAATTAATTGCCTTGAGCAAGTGGAGGCAGTGAAGACATCTTCAGTTGATGTGCGAATTGAAATCGAGACAAGTGAGAATATACCTGAAGATACAACTCTTTATTGTGTTCTTATTCATGATCGTCAAATATCTTACAGACCATTAACTAATGAAGTAATTATCTAAACCAATATTTGCAAAGTTATAATCAAGTAAGTAAACAAGTATTCTCACTTTAGTTGCAATCATGGAATTGACAACAACAAACTCTCCTTCTACTGATGCTGACACGTGGAATAAGAAGCAGCCAATAGTTGCAGACATTCGCAAGCTACCAAACGGCAGTTTGGAACTTGCTTACTGTATGTTAAATAACAGCAATATACCTTCATTCAGTCCTGTGTTCATATGGGTCGCAGCGTATTGCGAAAAAACTCTTTCTTCCTTTTTTGACTCTATTAAAAATAAATATGAATATTTAGTTGTGTATAATTTGCCACAAGAATTTTCTTTGTTTGCACTAAAAACACTTTCCCCTGGTTCATTAATCGATCTTAATACGATTGATGGAATGTCAGATCTAATGTTGAAGCATAGCCAACGTTTACCTACAGATTGTCCAAAACATTTACCATCTCTTGCAATGGGAAGCAATAGTTGTGCTAAATTTAATGTCAATGCTGTTGAACATTGGTTAAATTCTTCTGATGGCATCATGAAAATAGTGTGTTCGATAATTAACAAGTTTCGAAACAATGGTCTTCAAGGTTTTAATAAGTTTGATTGGAACTACTTTCCTATAAACATACTGACTATATATGAGCCACAACGAATTCGTCTGGAGTGGGAACATCTACCAGATCATCTAAAAAGAAAATTTCAACTGTTTCATCTTCGCTGCAAATGTGATAACTGTAATCGCTATCTATAAAAGGTAATTCATTAAATCTACTAGTGTTGTTGACACCTATACATATTTTGTTTTTGTTTGCTTTTTTAACAAAGTGTATATTTTTTGTCTACAGAAAATAAACATCTGGACAACTAAAAGAACAAGATCATCTCAACACACACTCATCAGGACAAATAAAAGAATGAGATTACTTCAACACTCATACAAGAGAAATACAATTGTATTAATTGTAATTCTAAATGAATAAAGAAGAAAAGGTCTTTGTACCACTTCATATTAAAGTTTCTTTAATGATCAAACACCTCCTCACTCCACATGTATATAAAATAATATTGTCAGGTGAGGGATTCGAACCCTCGCTTTCAATTTATGATAATTAGATCTTAAGTCTAACGCCTTAGACCGCTCGGCCAACCCAACACACGCAAATCTTGCATATTAGCCAGTGTGTTTTGTTGATTCATATCAGTTCACATTTAGCTTCGTGTGGGGAACATCTTTTTTTTGTGAAGTAAAGCATCATCATGAAGTATTTTAATTGTGTAAAGTATTCCAAGAAACAGTTAATGCAAATGATATTGAGTCAAAAAGGAATGAATTTAAAATCTGAAAGAGATCGGCTGAAAACATTTAAGAACTGGCCTTCAGACAGTTTTACGAACACTGCATGGTTAGCAGCTGCAGGATTTTACTATTATGGATATAAGGATATGGTCAGGTGTGCTTTCTGTAATCTGCAACTTAGTTATTGGGAAGAAGATGATGATCCGTTTGAAGACCATAAGAATTGTGCTTTTTCTTGCCCTTACGTAAACAATATTTCTCCTAGCATAGAATTAAAATCTGAATATGAAAGACTTAAAACTTTTCAAAATTGGCCTCTTCCCTGTCCAAACGAATTTTGTTTAGCATCAGCAGGATTTTATTATACCGGTCATGGTGATAAGGTGAAATGTATATTCTGTAAGATTGAAATTGAAAATTGGAGAGAAAACGATATTCCTTTAAGTGATCATAAAAAATGGGCACCATATTGTCCATATTTAAGAGGGTTTTACGTCACCAACGTTGATTTAAATCCTGAAAATCCTACTATTATTCCATATAATAAAAGTTAGGATACGTGTGGAAACAAAATATGTTGATGTGATTTTTTGTGCAGTGTGCATTCTCATACGTAAACGTTGACATGCTGAAGTTTGTTAAGCAGTCAAACACTCTACCAGTAATTTCATTTAATAATGGTGAAAACCAGAGTAAAAGTGAAAAAAGAAAGCATAGTGTTTTACTACCGAACACTATTCAATGT
Source organism: Meconema thalassinum (assembly GCA_946902985.2). Taxonomy (NCBI): domain Eukaryota; kingdom Metazoa; phylum Arthropoda; class Insecta; order Orthoptera; family Tettigoniidae; genus Meconema; species Meconema thalassinum. Next base: position 907,703 of record OX336391.1, read on the forward strand.
ATCATTGGCGGTCCATCGAACTGTGGCAAAACAAACGTAATGATAAAGTTATTATGTCACAAAAATGGAGTTCGTTTTGAAAACATTTATATTTATTATAAATCACTTGCTCAAAATAAGTATGTTGAATTAAAAAAGTTTTTGGGCTCTATAAAAGAAATAAAAAGTGATTTTTTTTCTGATAATGATGAAGTTATGCCTCCAGAAATGGCTAGAAAAAACTCTATATTTGTTTTTGATGATGTAGCCAGCAATAAACAACAACACATGAAAGATTATTTCAGTAGAGGTCGTCATCACGATGTTGACGTATTTTATCTTTGTCAAACATATTCTTGTATACCTAAACATCTAATTAGAGATAACGCTAATGTTTTAATTCTTTTTAAACAAGACGGAACAAACTTGCGTCATGTTTATAACGATCATGTAAATACAGATATGAGCTATGATCAGTCCTTCGATATTTGTTCTTATTGTTGGCAAAACTCTAAGTTTGGCTTTTGGTTATCCATAAAGATAGCGATTTACAAAATGGTCGATATCGCAACGGATTTGATGTTTATTTTCAGTTATAAATAATAGTTCAAAAGAGCTAAATGCTCATTCGCGTTATACACTTTGTGTGGTTAACAACCTAACTATGTCATCGTTTAACAAAATCAATAACGTGTCTATCAGACCACCAACTTCACGCCATGATATTGCAACTAAATCGTATGTTGATGATAAGCTACTGCAATATGGAAATCAAGTAACAACAACAAGCGATGGGCATCTAAGTATTAACGGTAAACGGTTAAAAGATGTTGGAACGCCCATACATGTTGAAGATGCTTGCAACAAAGGTTATGTACTGAAGTTATTGAATGAGTTAAATAAAATTGAGTCTAAAGAAGACATTCAACGAAACATTAACGACCTTAAATGTTTAATTTTTTCAATTTGTAAAATATTATTAACAGAAAAGCGCACGAATGTGCATAACATAGATTTACACTAGTGAAACAAACATGCTATAAAGAGTTAATTGATGTGAAAAACATCATGATCCAGTAATCAATCAGGAATGTGTGCATTAAAGCATTAATCCATGACCAGTCATTATATTGTGAATTGAATGTTATTTGTGAAATAGAGCAACACTGTATGATGCTTTGTTCATTTTAAATGTTAGTCCTTGCTATAATCACAGAGTGATTTCTGGTTATTTTTACATCGTGTGATGTGATAAGTGTCACAGAACTGGTCACATAACGAGCACACGCAGAGTTCATTTGGGGCGTGGTAGGACATGTTTTTACATATTTTATGGTGGTACCCATGCACTGCTAACTTTATCACCACATGTCTTGGTTTCTGATTGGCGCTGGTCCAGTTCCGGTTGATCATGGCATCCGTGCTGTAAAATTCTAGCGGAATGCCTTTTCTCTTATCTCTTCTCTCTGCTAGGTGCGCTTCAGCATTCTTTGTTGATGGAAGCTGTAATTTTGTTCTTATTTCTTCGACGAGGAAGGGTTCCCGTGCTAATTCATATGTTAGGCGGGAGCGCGTGTATTTTGAGATGCCCATTAATGTTTTCAGGAATTGGGCTTTAACTCTTTCGATGGTCGCCAGATCTCTCTTCGTTAGTCGGTCCCATATCAAGTGGATCCCGTACGTGAGAATTGGTAGGATCTTTGCGTCAAACAGATGCATAGCTGTTTTTAAGGATAGCTGCTGTAGATTGATAATGTCGTACATGGCTTTCAAGCAAGCCACTGCTCTGTCTTGGATGTGTAGTCTGAATGTTCCGGTAGTCTGTAAAGCGATCCCAAGGTATTTAACTGCATTCACTATTTCCACTTTGACCTCTTCATATTGCAAGTTGTCGTTTGCTGCTACACGCCCACCTTTCCGAAAAACCATCTGTTGGGTTTTTGTCCAGTTTATTTTCAGACTGTTATTTCCTGCCCATTCTACCAGTGCTGAGAAGGCGTGTTGGAGTTCTTCCTTATTTGGTGATCCTAGGACCATGTCGTCCGCATATATGTAGATCACCGCGTCCTTTGATTTCTCTCGGATTGCTGTTGTTACATCGGCTGTGGCAATATTGAACAGTATGGGACTGAGGGGGTCGCCTTGCAACACTCCATTAGTTTGGGTGATTTCCTTTGTTTTGCTTACTGCGTCATCTATGGTGATCTGGTTGTATGCCAGGATATTTTTTACTAAGATTGTTAAAGGATTGTGATTTCCGATGATATTTTGAAGTTTCGATGTGAGCTTTCTACTGTCAATTAGGTCGAAGGCCTTTGTATAGTCTTTGTAAAATAGAGAAACGACAATTTGACTTTGAAAACAAACGTCTCGCAGGCTTAGCTTTACCATCATCTGCAAATGATGCAGTAAACCTTATTGCAATGCAGCAAAATACATCGAATATAAAAAAATATCTGGAAAACCGAATAACCGAAGTGTTACAACGAGTAGAATTCATTCATGGTTTAGTGAGCGAATTTTCAGAAGATCACTTTCCGTTTGATGATGATAGTCTCGACTTGGGTAACAAAAGAATAAGAAATGTTAAAGATCCAATTCAAAATCAAGATGCGGTATCGTATTCTTTTCTTAAAACTCATGTAACAAAAGAACTCGATGAAATTAAAAAATCTCTTTTGAATATAAACAAAGATGATGAAACTGTAGATATGTTAAATAGAAGAATAACAAACATATCTCAACCAATCGATTCGTTAGATGCAATAAACAAATATTATTTAGAAAACTTTGCTGCTTCTCGAAAAGATCTAGAAGACTTAATCACTTAATTTAATAAACAAAACTTCTTAAACGTAGACGATGGTGGGACTTTAAATATGATGAGTAGACGAATTACTCACGTAAACAATCCCATATACGATAACGATGTTGCAAATAAGACGTTTGTTGAACAATATGCCGCTTCACGAGATGAATTTGAAAAGATGAAACAGACTGTAAACAATCTACAACATCAAAAACAAACAAATGTTGAGTTTCCTGTTAACGACAAAGATGTGACAAATAAACGGTTTGTAGAACACTATGCTGCTTCACAAACTGAAGTTAATCAACTAAAATAAATTTTAAGCAATTTACAAACTTGTATTGAGGGTGTTGCTAACTATCTAAATATTGTTAAAAAAGAAGAACTTGAAAGTTACGCTGCTGCATCCAAAGAGGAATATAACAAGTTAAAAACTGAACTAGAAAAAATTGAGCAATTGGTTAACAAAGAACCACTCGAAAGTTTTACCGCATCCAAAGAAGAATATGGTATATTACAAGATGAAGTAAAGAAAATGAACTTATCGAAATTTATTCTGAAATTCTCCAGCACACCATCAATCCATTCACCGGTATACACGCTTCATAATCATAATATACAATACCAACTTCCCTATAAAGGTATATTAAAACCAATTTTTGTTTCACCAAGATCTCCAATTGAGTATGCAATTTTAAATATACGTCAAGAGATTGAACTGGATGGCAGTGACATTGTAGTTGAAGAACAAGATGAAATACAGTTTCGACTTAGAGACCCCGAGAAACAAAACCAATGATCTTCCTCTTCAAATTGATTTTGAATATACTATAAATAAGTAAAACAACTACAATTTTAGTTTAGTCATGGAGAAGAGCTTGAAGATTAAAGCTGAAAGTCGAGTAAAGGATAAAATTTCTCGCTTAAAAAAAGATGTTAAGGACAAGTATCTTTCACTTCAAAATGATGTTAGACGTCAAGAATTAGATATAGAGACTAAGTTTAAACCAGTAACAAATTCATTAAATCAGCTTGTAGCTATTGCTAATACAACGTCAACTAAAAAAAGAAAATCAAAAAAGAAAAAAATATGATGATTCTGAATCAACTGCTACTTCAGACGTAGAAGATGGAGATAGTATCAAAATAATTACACTACTTAACCGCTACTTTGTTCCGTTCATTAAACAAAACGTGGATAGAACATTTGGTATAACGATAAGAAATGATAAACAATACTTGGGACGTGAACGAGTTTTCTTTGATAAAAAGTGGATAAAAGTAGGTGGTGAAAAATTTCCTATAACAGAAGGTCTACTTGAATTGATTCAAAGGAAAGTACCAGATCACTCTCTAATCGATAGGAGTGATTTAAGTTCTTATTTGAAATTATTAAATGTTTCAAACGTGCACAAAAGAAATTATGCAAGCAATGCAGCTCCGAGAGGAACACAATCTCATAAGTATAAAAATATAATCGAACCCCTTCTTACTGAAGACATAGATAGATTTATAAAAACAACAGATGAGAATGAAGAAGCAAATACTACGATGCATACTGGATATGGCCAAAAGAAACACATCACACCACAAGCCATTTGGAAATTCGAAGGAGGAAACAATATTGAATTTGTCCATTGGAATGAACCAAACATATTAGTATCAAGACTTAAAAAAATTAATTGCATCGAAAGCTGCAGGTCACACAGGACTTGACAGCGAAATCTTTGCAATTGAAGAAGAACTAAGAAATGCAGGATATATTGAATAAAAGTTCAAACATTTGTAAAACAATGCACAGTATGTTATAAATCTTTGTTTAGAAATTAACTATGAACGAAATCAGAGGAGAAATTGCAAAAGAACTTCATGCCCCTCTTAGAAAAAAGTTTAAAAGACGACATGTTAATAGCAAAGGAATCGATGACCTCCATGAAGCTGATCCTGTGGACATGTCAAAACTTGCAAAATGGAATAATGGATTTAAATATTTATTAACCATTATTGACGTTTACTCAAAATATGCATGGGCAAATCCTCTTAAAACCAAAAAAAGGAAGTGAGATTGTAAAAAGTTTAAAATTTGTTTATTCTCAAAGTAAAAGATTGCCCAATTATTTTCACACTGATCGAGGAACGGAATTTTATAACACTGAATTCAAAACATGGTCTCAGAAACAAAATCTACAGCATTATTCCACTGGGAGCTCCATAAAAGCGAGTGTAGTAGAGAGATTTAATCGAACTCTTAAGGAATCGATTTGGAAAGAGTTCACAACACGTGGTTCATACCGATGGGTAAATATTTTGCCTGAGTTATTAGTAAAGTATAATCACAAAATACATCGCAGCATTGGCATGAAACCTATTGATGTAAAAAGAAACAATCAACCCCGCTTGCCAACACAATATAATGAAACTTTAAGAAAACCAAAATATAAAATTGGCGACATTGTAAGAATATCAAAAATCAAGAAACATTTCACCAAAGAGTACGAAGCTAATTGGACTACGGAATTATTTACAATTTATAAAGTTCAAAATACTAATCCCGAACATATCTTTTAAAAGATAATAAAAATTTGCCGATATTTGGGGCATTTTATGAAGCAGAGTTACAACGAACCAAACATCCTAATATTTACTTAGTTGACAAAGTACTACGTAGAAAAGGAACCCAAGCCTTCGTATCTTGGCTAGGATTCGATTCAACCCACAACTCTTGGATTTCGAACAAAAACATATTCTAATTAAAACAATGTAAGTTTTTTTAAATTCATCGCAAAAAATATTATTATTATTATTATTATTAATATTATTATTATTATTAATGTGTCTCTATATATTTTCAGCTCACGAAAACCAACACACCCAAGAAAGAAAAGAATGATTGTACTTACCTTCCACACAAGATCACCAGCATATTCAACTCTGCAGACTGCATCTTCAATTCTCAGCACCTTGGCGGAAAAAAAGAACTACTTACCACTTTAAGAACGAAGATCATACCATTTTGTTTTCACTATTTCGTATTATATAATTAATGTAAACCACAATGATTAAAATAAATATATTTAAAAAAATATATACATCTGTCATTTTAAATAAAGAACACTGACCATGTCCATTTAATTAATGATTTGACAATCATCATCATCATCATCATCAACTTCTTCTTCTTCTTCGTCTGCTTCTTCTTCTTCTCCAACACACTCCTCATTCTCTTCTTCACGTTCTTCTGCTAGAGGAGGCGGAGGAGTCATTAAATCCCCCAACCTCAGTCCATGAAGAGGACTCATACTTATAGTTTCCTCACCCCTCACTCTGAATGCTCGAAGTCTATTAGTCAAAACATTAATAATCTCAATATTTAGTCCATTTAATATTAAATCAGCACTATATCGTCGGTCTGACACTATTTCCTTCACATCAAACTCGAAAATTTCTCTTTCTTGATCACTTAAATTGTTTATGATTATTCCTTCTTCTACTTTTACAGCCGAAATAAGATAATTTAAGTTCAGCGCCCTCGCTCGCTCTGCTATTAATTTCACCTCTCCTATGCGGCACAACTTCTCGATAACACATTCAATTACATTCATGATGAGAGCAACTATGGCACCCAAACCATCTCTGCTCATATATACTATGAAGTTAAATAAACAAAAAGCTCATTAAACATATCACTTGAATGAGGCTCTGTGAACGGACATCCAAACTTGTTCTCTCATTAAAATAATTTCAGAGTTCAATAATGATGGTTAAGAATTTAAAGCAAACAAGCCAATATTCATTTCATGCAGTCAAAGAACGGTCTATACAGAATGAGACCACAGAGCATGCAAGCCCGCAAAAAATGTTAACTAACAGCTGCACGTCCTATATGGAGTAGTAAGCCGGACCCCCCACTTTCAGCATGCTAGCGCTTGCCAAAGAACGATAACAGCCGCGAGCAAAGGTTATCTACTTCAAGCAGTCACAGGTCAATCTCTTCTTGCTGCTAACAAATGCAGAGCAATTAGTAAACGCGTGTGAATAACCAACTGGCTCTCCACGGGGGCGTCGCGCCCAGACAGTATCATTCAAATGTTAGTACACATAAAGCTTTTCTGCTAACAAAGACCCCATTTGAACATTTTTTTTCATTTTTGTCCTATGGACGTGAGAGTTGGTTTACTGGTAGAGGAGATAGAGAGCTTTCATTTATGTCAAACAAACTTTTTTATAGATTTCCTAATTTTGGAAATATAGCCTATTTTCAAAATTCAATTTATTCTGTCCTAGAGAGTTGAAATTTGGTGTGGGGGTAGAGCAGGTCAAGGCCATTCATTTATGTCAAACAAACTTTTTGTCGCGAACACTGCAGACATATCACGTGATCGCTCGCATGATGATGCAATATGTCCTCGCGATTACGCAATATCCAAAACATAGAAAAGTATTCTACTTACAATTCATCCGACTGCGATCAAATTTTGGTGAGTTGTTGTGCACAGTTCTGGAAAAGTTATATGCATAGTAAATCCAATTTACAATAGATGGCGCGGGAGTAGCTTCAATAAAATGGCGTGTGTTTGTTTCAAGAAAGTCCCACATGCGTTCATATACCGTTCATCCCATTGCGATGAAACTTGGCTGAGATGTTCTGTACACTTCAGGTAAGGTTTCTGGCTTAGTAAATCCACTTAACAATGGGTAGCGCACGAGTAGATTCAACAAATGAGCGACGTCGGGCGAAGCGCTTCAACAAAGTCCTGTATGCGTTCACATACCATTGGTCCGATAGCGATTAAACTTGGGTTATAGGTTGTGTACACTACAGGCAAGGTTTCTGGCTTAGTAAATCCATGTTATAATAGGTAGTGCACGGGTAGATTCAACAAATGAGCGACGACTCGCGAAGCGTTTCAACAAGGTCCTGTAAGCGTTCACATACCATTCGTCCGATAGCGATGAAACTAGGGTGAGAGGTTGTGTACACTACAGGCAAGGTTTCTGGCTTAGTAAATCCATGTTATAAAAGGTAGCGCACGAGTAGATTGAACAAATGTGCGACGACGCGCGAAACGTCTCAACAAATTCCTATATGCGTTCATATACTATCCATCAGATAGCGATGAAACTTGGGTGAGATGTTTCGTACACTTCAGGGAAGGTTTCTGGGTTAGTAAATCCATTTTAAATTAGGTAGCACACAAGTCGATTCAACAAATGAGCGAAGACGCGCGAAGCGTTTCAACAAAGTCCCGTATGAGTTCATATACCATCCATCCGGTTGCTATGAAACTTTGGTTGAATTGTTGTGCACACTCCAGGAAAGGTTTCTGACTTTGTCAATCCTATTTACAATAGGTAGCGCACGATTAGATTCAACAAATCAGAAACGGCGCGCGTATCGTTTAAAAAAATCCGTATGCGTTCATATACCATTCATGCGATTGTAATGAAATTTGGAGATATGTTGTTTCCACTCCCGCAAAGATTTCTGATTTAGTAAATCAATTTTACAATCGGTAGCGCACGAGTAGATTCAATTAATGAGTGACAGCGCGTGAATCGTTTCAACCAAGTCCCGTAGGCGTTCATATACCATTCATCCAATTATGATAAAACTTTGGTGAGTTGAGACAGTTCTGCGAAGGTGTATGAATTAGTAAATCCGTTTTTCAATGGGTGGCGCACAAGTAGATTCAACAATTGAGTGACGGCGCGCGAATCGTTTAAACAGAATCCCGTATGCGATCATATGCCATTCTTCCGATTGCGATGAAACTTTCATGAGTCGTTTTGTACACGCCAGGGAAGGGTTAAAGGTTTAAACAAAATCCCGTATGCGGTCATATACCATTCATTTAATTGCGATGAAACTTTGGTCAGTTGTTGAGCACGCTCCCATGATTTTTTTTGAGATAGTAAATCAATTTTACAATAGTTTAGAGGTGGTTAACGGAAAAAGAAAAAAAATATTTGGAATCCAAAAGCACTTCAACAAACAAAGTTACAACGCCAACATATTCTTTGATTGGCATTGTAACGCTTGTCGGGTACAGCTAGTATACATTTAACATTTCATCAAAATCGGTTCAGTCGTTCAGCAGGAGTTCAGTCACATACACACGAGTCGAATAATTATATATATAAAGATGCTCAGAACAAATTTTGTAGAAAACAAATTCCTAAATGAACACGATTTACATAATGGTTTATCAAGCAGAACGGGTATTTGGTCAGGTTGATAAGCTACTAAGGAAACTTCCAATCTATTAGAATGTTGTTATAAATTCAAATAGAGAGAGAAGTTGTCATGCGAAAGTAACAATGCGGGTCAAAGCCTTTCTTAAATTTATCATTGATTCGGAGATGGAACCATAATAAAACTTTCAAACCTGAGGTTGGTCTGCAGATATAAATTCTGCCTGAGTTACCTGTTCTTCACATTCTAGGCTATATCCGGCAAACAAGAAATATATTGACAAGCTTGTGCAACAAGTCTGTGGAGAGGAATAGCAGACCGACGACACCCTCAATTGGAACCTTCACATCGTCACAAACCATGTCAATGGAGATGAAGAAACAAGCAATGCCGAGGAAGAGCACAACTGCTTGGAGGATGATACAGGACAAGACATGTGGCAGCCTACTTTCGTTCATTGTAAACAATGGAAATATGCTTTTTAGGACTCCATGGGCCAAATTGTCCGTGTGTCTATCTGTGTGTATCGTTTAAACAAGAAGAGACCGAAATAAACCAAATTTGCTTTAGAGGTAGCACAATGAAAGAACTCCTCGGTGTCATGCTTTATATTACCACCAACCCAAAACAGAGAAAATTGCAGCCTTCCAAATATTCGACGGTAAAATAAAATTACGACTAAACTAATCTACAGATCTCCACCTAATTTAAAGAAAACATAGATTTGAGTACGAAGTGTCTTGTACGCAAACTAGAAGATCATCAACAAAATAATTTCAAGATGACAGACAAGCGTATGATGGAAGCATCATCATCCATAACTTAGGTTCCAATGAATCAAAGTTCAGTGTATTAGGCAATCAGTATATATGAAGATTTTCGGTTACAAACATGACGGGTATATGAGAGAACATATTGCGCACAGACACCATCTTTAAGCTATAAAATATATAAATACTAAAGAGTTACCGTAACACATGATAGTAACAAGTTAGGATCATATATGTTGCCTTGTATGGTCAAGACAGAACAACACACTTTCCATGCTTCCAAGATGGTGGCTGCACAATCTATTAGAACATTTAAATCCACAAGTTAGAATGAAATTGACTAGTTAAGACGAATCTTGCCATGATTATCTTATAAGAGCTCATTTCTGCGTTGATAAAGAGATGATCACACTGAATATAAAGCACAGCGGCCATCTTGAAATAATATAGAACTGAATAAACTTCGGTCTCCTAGAGTTACAATAAGGAAATGACCGTTTCAGTGTTACATTGTGAAGTAATTAAGTGTGATTGTAAACAGATGTTTGTTTCGGTTTACTTTCTTTTAAAGATGAACATGTCCCAATTGACTCCATTCAAACAAGAGGTCGACCGTTGTGGCCGTTTGAAAAACTCGAGTGAAACAATAATAGAGTCACAAAATAAATTACATCTATTTTAGTGCTTTTTGGACAACTAAATAGTGATAAGTACGCGCCCGAATTTCTCAAAATCAACATCCAGAATCCGCACGGATGGAAAAAGGATCGTAGGGCTAAGAAATCAACATTTCCCTACCGGAATGATGACTAGGGAACTCTTGACTCACATAACACATTTCTAAACATACTACTAACTAGTTGCACACAGAACAGCCTAAAAACAAAATAAAGCACACTGAGCAACTCTGCTCTTGGGGTAGATAAGGTATAGTTATGTCGAAAACCTGCCTGCATCGATCTAGTAGTATCGTTATAGCGTAATTCAGCATTGAATGAAAAACAGATCTTATAAATGACGGAGCAAGCAAACTAAAAAGTGCCTGAAAATTTATCAGGCTAGGACAATACATAAATGTCCCTAAACATCGAAATCAAAAATAAAATAAACACTAAACTGAAAAATTATGTCCCCACTGGACATAGATGCGACTTTCATAAGTCTTCCTGCACCAAAACTTATAGTAGTTATAACTGATTTTTACTTAAAAAGATTTGATTAAAAGAAATACATTTTATTCAACACCGTGTTTTTAATCTCAAAATAATCCACTTCCAATTCTACTATATTTCACAAACGTTCTCCCTACATAACACAGCGTATTATTTCACTTCGCATTATTGCGTCAAATCTACTGATTCAATTCAGACATATTAATAGAATTCTTATTATTTTTATTATTAATTACTAATGTTAATTATATACATCATCGCGACCTGCACGATTTTCTCCTCCTGCTTTATTTATATAAAGTTCATTTCACTTCTCTTCTCTTTAGCTCACACAATACTTCTGTTTGTTAATGAATTTCTATCGTTACGTCGATGTGAATATGTGTATCAAACAGTTAAGTTCATTACTATTCCATTTTTACATTTCCGGTTTTCTAATAACGGTAATAATATTTTTGAACTACGACGCAAGACTTTCAGATAACTTTATACAAGTCTATATGTGTGGGTGGCATTAAATCCTCACTACTCAAACTTCCAATTCTTCACAAATTCATCTTCTAACTTACTTTGTTGACATACTGTATTTCCATATTTTCTCACTATAATCTCTTTAATTTCACACTCTGTGAATAACATTTACGTGTCTCTAATACACTTCTTCCAACAATAACTCTTCGCGTACATTTCTTACTTAGCACGTTCACAAAATTCTAAACCATCTCAAATACTTTCGACAAGTAAGAGAGTCAGTAACCCTACTGAATATTACTGCTGTAATACCTTCAAGAAACAAACTCCTCCGCGAACATCAATACTATCGATTATACAACTCCGTGCTATTCCTAACTTATTCGTTCCACAAAACGATACTTTCGTAGTACTTCTTCATATTCTTACTCACACAAATATGTCATACTTCCTTCTAATACTGTAATTATACACCTCTGTTACAATTTATAGCTTATTCCTGAATTAAGTCTGCTCGTGTTCGTTATCCAATAAAAATACACTTTACCTCACGTTCTTAATTTCATCTGATATGAAATATCTTTACTGTGGTCTTCCAAGACTTCTCTATGACAATAGATCGATCTGTAATATCACACCTCTTCTTCTATTCATCAGATATGCCTCAAAAATGCGCATACTGTTTATACTATAATAATAAAATTCTGGGATTCACAATATTCTCTTTGCCTATAGTTGAGTGTCTCAAACGCAATTGTCTAACACTCCTGACAATAGTTAACGTGTCTATTTACATTATATTTCGTTCATCTAACGAATTTAATTTATTTCGGATAAAAATATCCCTTCTGTATCTCTCATTTCATTTATGACAAAGCTTCGCTTGTTATAACTTATTACAACTTATTACAACTTATTATACCACATTAACGAAATTACTTCACTCACCGGTATAAATTAAATAAATGAAAAGTTCTAAAGACGTTAGCTTATACGAGTGAAAAATTAGTTAATGTGAAAATATTGACAATAAACATTATAAAAATACATCACAAACGATATTCGTTGACTTAGATAAAAATTTCAAAAGCTTATAGCAACAACAATAACATGAACTTGGAATAAAATAGATGTTGGTCAAACATTGGAATTACCCATAAACATAGCTACATAGTTGTTAAAAATCACTGGTCTACCTTGTGTCAATAACACCTGATAGAGATTCTGTGGACCTTAACAGATGAGAAATTCCGCCACGTGTGCTGGGAGTGTGCCCGCATGCCAATGAACGCGTGTCTGCATTCCCCACGTTCCTGCTGCTCTGCACGCAGGTGTGACTGCTCGACCGGTTTCCAGCTGATCTGCACCAGCCTTCCTCCTCGCCTCCTGTCAATGACCCTCGCTCGCGCATCCATTTTCTCTCTTCTTGATCTAACGATGTAGATTTTGCATTCGCTTCTTTCTCGACACTACTTCGTTCGGCCGCTCTCCCGAAGTTCCTGATGTTAGTTTGTAGATAGTGATTATGCTTACGATGAGAAATCACCTCCACATGTGACTTTCTTTTCGTTGTAGTAGCTTGTTTGTGGTTTCCAAGCGAGCTGCTGTTTGTACTGCAGTTAAATTCCATTGTTGTATCGCTTTGATCATCGCTGGACTTCGCTTAGTTAGTGTAGCTTTAACCTCCCTTCATGGTGAAATTAGAACATCATCCTCAATTCACTAAAGTTGTTAGCTGTAATTTCTCCCCTCCAACCTAATCTTGAATACATCTTTTAAATGTCTAGTAGATGTTTTTCTAAGATGTTGCAGTGTATTGAAATAGGTAGTTTTCTTCTGCGTTTTAGTGTGTCGGGCTGAAGTTTCACTCATGGGATAGTGAATGTTTGTAGAGTGTCTCAAAGTATGTCTTCTCAAATTCGACTTTATAATTTTCTGTAGATATATTCCATAAATCCTTTCTAAATTCCTTCTTATTTCCAATATTCATCCATATAAGTAGTTGACCAAAGTGGACTCTGGAGCATGCCCTTATATGGTTATCTCAGGGCCATCCACTTTCCACGACCAGCACCTGTGGTTCGCTGGAGGCCCCAGCCTGTGGCCAGGGAGGGGAATGGGCGAGGGGAGTGGGTGGGGAAGGTAGGGGATTGGTTGGGGAGGGGAGGGGAGGGAAGTGGCGGAAGGAGCTCAGGAGAGTTCTGAGCTGGTCCAGTCAAGGGAGAAGACTGGCCGCTCTCATTGGTTATGCAGTCGCCTATATGGAGTGCTTGATGCCCGCGAAGCTGACCCAAGCGTCAGCGAATGGAGCCGAGTCCCGCCGAGGCGAGCGAAGTTTCTTATAGTCGCATGACCCGAGCGGTGGCGGATGGAGCTGAGGTCAGAGCGAAGCTTGTTGGAACCGCGGGGTATGTACCGACTCGAGATTGAGGGTAGATGGATGGGGAAACCTGTCTTCGGCACTGTTTGGGAGCTGAGTGCAGCCGATCTGCAAGATAGGAGTGTTGAGGTTGAGGCTTGTTTTGGGAGCTGTTTTTGTCGAGTCAAGGCGAACTGAATGAAAATGAGAGGATTGCTCTTAGGTATGACTGTTGCTAACACATGATGAGTTGTCGGGTGAGGGATTTGAACCTTCGCTTCCTATACAGGAAATTCGAACTTAAGTCGAACGCCTCAGCCGGCTCGGCCAACCCGAGAAGAAAAGGTTTAGAGTATGAAATAAGAAACAAGAATCATAATACAAAATCAGATTTATTAATCCAAGAATTAAAAGAGGAATTAAAACCTAACCATTTGACATAAATTTTATTGCCATTTCTTATAATCACTTTTTCAACAAGATAATGCTTGGGGTTCTGCGTTTTCTGAAGTTCTTCGATGTAGAATCCTCCTTTGATAGGCTGATTGTTATTGTCCTGGAGTAACTGGATGGGTGCGTTTCACTTGGCGAATGGAGAATATTTCCGTGTTCCAGTTTGGCGTGTATCCTTTTGAGAAGAGTGATTTATGTTTACTGATGCTTACATAGTCACGTACGCGAAAACGATGGCGTTGTGGATCAGCTGATTTGATGCCATGGTGAATGCGATTCAACTGTGGAGTGTTCTTCATTACCAAACGCGGCTTTAATCCAATAGTTCTATGTTTAGTATCGTTGTAACGCGACACTAGGGTGTGCACTGGATTAAGCCAGCGATAGGACCCTTTGGCTCTAAATTCTCGCCACATGTTTGTTTTTAATGTTCGATTGAAACGTTCAACAACACTTGCTTTCAAATTTCTATAGGTGGAATAATGATGAACGCCGAGTTCTTGTAGATAGATATAAAACTCCTTGTTGAAAAACTCCTTACCTTGATCTGTCTGGAGAAGGCGAGGTTTCCGTTTAGCTCTTTCAATAATGCGTTTAAAGGCTGCAGTAACTAGAGTATCTGTTTTATTTCGCACAGGTTCCACAGACGCCATCTTGGAATATACATCGAGGACAGTCGGCAAAAACTTAATACCTTTGTTTGTAGTAGCGTAGGGAATCATTTCCACGAGATCAGCCAGCCATAGTGCATCAATTCCTCTTGAAACAACATGACGACGTGGATAGATACGGCGAGCTGGTTTATGCAACTCGCGAGCAATTGCCGTTTTGATAGGCGAAGGGGTATTGTCATGTGGACCCATCACACAATAATGCCAGCATGACGAAGTTCCTCTTCTATTTCCATAATTTAACCTTCATGACTGGTATGTCCAGCCTGTTGGGAAGCATGCAGGAGCTGTAGACGTTTGACTAACTTATTAGGATTGTTCCAATAGGCAAAGTCGACAAAAGGTTTTAAAATTTTAAACTCGACGCCGGACGCTGAGCTTTCATGGTGAACACTTGCATAGGTGGGGAACAATTTGGTAATGATGGCCTTATATTTGAAACCTTTATTTGCATTTATTGCTTCAGAACGTTTATAATTACGTCTAAAACCTTTTGTAGCCATCAAGATGTCATTATACTTTTGAAGATCGTCTCCATCATAGCCATTCTTAGATGGTACACGTGCAAATAAAAGTTCTAAAAGACCTGGCGTCAATTGATATCGAACTATTTTAACGATCATGATATTATCTATTATTTTGATCTCTGAGTCACCAATTCTAAAACGTTTAATTTCATGGCGAACACCGTAGGTCGTATCAGTTTTTCTAGTAAAAAAGGTCTTCAAGGTAGGGCGTTACCAACGGTCCAAAATGCTCTACCAGAATACCTTTTAGTTGCACATAATTTTCAGGTGTAGCCAAGATTTCTGACAGAGTAGTTTTTTTCTCTAGAGCTAGAAGGCGTCTGAGCAATGACTGTTGTTTTTAGAAACTCAGGAAGCGGTGATTCTGTTCCAGAAGTAAAAACATCCTCAGCTTCTTCATCGTCTTCTTCTTCTTCCTCCTCGATTGTTTGTGTTCCTTTTGAAACTGTATTTGGCTTATTGGACTTTGATGTTCCCTTTAACACGCCTTCCCGAGGTGATTTCAAATCTTTCGCGATCAACAGCTCACTATCAGCCTGCGTGCGTTTCAGTTCGCCGAACGTGCGCCGAATATTATTTCGCGCAAGGATAATGTGTTTCTTTAATTGACTTCCTGCTGTTGCCATGATATCTGAAGAAATGATGATTGAAAAAGCCACGCAGCACCTTAAATACGTGTGAAACGATCAAATCCCTTACGCTAGCGGCCGTTGGTAATGTCACTCTGCTTATCGATAACAAGACAGCCGTTGTGATGAGCGTTCCAGCACATGGCGCACAACTGTGTCAAGGTCTGAAAGGTCATGTCTGGGTTCACGTGATCATCATAGACGTGATGCATATTGCGTTCATCCTGCCGAAAGAGTACAATCACGTTTGCATTGTCACGAATTAGCTATTTTAGAATTCGTGAATAGGTTTGACATAGCTAGAAACAGTCAATATGTTTGTGACGTCCCATGCTGAAATAGGCTTCAATGATGACTGCCGTTTGATGACACATCATCAAAAATCATGAGCAAATTGGAGCGAACATTATCCGGAGAGATGACATCTTTGTGCGCGGGGAATGTAAAGTAGCTCATGTTATTTTTGCGAAGACCTGACATGACCTGTTCCAAGAACACATAAAGAGGTTGATAGAGCGACTTGGCAAAAATGCAAATATTTTGAATGCGCACTCCGTTTAACGAGGTGATTAGAGTAAGCAAAAGATTTGTTTTTCCACATCCTGATGGTCCGGCGATGAGACAGCGAATGGATGATAGGAAGAGATAGCCGTGACGTTGTTCGGACGTTGTTGAGAAGAGGTTAGAAACCAAATCTCCCACTGGAAGTGAATGTTGTTGCTTAATAATCTGCATATTGACTAAACGTGAAAAGGGGAGAGGTGGTCTCTATATACATGAAGCAAGTGGCTGTTTCAGATCTAGTGTAACCATGGATGCCTTTGGAAGAACACTTAAGGCAAAGAAAACAAATGCGCCATCTGTCTCAATAAACGATCCGAAACATGATACAGATCCCGCTAATAAACGATATGTTGATGCCAATGCATTATCGCGTACAAAGGATAACGATTACGACTTTAATGGAAAGCGATTAATCAATATAAAAGAACTTCCATTAGCTTCGAACGCATGTTCAAAAGAGTATGTAGATTTTTATCGCTTACGACGTGTCAAAGGAGAATATGATGCCCAGAATAAACGTATCATGAGAGTTGCAGTCCCTGTGGACAATCAAGATGTGTACACCAAAGCCTACATGTTAACCAATGGTGTGGTGTTAACAGAAGCAAAATTCTATGACGTACTGTGCCCAACTCTAGGAATGGGTATTCCGAGTTTCAGACACCTAGATATCAAGGGAAAGGCTGTAGCAGCGTTTGAAAGTTCAGATATTTGAATATCGCGCTACATTGCTTCTCGAAGCCATTCGAAGGAAATTACCGATAGTTGGATGGTAAATGACGTAGCGAGTAACAGCAGAGGTGGAGACTATTTATTGATTAAATAGTTAACTATGGAGCAGAGACTTGAGACTGGGATCAGATTACTGGCACGGCCAAATAAAAGAGAATGCAATTAATATCAAGTAAATCGGACCAGGGATTCAAGAGATATGAGGATTTTTAGATATCAGGCGATGACGCGTGACCCTGACCGTTTTTGTATAAAAGCAAGCAGGAGCAAGCTTAGTTAGTTCAATTCATCACAAGCACTTGGCGAACAAGTTGCGTCTACGCTGAGCCAAGGCACATGGTTGCCACGTCTACGAAGAAGTACTTTTCAAATCGTGATAGTCACGAGAAGTGCTGCGCAAACGAGTTGGAACTTAGTAAGTTTCTGGTGAGGAGAATCACTGAGGTGATTGTTTTTCTACAGACATTGGTGGAAATATTTATATTTCCTAAAGGACATATGCTAGACTTGGTCTAGAAAGTAGTATTTGTCACAGTCCAATAGTAAATTAATACTTGGATGTTTAAATCCGTTTAAAGTCAGTTTCATATTTTGTAACTATTTAACCACTTCAATCCATCAGTACATTGAAGAATAGTCTATAACGGTGGCGTTCATTAGTCTACGCAAGGGAAACTGCAAGTTGTCTAGCGCATGGCAGATGGTGATATACAAACCATGCCCAGGGAACGATCTTCAGAACAGCCGTTAACTGCTTAGACTGTCAACGTTTTTCTTGTACTGATGAGATTACAGTGAGTTAAGTTACAACTGACACATTTAAGAAGAGATCGCTTAGATCTGACCCTTTTCAAACAAACTGTTATGGCTTTGTTAGAAGCCCATATTAAAATGGAACCACAGTCATTTAAAACGTCGAAGAATACTACCACTATGTCTGACTAGACGATTTGTGGGTCTACAATGGCGGCCGATACAAGGATTATACGTGCTTGTCCGATAGGGCATGTCTACGGATAAATCTGGTATAGACCAGGTTTACGACACTTCAAGACCATCAAGAAATGTAAGCCACATTTGAATTATTTTATGCCTAGCTAATTGGAACAAACTATTTTTTCTGCAGATGACCAACACATTTTTTTCATCGTATTTAAAGCTTGTAATGATTTACGCAAGACTAGTTAGATTTATTCTGAGCATTTTCAGCACTCAGAACAGTTTAGGATCGATGACCGAGCATTTTGAGCATTTATTTGAATTTTTCATATTTTTGGGAAATCACGGTAATCAGCCGATGTAACTGTAAAAGTTAAATTTAATTTTGTTGAGGAATGGATATTTTTTCCATATTCGAAGGTTCGAACATGTGGATTCTCACATAATGAGATGATAATTAAACATATTTGAAATAATAATAATAATAATAATCCACTAATAATAATAATAATAATTTTCATAATTTTTCTAAATAATTCTTGGATATTATATTTTATAATAATCATATGTATTGAGAAAGAGCCTATGAAGTAGTTGAAACATTTCTAGTATGGAACAGGAGATTTTACGAAGGAGAGTGGTTAGCGCAAGCCCGCATTCAACCTACATTTCAGTTCTGGTTGAACAGTTGATATTTGCAATGAGCAAAGTATATGTTTCATATAACACGGAGAGGCATGAAACGGGAAGCAATTGATATTTGTATCAAATAGGATTTTTGTATTTATATAAAATCATGACGTAAATACACTTCGAAAGTGAAATGAAGCTTTTCATGAGTATGGTAAATTCACGGGTTGAACTGAATGGTAAAATAAAATAAACTTGTCAGTTTATTAATCTTCCAGTGTTGATAACAAGCAGAGGCTTGATTTATTGTATAAATTTTGGGAAGATAATTTATGTGTGTGGAGTAGTTGAAATGCCATTCCCAGGTGCGCATGTTAAGTCGCAGGAATGAAGGTTTTTTCGAGCATCAATCAAATAGCAGGTTCGATGGCTCAGGTTTATAGTTGGAGTATTGGAGCCACACATTTCGTCGTATGAATAACCCGAAGGTTATTTCTTAGAAACCATCAGTTCTTATTTCAACCTTGTTTACGAATTCCATTTAGAATTTGATTTTGCTAGAACCCGGATTTGTCATGATAGTAGTTTATTCTTCTTCAGAGGAAGACCTTTGCCGTTGTTGTTGTTGTTATAATATTGTGTCCTTACACAAATAGTAGAATGGGCCACTGCCAATTTAAAATAATTCTTTAACCACGAATAATTTGAAGGATATTTTCAATCCTAGTGCCATGAACCAAATGAATTCATTATAAGACTACAATTCTAATTTTCGCATTCTGTCGAAGAATTGCAAGTTGTGAAAGTTGCTAGAAATGGCCATAAATATAAACATTTTTTTCATAATAATTCCAAGTGGAAAATCTAATAGTTGAATGGTTCAACCATTTATTGATCAAGTTGATGATTCAGAAATCATATGTTTTGTTTGGAACTTGAAGTTCATAATCGAGTCACTTCTCGAATATTTAATGTCAGAAGAACAATTAATTGTTGTTGTGCTTCGCACAGTTCTTCGATGCTATGCTCAATGGTCAAATATTTTTCAGATGTTGTTAATATGTGTTAATAATTTGTGTTGCTACGATGATAATAATAGTTTCAACGATATATTTTGGAAAACTGGAAAACAAATGAAAGTCTAAGAAATTCTATAAACATTTATTCTACGAGTGTTAATATCATGTAAATAGTCAAACAGTGATCTACGTTATTTCCAGTATGGACAATTCATTTTGCACTGGAATAAAATGTTAATAATTTTGGAACACAGTCCACAGGACTAACAATCGGACTTGTGTTTTCAAACAGATTGTCAAATGTGTTTGGAAGATTTCTGTATATTGTGTGTAAATAAGAGTGTGGATCGCCACACGGGGATGATGCTGCTTTGAGCATTATTCTTGCAGTCAGATTTTAACTTTAAATAAACTGAGATAATTTTACCAGATGTGTCTTACCCCATTAAATCTCCTTCTATCCTTATTGTTGCATTGAGCCAAAAATCAGCAAAGCATTTTTATAAATTTGATGTCGTTTTTGCGATTTGCTTTAACCCATCTGGCGCTCCGGGATATTTTGATTCTCGTGCTGACTGATTATTGGTAAAATGCATATGTGGTCGTGCGGACTCCGGTCTAAACGGGCACAGTACACCAACATCGAATAACTCAGCTGGCTCTTCCAACAAACGACACGGACGCTGCTAGAAAGGACTATGTGGATAACAAGGTGAAATAGCTACTCCGTATTGCACCGACCCTAACTGTAAATAGTTATACAGCGAATAATGCACGCCTTGTGCATGTAGCCGATGCTGAGGATGATCAAGATGTTTGTACGAAAAGGTTTTTTGACCACTGAAATGAGAAAAGTGTGGGAAATTAAGGAGAACGCACTACAGATGAAGCGAAGACGAATAGCTGAAGTTGCTGATCCTGTGCAAACTCATGATGTGACGACTAAGCGATTTTTGGAACAACGATTATCGCTTTTCATTAAATCAATACCGTCCATATTTTTGCTGCACATTGTAAACCAACAACCGGTAAAAGGCCCCCAATGAACTCACCTACATACTACGTTCAGGTTATAGCAATTATCGTTTACTGTATGATGGTGCCATTCGTGTTATCGAGTATACGCCGGATTTTAAACATTTAGAGATACTATTAAACGGTAGTGTTATATCATCATCACTCATTGATCTGGCGGTGAAAGCCGAGGACAAATTATCCTTTCAACTAAAACTGTCGTCTGAAGAAAAAAAGATGAGGAAAACAATTAACGATTTTCCACTGTATATAGAACTTGAATATACCGCCACCATCGCTTAAATAATTGCACATTCTCTTCCCAAGGAGCGTTAGTTGTGATCCATACTTTACAGAGTGAGGTTGTCTCGTTCCTTGCTCGCGATGGTAAAACAAAGATATGTGGGGAAGGAGAAGAAGAAGAAGTCTTTGAGAAAGGAAGGCTTTAAAGCAATTCTTCATGCGGCACGTCGCGTGGAGGAAAAATAGCGATTTGGCCATTAAAAAAAGCCCTCCAAGCAGCACGATTGCAAGCGAATCCCAAAAGTAAACTACGTTTTAGAAAACGTGCGCGTGTTATTCCTGTTCCGAAACGTGGGGGATTTTTACCCGCACTATTTGCTGGACTAGCAGCTTTGGGTTCACTTCTGGGTGGAGTAAGTGCGGTAGCACGAACGGTGAAAGCTGTCGAGGAGGTGAAGCAACAGTTGAAGGAAAGTTGAAGACATAATAAAACTATGGAAGCCATTGCACTGCGCGGTAAAGGTGTGAACATGAAGCTGGCACCCTACAAGAAAGGACTAGGCATTTACATGTCGCCAAAAAACGTTTAATAGATGTACTGCCACGGCGAGCTATGACGCATTAGGAAGTTATTAGATATGCAAAACGGTTGAAGATATCACACTTTCGAGGGTTTTTTATGCGTTATCAATTACCTACTCGACCATGGAACCGTGAAAGTGCAGTTGTCAATTTGGATGAGAGTCATGGACCAGGAACACATTATGTGCCCTACATAAAACAAGGATCCACTGTGTGGTACTTTGACAGTTTTGGAAACCTTCCTCCTCTGACAGAGCTTGCTCGCTATTTTGGAAGCAGTACAACAATAAACTATTATGTGAAACGAGTACAAAATTTTAACACTCAACGCTGTGGTCGCCTCTGTCTGACCTTTCTATAAAAGCCCCAGCACATGAGGTAATGTGAGCAGTATAATGGCAGAAAGTAGAACGTTTACAGTGCACGGACAAGGAGCTGAAGTAACTGTTGACTTTTATCCTCCGATTGAATTGGGACAACGACCCTACGTGCTGGAACTTGTTTCGTTTGAAGGTTATAATAAAATCTACAACGTACATGAAGGCGTCAACGATAAGTTCTACTACTATGACTATGAGTTAACTCTACCGTCTGGCAGCTACACTGTAGATGATATTTACGATCACATCTACACAACTCTCATCCAAGAATTTACTCTAAAAGCATTTCTTGACGGGACATACAAATTTGAACTCATAGACAACAACGTGACACATCGTTGTAGTATTCTTTCTTCCTTTAGGATTGATTTTAAATCACAACCAGACTCAATTGGTCCATTGCTAGGCTTTTCAGCACGAGTGTTAGAACCAAACGTCTTGCACAAGTCTGACCAACCTGAAAAATTATTGAAGATCATCACGTATCTGTCACGTGTAACATCATCACCGACGTTTACACCAATCAGGAACCTTCGCATTCGCTCTACGATTTTATTGTCACTTCACCCGGTGGCTATATCATCCGTGAAAACCCGTCAGTGGCACTCTATCATCCTGTGAGTGTAACCAATATTAGGAACATTACCTTAAGACTGGTGAATAGAAACCAACATCTCATCTAGTTAGAATGCCATACACCTGTAACCTACAAATTGTATCTGAAGTCAGCAAGAAACAAGTGTATAAAGTGCCAACACCATCAAGGGTGGGTGTTCGTTGTTCTCAACGCGTGTACAGGTTAACACGTGTCAACAAGTGGATCTTACAACATCTGGGTTACACCTTACGCCATGAATTCGATCCTCGACGTGACAAACCCAGTCGAAGTACAGGAGGGTATCGTAAGAATTGAACACCATTCCTACCAACCATATACTCAAGGACTAAATAATAATGATGAGATTCGTATTACCATTAATCAACAAGATATCTACACCCAACTACATGAAAGTTACATGCAGGTTGAAGGTCAACTCACCGAATCAGATGGTACTATCCCGACAACGTCAAAGTTGGCCAATAATGCTCTTGCCTTTCTGTTTTCCGAGGTTCGCTACGTGATCAACGGAATCGAAGTGGATACTACAAGAAATGTTGGCATAACAAGCTCTATGAACCTTTATCCCTCGAATGGAACTGAAGCAGGTAAAGCTTTCTATATGGCCGGTTGGTGTCCCGACTCGACCAACAACTGGATGATTAACACTGATGGTTCATTTACCGGTCATATACCCTTAAAATCAATTCTAGGCTTTGCAGAGGGCCATAAGCGCATTGTTGTGAACGCAAAACAGGATCTAATTCTAATCCGAGATAGGAGTGATTATAATGCTCTGAAGGGTGCTGATGGAGCCGCAATAGAATCAAAAATTCTATTGCAACGAATTCTATGGAAAGTACCGCACGTTACTCTATCTGATCAGAAAAAGTTGAGCCCGTTCAAGATTATGGAAAAGGATACAGCTTTACCCATACAATTTAGAAGCTGGGAGCTGCATGAATATCCAGTATTACAACTCACTGATACACATACATGTTCTATAAAAACCTCACGGTACACAGAGCGACCTCTCTACGTCATTGTTGGATTTCAAACATATCGCAAGTATCAACAGAATAAAGATGCATCCCAATTTGATCATATCCAATTGCGAAATATACGACTCTTCCGGAACAGTGTTACCTTCCCCTATGAAGGAATGGATTTAAACTTTACCAAGAACAAATATGGTAGGCTCTATGACATGTTTGCAAATTTTCAGTCATCGTATTATCAGAAAGAAGCATGTCCGCTATTATCACCGCAAGACTTTAAGGCCAAGCCACCTCTGATTGTGATGGACTGTTCGTATTTGGAGGAGTCGATGAAAGAAACAGCTATTGATATCAGACTAAAATTTGAAACATCTGCAGTTATTCCAGAAAAAACAACAGCCTATTGCCTTATTGTTCACGAGGCACAGGTGTATTATCAGCCGCTGTCCAACATGGTGACCAGAGTATAAATAGCATGTCTGCCTGCATTCCCCTGCTCAGTCATGGAAAGCTACGAAGAAGTCAACACCCCCTCCCCAAGGGGGGCAACAGAATGTGTGTGTGAAAGTGACTCGCATAATGAAGATGAGGATTCGAGGTTTATCATCTATCGTTCTCTAGTGAGTGAAGTTATTACCGCCTATCACAAGACTCATACTGTGCATAGAATTCCACCACATCTGGTTTCCTATTTACCAGATGGATTTATGTCAACGTTTGGCATTCACGACAGGGGGTACAAGAAGCTCTGCTCAAAAAAGAAGAAAAATGATGTCGTCAAAGCTTCATATCATGATGGAGAGCGGGCTGATGGGTTATACTGTAAATGTGATCGTTGCTCAACAAGTCGAGACGCTGATGCGGTATTTAAAATGTATCGCAGCCTGATAAGTTCAGCGATCACCACCTACCATAAAGCAGAATTGCTTCATAAAATGCCGCAGCATCTGATCCCCTATTTACCAGCAGGATTTCTGTCCACGTACGGTGCTCACGATATTGATTTCAACTGGGATAAGCTACCATTACACCTCCGTATGTCAGCGGATGTTGCAGCCTGTCGCAGCTGCCGTAGACATTTCATGCATCGAGGAGTTTCAAACACTGATTGGGATGGCCCTAATCCCGTGATAAAAAATTGTAAACAATGTTCATATCTCTTTACAAATAAAGTAGTGTAATTTATTTCATTGTTTTTTTATTTTTTAGTTAAACCTATTCCTTCTTTGTTTTATTTTTACCCCTTTAACTAGTTGGACTATAGGTAGACATTGCTTAGTTGGCAGAAGCCTGCGGTGAAGAAAGGTGTGTGTGAGTGTCAGCAAGCAGTAACCATGTCTAGAACACAGATTCTTGATATTCAAGGCTTCAAAGTCAACGGAAACAAGTTTGTTTTCAAAGAGGTTGCAATTATAGATTGTACAAACATGTTGGCACCAAGAGTAAATGCTTTCACTTTTGAACCACCATTTCCATTGCACATGCAGTCGGACGAAGATAGAAAACAAACAGAGTGGCTGCATCGTAATTTAGGATTAAACTGGAATCAAGGAGACATTCCTTATCATTATCTATCATTTCTTTTAAACCCCTACTTTTTCAGTGCCAACCATGTTTTTTGTAAAGGGAGGTGAATAAAAGGATTGGTTACGTCACTACGTTTCACCATCTTGCCAACTCATCGATCTTCACGAGATGGGATGTCCTGCACTACACACCTTGTACGAGCCTAGTGAACGTGTACAAAAAAGACACTCTTACATGTGACAAAACTCTTTGATTGGCTAAGTCGCAATGCATGTCGGTACGTGGAAAACGAGTGTAAAAACATGATGTATGAATGTAGATAGCCACAGTGCGATAGCGGCTTATGTGTAGTACAGACGTGTGTGTAGAATGGCTACCATTGAAAGTTTAAATTCTAACCCTATTGAACGGGCAATTGTTAAGTTTTTTGCTTGTAAGAAGAAACTGCACAATTTTACAGAAGAAGAATTAAATGCTCTACCCAAGGCGTTTTTGTTTTATGTCACGTCAAATGCAGTGAAGGAGATTTGGGATAGTGTGCCTAGTCATTGGACCCAAGATCCTGTGCAGTGTGAACTTCAACCATGCACCGATTATGATCATCATCAACAAGTGTCTGTTTCCAAAATGCCATCGGTTCACAATTGTAGAACGTGTCAGTTAATTAAACTGTATAATGGACATAAAACCTCATGTAAGCACTATGTTTCCTCATTCCACGGATGTGATGGCAAGAAAGAAGCAACGTCCACAACATCAGAGAAAGAACGAAAGCGTACGCCGGACTTGTACTGGTCATGGTCTCGTTGACAAAGTAATAGATCTTCTACCTTTTGAGTTACACCTACCAGGTTATCAATACTGTGGACCTGGTACTAATTTAGATGTTCGACTGGCACATGGTGATCCTGGAATTAATGTTCTGGACACAGCCTGCAAGCAGCATGATCTAGCGTACAGAGCGTCTAAACGTGAGAACAACATTTCTGAACTAAGACGTGTTGCCGATCAGATTCTTTTGAGAAAAGCAATGGAACGTGTATCATCACCTTCAGCATCTGTTGTGGAAAAAATGGCAGCTCTTGTCGTTGCAGGAGCAATGAAGGGGAAGCTCACAATCGGTGGGGGGACAAATACAAAAACCAAAAAGGAAAAAGAAATAGGATGTATCATGTTCGTAATTAAAAATAATTAATACAAAACAAAAAGCGGTCTTATTTTTCTCCTTGACTAATATTTTTTTGTAAGCGGGGGGACAATTGTCCAAGATGAGTTGAGTTCGAGGTCGGATACATCCGGCTACAATGACTGTGAATACACCTTGGAGCGGATTAACTTTGTTTAGCTTTCAAAGGGAGAATAACTTTTTCATGGACGGTTTTTAAACTAGTTAAATAGAACGAGTTCATGCGCAAGCAGTCGACCAAGACAAGTTGAGTTCGAGGTCGGTTATATCCGGCTACAATGGCCGTGAATACACCTTGGAGCAGATTAACCTTGTTTTGCTTTGACATGTAGAAAAACCTTTTCATGATCAGTTTTTTTAACCAGTCAAATTAAACAGTTCAATATTGGTTTTAACAGATTAAAGTGACCATGGAATCTGCTTAGGATTGAAGTGGCATTGACTTAACCAGTTCACATAATGCAGTTTATAGTTATTACTTGATGTATTCATCAAGATAGCGCAATCTTGTTTAAAATAATATGTCAATACAGTTTCTTTATTGGTATAGAGTTCGAGGTCGTTTATATCAGACAGATGTGACTGCGAACATGTGGAGTTACCTTGTTTTGCTTTCAAGGGTAGAGTGACCTTAGCTTGTTTGTCCCTCAAGTGTAGAGTGACCACACCTTAACCAGATTTTTTAAAAATTTCAAAAAAAAAAAAATTGATGTATCTAGACAAGTATAGTTGAAGGTCAGTTATATCTGGTATATGTGACCATGAACACGGCTTCGGTTGAGTAACCCTGTTTCACCTTTAAGAGGTGAGCAACCTCACCTTGTTCAGTTAGTTTCCCCTACTACCTTCACTTCTAATTCCCCACCCGCCGAACGCGAATTCTGGCTTACACAATTGTGATTGGTCTCCCACTATTGATGCCTTTATTTATAATATCATTGGTGCGCTACTACCAGCATTGTTCATCTCCTTCAAGAGTAAGAATAGTATCGTGTGCACAACTGTGTGACTGCGCATGGGTGATTAAATGTAATTGGTCCCCCCACTTTTACACCTCCCCTACTCCACATTGTGTGTTGCAGGCAGAGCTCCCTTTACCCCTCACCTCTAATTTCAGTATATATACAGGTGTAAGTTATACACAGAACCACATTCGTACTAATCTTCTTCAGGAGTGAACATCTCTGTACAAGGTGAGATAACATCTTTTGTTTCTTATAAACATTCACTGGTTTATAGGTGATTACCAAACCTATAGATTATTGCTTTTCCTTCATAGTTAAAAACAAATGGACGCTCTTCAACAGCTTAACAAGCTTGGTGATCAGGCTGGGCTTGAAACGAGGCGTTTAAAGGATTTGCCGGTGAACCAACTGTTTCCGGTGGACAACTTGCAGAGGATTAAAACACGTTTTGGGCCTAGAATCATCTGCCAATGCCAAGATTTTATGGTGTATCTACCCAGCAGATTTGCTTGCATATCAGACGAGGCATTGGCAGCTTTAAATTCAAGCAATCTTATAATGAAGTATTTAGGCATACAGAAAAATGCTTGTCTAATTAATTTTGAAGAAGAAGCAGTTTGAGTGTTTTGTGTTAGAATTTATATAGCTTATTGAAGAACATTCTAACTTTTATTTCATTCACAATTTTTAAATAGTATTGATATAAATAATTAACTCTTAATATTCTTTACCATGGCACCGATTCTTTGGGAAGAAGTTCGTTCCTGTTTTCAAACACGACTGTGCAGTGGGCGAATATATAATATTGACAAAATTCTAAATCCTAAATTGTTTTTACAGTTTTGTTTACCAATAGTTTTAATTAAATTTTCAAGTTTTTTATTCGCTTTACAGCTTTAAAAGTAAACACTGAATTAGCCTGCAGCTTTGGTTTTCCAAAGAAGGATGGTGAAGAAAGACGGGAAACGATATATTTGGCTACAAAAAAGAGACCTTTTTATCGAACTGATAACAGGGAAACCTGGTATAACCTACATGTAATTGATGCATTGGTAGCCAAGTTTGACGTTTTTCTTGAGGGCGAGAGCGGGAAATCGCTCGAAATCATTCCATTTTTACAGGTAAATGTTTGCTGCTTTGACCTTATAAATTCAGGTTCTTTATACTTTTCGCTTCCTCTTTCTGTTCAACGTAAAAAGGCTGTTCTCAATATCCGAAATGAAGATAACTATTGTTTTCTATGGTGCATTGCTGCTTTTTAGCTCCTGCTAAACATAGTGTTGTTCGAATATCCTCGTACAAGGTGATGATTAACAAGTTGCTTTCCACTCTTAACTTTTCATACATTACATTTCCTATGGAACTAACCTCTATTGCTAGATTTGAACTGCTTAACCCAGACTTTTCTTTCATTATCTATGGTCTTGATAAGACTACCATTATTGGACCACTTTATTTCACGCAACAGCATAAGGTAAACCATATTAATTTATTATGTATTTCCAACCAGCAAACTAACCACAAGTGTTTAATCAAAAACCTCTCCAGACTAGTTGGAGCCAATTTTCAATTCATCATTCATCAAAATTTGTTTGCGAGCGGTGTTTGCAGTACTTTTCAACTCAGTCTAAGCTAGATAGTCATTTGTTAGATTGTGCTACTCATCCGGCTGTAAAAATTACATTTCCAAAACCAGAAGATGCCAAAATGTTGTTTGCAAAGTTTCATCGCATGGATCCGGTTGCCTATACTGTGTATGCTTACATAGAAAAATTAACTGTTCCCATTCAGCGCTGTTAACCAAATCCGTCTTCATCCTATACAGATACTATTCAGAGGCATACTTAATTTTCAGCTGCATTTCAGGTAGTGTGTGCATATGATTCAAGTCAATCCTATTTTAAATTGTTTCGAGGACCTGACTGCATTCAATGGCTGTTAAGAGGATTGAATCTTCTAGCCGAACATGTTCAACGTCTTCTTCAGGCTCCTAAACCTATAAAAATGAGTCTAGACGATATGATACGTCATGATAATACACTTACTTGTCATATTTGTCAAAAGCCTATTTTGCCTGATAATCTTAAGGTACGTGTCCACTGTCACTGCACAGGCATCTATAGAGGACTAGCACATAACTCATGTAATATGACATTTTGTGCAGGAAGGTATATACCTGTATTTACTCATGGATTATCAAACTATGATTCACACTTTATTATTCGTGAGTTTGCTAATTTAGACAAGGAACATTTTTCAATTATTCCTCAAAATCATGAACGGTTTATTTCTTTCTCTGTGCATAGCCATGGTATTACAATTCGGTTTCTCGGTTCATTT
Organism: Meconema thalassinum; assembly: GCA_946902985.2. Taxonomy (NCBI): domain Eukaryota; kingdom Metazoa; phylum Arthropoda; class Insecta; order Orthoptera; family Tettigoniidae; genus Meconema; species Meconema thalassinum. Next base: position 937,453 of record OX336391.1, read on the forward strand.
CGATTTATGTCCTCTTCGTTAGACGCGTTAGTAAAGGGAATTTTACCTGATGAATTGAATTATACACGCAAATATTTTGCCGAAGATGCCAAAATAAGCTATGCATCCGAAAGGGGTCTTTCCATATGACCATGTCAATAATTGATCTTCCTTGGATGAGACACAGTTACCGCCAAAGGCCGCGTTTTTTAGCACGTTGCATAGTATTTGTATTAACGATACCGATTACATACACGCCATCAATGAGTGGAATACGTTTGGATTTACATCTCTTGGTCAATATGCCGACCTATATCCCACAGTAGGCCCATTGTTGTTAACAGATATTTTTGAAAAATTCCGTCGCATGTGTCTGAATATTTACAAGCTGGACCCGTGTCACTATTACACAGAACCAGGCTTATCTTGGGACGCCATGTAGCTATATATAGGTATCAAGTTGGATTTGTTTACAGACATTGACAAACTCTTATTTTTTGAAAAGGGTATTCGAGGCGAATTTGTTCCTTTTGTAAATAGACATGTACGTGCAAACAATCCTTATATGTTATCGTATAATTCAGCACAACCGGTCTCCTATTTAACACACTATGATGTGAATAATTTATATGGATAAGCTATGAGTCAACCACTTCCATATAAAGATTTTGCATGGCTCAGTGAAAAGGAAATTGCACGCTTGGACGTGCGCACGGCTGCTCAGCAGGAAAATTGCGGTTATGATTTGGAGGTTGATTTACAATACCCCACACATAGGCCTATACACGGTGAGCATGTAGATATACCGTTTTGTGTAGAGCGTATGATTCCTCCTAACTCTAGCTTAAAATATGCTTAACTATTGGGAACACTTTTTCATAAAACAAGATATATCATTCACATTCAAGTGCTTTTGCAATGTCTAACGTAAGGTCTCGTATTGAGCAAAATCCATCGTATTACATCATTTCCTCAAAGGCCTTGGTTGAAGCCTTACATGGACCTTAACACCTATCATCGGCAACGTGCTACGCAGCCTTTCGAGGTAAATTTTTTCAAGTTAATGAATAATGCAGTGTATGGTAAAACGTTTGAAAATGTACGCAAACACCGGTCGATCCATTTAGTTAATTCATGGGAGGGTAGGTACGGCGCTCGAAAATATGTTGCTATATCAAATTTTAAATATATGAAAATTATTACCGATGAGTTACCTACTATTGAATTAGGTAAGGATGAAATTCTGTACAATAAGCCAATATACTTAGGAATGTCTATATTAGAGTTTTCAAAATTAACATTGTATAACTTTCATTATGGGTCTGCTCGCCGCTATTTTGGAGATTTTCAGCTTGTTTACATGGACACGGACAAATTTGTTTATCGGGTTATGTCTACAGATGTTTATCAAGTAATGCGTGACCATCCTGAACAATTTGCCACTTCCTCTTTTCCTGCTGACAACACATTTGGTTTGTTACCTCAAAACAACAAAGTTATGGGGCAAATGAAAGACGAGTGTGGTGTTGACCTTATGACAGAATTTTTAGGGCTTTCTCAAAAAATGTATTGTTATACGTGTGATAGTTCAAGGAATGTCAGCCGAGCAAAAGGCGTTCGCTCCAGTGTTATCAGAACGTTATGTATGGCTCGGTATCGTGAGGCTTTATATAGTCCCAATGAACAGTATACGAAACAGGCACGAATAAATTCCCATTCTCATGAAGTGTTTCTCGTTGAACAGATGAGACGTTCGTTGCTTGCGTTCGACGATAAACGCTCATGGGTTAATGATAAACTCTCAAGCCTGCCATGGGGACATTATGCCCTTGATGTATAAATTGTTTAACAATGTTACATAATTTAATTATTTCTTTTATACAAGAGCAAAGTTTGTAAAACTCTCAAAACTGTAATATCTGTTGAACAATAAACTGTATATAACGAGTGTATGATGTCTACCCTTATTATTCCCATTCTTCACCTATAAACTGTATGTAATATATATGTTTCTTTATATCAAATATTTTCATATTTATATGTAATTCTAATATATAATGAAATAAATTATATATTTGTTAATTTAATTCAGATGTTGTTTTTGTTTCCCTTATCTCCTAAATATCCTTAATTTAAACCTCTTTTGCTAAAGCATGGTTATTTGATAATTCACATCCATTTCAGTATTATAAAATAATATTTACTTACCTATTTGCTAGTGGTTGCAGTACCTCACTGGGATGGAACCGCTTCTCATAGTAAATTGTGGGCCCCACCTATTTCTACTGCAGGTTAATGCTAAGGATATATCATTTTTAGGTGTTTAGCACATTTTCCCCCTTTACAAATCTATATTCACTGTTTAAGGGGTCAAATGACCTATCAATGTAAAATAATATTTGATTACCTATTTTTTGAGCTATAACTCATAATTTTAGGAATCTTAGTTTCCCAGGTATCAATTTTTCACTTTTGGGGTAGTTTTCACACCTCAACTATTTTTGTTAGAAACAAAAGACCTTAGGTTGATTTTTTAATTGTTCGGTGTTTAAAACCTATTTCCCCTGTAAAATCTATATTCACTGTTTTAGGGGTAAAATAACATATCAAAGTGCAGAAATATTTGAATTCCTATTTTTTGAGCTATAACACATAATTTTAGGGATCTTAGTTTCCAAGGTATCAATTTATCAATTTTGGGGGTAGTTTTAACCCCTCATTTATTTTTAAGAAAAACAAAAGATCTTAGGTTACTTTATAATTTTTAGGTATTTAAAAGCTTTTTTTCCTGTAAAATCCATATTTACTGTTTCAGAGGTGAAATGACCTATCCAATTGAAGGAGTATCTGATTTCCTATTTTTTGAGCTGTAACACATAATTTTGGGGTTCTTAGTTTCCAAGGTATCAATTTTTCAATATTGGTGTAGTTTTCAGCCCTCAACTATTTTTGGTTAGAAACAAAATATCTTAGGTTAATTTATAATTTTAGGTATCTAAAGACTATTTTCTCTGTAAAATCTATATTTACTGTTCAGGGGTGATATGACCTATCTAGGTGAAGGAGTATTTGATTAGCTATGTTTTGAGCTATAACACATAACTTTGGGGTTCTTAGTTTCCAAGGTATGGATTTTTCAATTTAGGGGTAGTTTTCACCCCTCAACTATTTTTGTTAGAAACAAAAGATCCTAGGTTAATTTATAATTTTTAGGTGTCTAAAACCTAATTTCCATGTAGGCCTAAAATCCATATTCACTTTTTCAGGGGTGAAATGACCTATCAATGTGAAGGAGTATTTAATTAGCTATTTTTTTGAGTTATAACACATAATTTTGGGGTTCTTAGTTTCCAAGGTATCGATTTTTCAATTTTGGGGTAGTTTTCACCCCTCAACTATTATTTGTTAGAAACAAAAGATTTTAGGATAATTTATAATTTTGAGGTGTCTACAACCTATTTCCCCTGTAAAATCTATATTCATTGTTGTAGGGGTGAAATGACCTATCTAGGATAAGGAGTATTTGATTAGCTATGTTTTGAGCTATAACACATAACTTTGGGGTTCTTAGTTTCCAAGGTATCGATTTTTCAATTTTAGGGTAGTTTTACCCTTAAAATATCTTTTGTTAGAAACAAAAGATTTTAGGTCAATTTTATAATTTCTAGGTGTTAAAATATATTTTCCCCGTAAAATCCATATTTAATGTTTTAGGGGGGTGAAATGACCTCTCAGGGTGAAGGAGTATTTGATTAGCTATGTTTTGAGCTATAACACATAATTTTAGAAATCTTAGTTTCCAAGGTATTTATTTTTTATTTTAAATTTTGAGGTAGTTTTCGCCCCTCAACTATTTTTTGTTAGAAACAAAAGATCTTAGTTTAATTTAATTTTTTAGGTGTTCTAACATATTTTCTCTATGACCTATCGAGGTTGATTACCTTTTTCATTTATTGATTATTATTTTTATATTATATTTTTATTTATTTATTAAAATTTGTTCTTTGAGCTAGGCTGGCCTCACTCCAACCACTGCCGCTCGCGTTACATAGCCTGCGGCTCCAACAAGCGTCGCTCGCCTTGGCCGGCCTCAGCTACATTCGCTGCCGCTCTGGTTGGTACATAGCCGGCGGCTCTAAACAGCTTCGCTTGTCTCGGCGGGACTCGACTGCATTCGCTGGCGCTCGAGTAGGCCCCCGCGGGCATAAGGCAAGCGCATGGCCAGTGACAGCGTCCAGTCTAGTTCCATGGCTGGACCAGCTCGGAACTCTCCTTCCACCACTCCCCTCCCCTCCCCACCCACTCCCCTCCCCTCCCATTCCCCTCCCAGGCCACAGCTGGGGCCTCCGGCGCACCGTAGGTGCGGGTCGCATAATTTTTTTTTCAGCCCGAGCCTAGCCACATACATATTTCCGAGCTTCTTATTGGCTCTTCAGTCCTGATATTCTCCTGGTTCCTAATTGAGACGGCAGATAGTGGCAGGGTAGATGGTGGAAGGTTATCGAGTGGGGTGTGGATAATTTTCGATGTTGAATTGCATTACTAACGTAAAACAGGCATGAATTTATTTTGTGTCAAGTTTAAAACATCCCACACTGCAAATGAACGCGTTCTTATCTACATTTAAGGTCTAACTGAACTCATTCGACATTCGACTACATGCATTAAGATCTATGATAGTAAGCAAAATCTGCGTACATGTGTGTGTACTGCGCCAGAATTTATTTAAGGTCATTACCAAAGAACCGATCTGGATATGAACCAAGACCCCAGAAAAAATAAAAGAGTGGATGAAAATTTTTATTTATTAAAAATTCGAGAAATATGGGAAAAACTGTATGGAAATGAGTGAAATACTATACATCTTATGCAATTATGAAAGGCAAGGAAGAAGGAATGATTTAAAGAATATGAATGTGGGAGGTCCATATTGCGAGAGACATCACGCCACTTGAAGCGAGAGTTACGTCATGAAAGAGGGGAAGAGACGAAGGTCGAACTGCGGACTGAAGCGAGGAGAGGTGGTAGAAGTTACGTCACACCACGAGAGGGGAGGCAGAGAGACGGGAACTTGCCGAGTGTGGAGAACCGGACGAGAGAGTTCTTTCCAATTTGAGATTTGATCGAGTCAAGACCTCGAGAAGAAACCAGTATTCTTATAACAGTGCTACGTTTCATTAAAGTTGGAAGCAAGGAAGAGTGCAATTTCAGAACTTTCTGTAACTTGAGGAGTGTGGAGAACCGGACGAGAGAGTTCTTTCCAATTTGAGATTTCATCGAGTCAAGACCTCGAGAAGAAACCAGTATTCTTATAACAGTGCTACGTTCCATTCAAGGTGAAAGCAAAGTAGAGTGAAGTACAGTAATACTGTAACTTAGGGGCAAGCTACATCTATAAAGCAGAACGGAACAGTATAACCAAATATTACAGTGCTTATGCAAAGTTGTTCCACATAGCTTGAAACATTTCGACAAGAAGATATTCAGTATAACTACGTGTGAACGCATATTTGAACATTACATTAAAAATGCAAGTTAGAAGTCAGCAACGGGGAAGTCTTAATTATATCATCAGTGAAATGAGAATTACCATGTGCTAAGCTAAAAGCATAGGGAAGTGGAGACTACAAAGATGTACAGTTGAATTCCAGAATTCACTAACATGAAAGGCGCAACGGAATATCTACGTGACGCGCAACATCACCGAACAAAACTTATACTTTTCTACAAGAGTTCTAACACATCTTGAATATTCACAAACGCTTGCATAAACGACAATATTCCACCTGAGCCGAGATGTCAATTCTGAAGAAACGAGATGTCAATTCTGAAGAAACCAGATGTCAATTCTGAAGAGATGGAGAGTCGAAGCCGGACTACCTGCAGTGCACGGGGGACGGAGTGTTGGCAGAGCGAGCTGTTTCACGGCGAGGTCATTCACCGAGGACAGCATCGACCTTGTTCTCTGGGAGACGAGGCCAGCTGGTTCCGACACAAACCGGTCTTCATAGCTGTGGGCGATACTATGAAATCCACGACACGTTTGGTTTGGCAGGCGAGACGCAGGTATTCTCCAGACCAGAAGTCAACTCAAGGAAGTGAAGAAATTGTCTTATATCATGTAGAATTGTAGTTATGTTCTGTGATTATCCAATTGACCAACGGCTTTATTTTTTCAACTGCATTATTTTTAACAGCATTTTTCATCAGCATTATTTCAACCGTATAATTTTGTCAAAGTAATTAAATTTGTGTAGTTTTGTGTAATAGTAATTTTTCGTATTTTTCTTCGGAGTTATTTTTCTTATTCTTGAAAATTTCCGTCACTTGGACGAAATTTTGGCATAATGATGCTATTAACACTAAAGTCATATCAGAGTAAAACCGTGTAGTATTTTTCATATTTGCGTTAGATTTAATCTAATTAAATCTGTTTTATCGCAGCGATGGAATGTAGAATGAATTGTCTAAAGCAATGTAGAACAAATTATTTAAAAGAATGTAGAGTGAACTATTTAAAAGGAGTAGAACATGGAACGAACTAAATAAGGAGTAAAATTGTAATTGAAGTAAAAAGAAGTTTATTGGATTAAATTTAAGTACAGCATATTTAAGAAGTTATGTCACGAAGTGTAAAGAATATTTCGACAACTCATGATGTTGATTCGAGTGTCAGAAATTTATTTTCAACTAATTATGAACGAAAGTATTACGGAAAAAGCTTACACACATATGTCTAATGAGATTTAGAGCATTAAAAAGCATAGATGAATTTGTTAAACAAATATATTCATGGAAAGAAGTCAAACATATCTTTTGTTAAGAATATGAATATTTACTGATATTTCTTGAAAAGTTGTAATAAAATATAAAGCTGAATTTAAACACGTGAAAAAGAAAGTTAACAAAGTTAAATCACAGGTTGATCAGAAAGTGAAAAGTACAGAGATTTATTGCAGAAATGGAATTATAAGCACGAGGCGATGTTATATCAGGATATAGAGAAGAATGTTAAAGTTAGGAAGTATATGTATTGAAGTGGAAGTTTATAGTTGAATTACCGTGCAAATTAAGGAGATATTGTTGTACCCCTAGGGTACGCTATACCATCCCTTAAGGAAAATACACAAATTCATAAAAATACAGACTTCGGATATAAGATTCTAGTAAGATACCACCTACAAAATTACAGATAAAACACAAGTAGCAAACTCAGGAAGTCAGGTAGGCTCGGACCAAAGGTAACGACCTGAGAAAGTTATACGACTCGGGAGGAATGCAGGAATCCGCAGACCGTGCAAACCAAAGCTATAAGAGCCCCACAAAGGTCAAGGGCCGGGCTCACTAATTACTCAGTCCTCTCAGTGCTACGACGTGCATACCGCTGCTGTCTCCAGGTCGGGTAAGTGTCTTAGCGATCTACACACTCTAACCACTACACTACACAATCCCCGCCCCTGTGCTTGGACTGTATTTTATTTATTATTAACCATTAATCTGAACTGCTAACTCTTTTAGGGTATCAATAGAGATACCCATTAAAACTATAATTAACAGAAGCCACTGGTCTTACTCATTTATTTATTTAGTCCCTAGGTTCCTACCCTAATAGATTCCACTTAGGTAGGACTTAGAAATAGCTTTAGTGTTTATTTGCTTAATCGCTACTCTTGATCAGCAAGTGTCCTTGATACGCGCTGACCACAGCTAGCTCGCTACTTGCTCGCGTGCCGATAACTCTCTGCAGACCGCGCGGCGCCGGCCTCGCGCCTGGGCTTACAATTTAATAGCTCTTACCAACCACCCCTTTTCCTAGAACTACCCCGTTAAACAGCACCTTGGGGAGTTCTCCTGGCTGATCACTCAATCGATCTCCTTTATTAAAACAATCCCAGCCTCTTGCAAATTCGCCAAGCTACCACCCCCATTTAGATTAATTTCATCCCCTAGATTTAGTATTTGTATTGGCATCCCTCTCGGGTACCATACAAGTGGTGGAGGCAAGGGTACCGCGGCGTTGATTTAAAACAACGTCTAAGGAAGTTCAGACAACGAATTTCCGCGGAAAAGATCCCTAAACCTCGAGTTAAGCCAAGCAAACGCCACCCAAAATTGGGAAATTTTTTTTGAGATCAGGGTCCAATTAAATTTATAAAACCCACCCAAACCCACCCTAAATTGAGCTATTTTTGGTGACGCTACCCCTATCAAATAATTAGTCAATTGGGACCCCATATTTGCTACGCCCAGACAATAGATCATTAATAGGGCCATATTAATTAATTGCCCACCCATTTCGGTCTCCAGTACCTCAGATAGTAATTTAATACGAATATCCCATTTATCTCCCACATTTTTAAAAACCATGGCCCCTTATGCCGAAACGAATATTTTACAAGGGAGGATAAACCATAGCAATAGTCGGAGAACTTCCGAATTATTCTTTTTTCTTGTAAGAAGCCGACAAAGCCGGATGTACAGGGTACAATTCCGCATCCAGGCGATGCAGGCAAGGGTAAGTGCGGCACAACTTAGATACATCCGCGGCCCCACAAATAGGCGTAAAATACTCCTCACCCGGGCACATAAGAATTTACATACAATCCATAGAGTGTTACAGGAGAAGCATACAAAAACACTGAGAATCCATGCCAAAATGGACAGGGCCTATGGGCACATCAGTTATACAGAACACTTACAACATATTAAGTCGCAGTATGCAAGGCTGGAAAACCACTTCGCACGGCTCATTGCCGAATATCGGCGGCTGAGCGCCCAATTAGTACGCATGTACCGTATTACTTCTGAATAAGAAAGATAGCGGGCAATACTAATAATTTTTTCCCCCCAAACACAGTCAAATGTCCAATAAAATTTGATAACGATATTTATTTTCACCCCTATAGACATATACTTGAAGTCACGTAATACACAGCCCCCGTTCACAACTTAAGCTTAATGCCGCCACAATGAATATAACGGAGCAAGCCAGGGTAGTCACCCGGCAATATGCCGAGATACGGCAACGCCTCCGTCACATCCAGGCATAATTTATTACAATAAACTTACTCACAAACCCACATGAACTAATGGAAGCGACCAATACACAGAATATACCTAAAGGAATTAAAACATCCAATCCCATAATGTCCACTCCTAGTAGGCAGGAGACGGACGTGGCTATGCCACATCCCAAGCTTAACATGGGAAACGAAACACGTGTAGACACAATCACAGGACCACGTCATAACGTGTCAATCCCAAAGCTTCCATTAGGCCCTAGGACATTAGCGCCCATATTGGCTAACAATAATCCTAAGATACGCCGAAAAGCCGTACTAGTTCATCGCGTAGTTCCAGTCACACTCCCCAAAATAGAGGGTAGGGTTCATAAACCTAAGATAACCCTTCTCCAAACGCCTCACACGGAGAATGCATCCCTTGAGTGGATACCAGGGGCGAAAGCCGCTTTGGTAATCCGAGGGAGACGAAGCTATCACTTGAGATAGCTCAGCAATAAATAGATTCCTAAATAAAGAACACGCTGTTCCCAAACAAGTAAAAGTACACTTTCCTAAAACTGTCAATTAAAAAGACTAAGGAGTAGCCTTACAAACAACGTATATTGATTTTCCAGCCAATTTTTCTTTACCACATAGCATTTAGGTGTAGTTAAAAGATAAGAGATGTCGAGGTACATTCCACTCGCAGAAGTTCCACAAAGGCTAGATATAGTTTTTCCAGTCCCCACAGCCATAAGAAATAAGAGCACTTTACCACCATTCATAGGGACATAAATAACATATTTCCCCCAAACGATTTGAACCCAGGAATAAATAGAATATAACAAGCGCCCTACGCGCTATGACATTTCATAGCTAGGCTAATAACCAGCATTTACTAATAATCTCCAATACTGCATGATAAAACATTAACCACAAGATGCATGTTTAGTTATAAGTGATATGATAAGACATACCAGGTTATATTACATGTGTACTATATTATGTTAAATTGATGAATTTTGTTAACACAAACTAGCTGCAAATAGCGCAGGGATAGACACATAGTCAATACTACTTAGGCCCTACATTTTCCCATAAGTCCCCATAGCTCAAATACGCCATATAAGCCTTGGCAAGGACACCAAATAGAAGGTGGCATATAGTAACCATACTCAGAGACAGGAGTCACCACCAAATTTTAGTGATCAAACAACATAACTCAACTTTCAGCATAAAAATCCCCATAGAACATGATGACAGAGTAAAATTGCTAATAATTATACATTTATAGTATAATAGGGGCACAAACATTTTCATAGACAATACATGATAGATAGAATATCACACATGTCGTCTACAGCATACAGAAAGCGAGGTCACGACTCTGCCATAGCAGGCGGAAGTAACATGACACGCAGCGCGCGATCAGCGGAATACGGACAGTACATAGCAACAAGGAATTACGCAGAGTCATGTAGAACTGCAACACGCACACATAGCCGTGCGAAGCATGGGGTCATTTACCCATATGTGGACCATATGGCAGACAATAGCAGGATTTCTTTATTATAGGGAAATGCCTAGACACTCTATAAATAAAAATTTATAATGGCGCACATTTTTATAAAAATACTCGCATTTAGATTCACACATAGACATCATTGCAAAAAACTTAGGTGAGCGAGCAAAGATCTCATTACCTATCGTAAGGAAATGTAAAGTAACGGACCCCTTGTCCTATAAATATACAATATCAGAACACAGTTCGATTACCATACTATAAAAATTTATTATTTACACATAGGCTACATCCCGATAGATAGTATAAATAATAGCGACTCTATAAAATTCCAATAACGATTTGGGAAAGAACAACCTATAGATAATGAACACCTATAAGAGATTAACACACATTTCTTTATTGAACAATTTAGAAAGTGCACGGATTCCAACAGTTACCCCATACGCAAGGGAGATAAAAGGCCGATACAATATAGGGCCACAGAATAGACTAACAAAATAACACATAGGACCTAATGTACTATACAACAACACATTGCTACGGTTTTTCTAACAAACGCCCTTACAACCGTAATAGCGAAAATACATACAGTACAATAACACAGGTTAGCCGCACTGCATAAACACGACAAACACAGATTGGCGGCATTTAGGGAAGCAAACGTAATACTTCTACACTCGTGCAGATAAACGACATGTCCCACACGGTTCAAGGTAGACACACAATAACACAGGTTAGCGAATTCCATTATAAAGGCAGAGTAACACTTGCAATAGTATATAACAAGCATTGACACCATTACGCTTAGTATTGCGACAATACACAGGTAAATTATTAATACCACAACCAATAGGAAGACACACAATAACACAGGTTGTTAGAATATCACAGCGAACACCACATACAGTTCCGATAAACACACAAGTGGGAAACACGAGGAAAGGAGTTCATAAATACTTACGCATAGTACAAAGAATCCAATACACTATAATCCACAAGAGGTTTTTAATCATAAATGTTAATTTGCTTTACACAGACATCTTGCTAAGGCAGTCTCCACACACATACTGAATCATGATCTGCAGACAAGGCGACTGCATGCGTCTACAGATTAACGATACCGGAGACGATAGTAGGCCGCAACTCACGTGATGAGCACAGCGCTTCCGGCGTTAAAACAGACTCTGTTCCACATTTTTTTACCCACATAGGGGATCTTTTTAGATATCTCTGCTTTCTAGATTAAAGTGGGTGTGACCACCAAATAACGTCATATAAGACATACATAATGATCAGTTTTCATACGAAGCAAAATATTCTCACTTAGCCAGCGGAGCAGGGAAATCATTTGAAATACGATTATAAGTAATGATCATCTCATTATCTAGCCTGCGACCGGTCGGACGATTAGCTACAATGCTAAACGCTTGGGGCTATTCCCCTAACGGCCAACGTATTAAATCATCTATCATCCAAATGCCAAGTACAAACTGTTCGTAATTGTATACTTAATGACGAAATGATAGTCATCATTTTAACAAAATTACCTCAGCATTTCTATAACAGCCACAATGCTCATTAAGGACCACAAATCCTTGCAGAGATCCCCTATAGTTTACATATACACAATAGAGTAACATGTAACAGTACAATCCTCGGTTGGCCAAAAGAATTTCCATAAATTTCCTTTTGAGGTAACGTGACACGACATGGCACGTACAGATTTATATCCGTCAGTCACACAATAACGCCATGGCCCGTATATATCCTACAGTAGACCTCAGGCGTTCCATAAGACCAAAGCAGGTGTATGCCTACCTTCCTAGGTCAAAACACTGAAGGATAGATATCAGCCATGAGGGTATACATATAAAAATATTCGGCAAATAATACGTTACATGGTCCATAGCTGTTCTACGTTATCTCAGGCGTTCCATAAGTCAAGAGCAGGTGTTTGCCTACCCTCCAGGGATAACGGTGAAGAATAAGTATCGAGCATAAACATAATCATGCCGGATTTTATAGATGATATTTAATAAAGGCCCGAGGATTCTCTTTAATAGATAACAAGTAAATATATACTTGATTATACAGACAGGAACATAAAAAATACGGGATACACTATCCTTAGACAAATACACCCGATCAGGAATATACAATAAGTAATTTTCAAATGCTATATACCAGAACACCCGATAAAGGTAGCCCATTATATTCCCCCACGAGCAATCTACCATGCGGAACGCAATCTTAGATGTCCATACACATATTGCTACACCCCGCCATATTTTTTCATTTTACTGGAGGAGACAGTGAGAACCACTGACACACTTGTCTCCACATTATTACAGAGAATTTTTATCCCCATAGGAGTGCGATAAATGAATCCAAACATGTAAAAACACAATCCAGAACACTACATATATTTTCCTGGAGGACACAGTGAAAACCACTGACACACTTTTCTCCACATTAGTCTAGAGAAATTTTATACCCATAGGTGCGAACTATGATTACGAACATACGAAGTACACTCCAGAATACCACGTGTATACTAGATAGTAAACACATTACTAATATAAATACTAATACTAATATAAAGCGCAATTATCACATCTCGGCACGATATTATGCCAAATTAGTCCCACTGGAATTTAGCCAAAGGAGGGCATATATACATTCCCAAAATACAGATGCATAGTTAATGACCTTTGCCCAGGTTGGACAAAACGCCAGATACACAGTCCGAACCGTTGTTAAACAATACATTAAACGCATCCCAGGTGGGCTTGACAGTTCCTTGGAGAAGCGATAACAAAACCTTAATGGTACCAACCCACTCTTGTCGCTCGCATCCAATCAGAGCACGAACATGATAAACACGACTTGCTCCAGTCGGAAAGCCAATCACAGGCTACAGGTCACGCCCCACACTGACGACAGGTGATAGTACACATACTCAAGCGTTATCTCCGAACACGCCTACCACGAGACAGATAACTTGCAGACGGCCATAATGCATTTAACTCGCGTAGCGCGCGCCAAATTTAAACGGCACTAGATGACAGACAGGTAGTTATTACAATATAATTCAAACAATAGGGTAACCAAATAATTTTATTTTAGTTTACCCCTATCATCCCTCAACCCTTTACACCGGGATAACACATTTAACGACAATAAGCCAATATTTTCGGGAATATTTACGCAGCGCCTAGTCACACTGAATATACCACATCCTATACCCTAACGGAAATTCAATACATTTTTGCCCTCAAATACACTATTATCTAAATACGCCAGCAGAGATAGCACAAAGATGAACATCTATCAGTTACCACATAGGTAGACAAATCCACTTTCCCATTAGGAGATTTTAATTTATTTTATTTTGGAATACGGCAATATTATTTAAAACAATATATTTTAGAGTGGGACCGGCAGAGTTGTTCCAGATGACAGTATGTCCATATAACCACCATAGATTGTCCCCCTTTTGAAACCCATAATTAAAAATCCACACTTAGGGATATTTATGGACGTAGTTTCATGGATAGATGGCATGTATATATACCATCATTCCAGTTCATAGGATGACAATAAACTCTTACGTACCCCCCTCATTTTCATAGGGCGGGTAGTATGTTATATTTTTTTTCCAGCGATCAACCCCATCAGAGGAGGGGACTACGACATATATAATGCGCTGCAATATAGCCTGGTTTCAGATACCTATATATAGGATCTATAATAAAAACCCATAGACAATATAAATAGGTGAAATCTATAGCCAATAGCTCTAGATCAAATATATCTAGACAGAACACCTAGATACAATTTATACACGGCATCTATAGAGAGTAAAAATAAACGGAGTTTATAGCAAATATCTATCAGCAATAGCAATAGATAATCTACCTAGATAATACCACTAGATAATACCTCTAGTTAAGGAACCCTACCATGTATAATAATAATAAATGACCAGTTTTTTTTAAGATAGACTATAAGTCTAATAAATAGTATACGAGAGTAAAAGGCAGTCACATATTATTATGGCGATAGGTGCCATATATTACCTATAGTATGTCCATGCCACAGAGCACATTTACCTCCCAGGATACACATTAAACAATATACAAATAACACAGATACACTTCTTCCCCTATCCATGCGAGGCACTATGGTTATTATGCAAATACCAGGGTGTATACCATGCCTTATCGCTCATGGTTGTGTGTTAATCAACACTCGGAACTTTAAAGCTAACAGCTAGCGTTCCAGGCATAACCCTCTAACACAAGTGCATGCTATGACATATATTTTTTCACCAATATTTTGCCCTGCATGTTAAATAAAAGCATAAATGCTCATCCATACCTTCAGTACGGTAAGTAACAACCAAGACTGAATAACCATATCCTACACAACAAGAATCCTCACCTACACTGGTAGAGAATTCCTACCCATTAACGTCTCCATAAATCCCCATAGGACCAAGATTCCTTGAACCTTTATTACCATCCCGTTACCAATAATTAACAACTTTGTAACATACCCACAGATACCCAATAATATGGGAATACCAGTCCACATCCCTCACTTACCTACTAACATGTGAGAAGGAAATATACGCTGCTGATATTAGCTGGAAATCCGATTCACCAGGCGCAACGACAATGCACCGTGCCACCACGATTGTCCCCCACCGTATAACTACAACACCATAAAACAACATTAAAACGCTAGACACTTATTCTTCATGGTTTACGCACGGCGATGCGCTTGGGAGGATATGAAATATGTTTTCCAGTTGAAAATATATATTGAAAAATATTTTCCAGGCGAAAATATATATTAATGTGGCAATGAATTGTACCTTTGACATGACGAGACAAGACGTCGACGATGACGATCGACGAGAGATTATAATGGTGACACGCTAGGGAGGGCAAGCGCCTGTGTTGGGAGGAAGTACATAGCCTGTCTCCTCTCAGGGCAGGGTCCGTTATACCGTTTTTTTTTGCCCTAGCGTCGTCTAAATTATACCTGCGGACGGAGGAATAATACTTTCTCCTTCCCAAGACGACCCCTTGGACTAAACACTAGTCGATAAATAGAATTAAGTAGATGCTCTAGAGTAGGAGCAAACGCCTGCAGCGGCAGGTACATAGGAATATGATGAGTATTGAGAAAAGAGAATATGATAATGCATTAAGGGTATAAGGAAACAAGGAAATAAGGAAACAGTTACAGAATGGGATAAGACAAAAAAAATATAAGGTAATAAGAGAATAATGACACAAGAAATGAAATGAAATAATGAACAAATATGCAAGCAGCAAATATATAATGAAAATACGATTCTCTCCCTGGCCGAGGTTACAGCTAAGTTTCTGTTGTGCCCCAGAGGAGAGGAACATACTGATATATATGAAACAATGAAATAAGGAAACTACGATTCTTTTTCCCTGGCCGAGGCAACATACACTACATATACACTATTATGCCCCAGGAAGAGGAATATTGATATTACACAAGAAACAATATAAGAAGCGTCGAGACCGGACACAGCGCGGATAGGGATGCAATTTGCACATGTAGCATAGACCAAGGATGGCAATGCGAGTGGGAGGTCACTCGGTACGGAGGTAACTCCTAGCGCAGGCTAAGTAAGAGTAAACCAAACCACTATACGTATGGGTCAACTGGGTAAGCCATTTCAAACAGAATCCGTAGTTTTCGCAAACCACAATCTGCAATCGCAGTCACTCGGTTTACCGATACTACATTGCAAATTGGACGAAGGTCCCTGGATTACTATACGTCCTTAATGCCCCATACCATGTTACGTATTTAGCCGGTCCACTGGTATAAGAAGTCCTTCTAGGCCCTCTTAGTTCCGACACCACCCTGCGTATTGGACAGCCCTTGGTTCAATTACAACAGCATAAAAATCCGTATATTTTTTACGGCATAAAAAACCAGAGACTATATATCTCATGGGTAGAATTCTGCAACCCAGGCATACAAATAGTTATAAAAAATATGAGCGCTGAGTCCGATCTTGCATACACAAGTTAGACACAAGATACACTGAAGTTACACATAACACAGAGTAAGGGAGAATAGGAAACACAAAGATACACACGATGATGAACGAACAAATAAAGTAGAACAATGGTATGAAACAGAAACAAATAGGAGCAAAGTACAGTGAAATAATAGGAGACAATGTGTAAGAAAGAGTAAAGAAAGATAAAGGTAGATACAATAATGAAGGAAGATGATGATAGAGCAATGATATGAAACATAAATAAATAGGAGCAAAGTACAGTGAAATAATAGGAGACAATGTGTAAGAAAGAGTACAGAAAGATAAAGATAAATACAATAATGAAGGAAGATGATGATAGAGCAATGATATGAAACAGAAATAAGTAGGTGTAAAGTATAGTGAAATGATATGAAGCAGAAATAAGTAGGAGCAAAGTACGGTGAAATAATAGGAGACAAAGGGTAAGACAGAATAAAGGAAGATGAAGGTAAATACAATAATGAAGGAAAATAATGATAGAGCAATGATATGAAACAGAAATAAGTAGGTGTAAAGTATAGTGAACTTACAAAGGATAATGAATAAGAAGGAGTAAATAGAGTGGGAATACATACCCAATAAGAGATAAAGGTTGAAATAATACAAAGATTTAGGAGACAGATGAAAGTGAAACAGTAAATATAAAGATAAACAAAGATTCCATGAAAAAAAATGGCCAATAGCATTTAAGAACCTAAATACCTTATTAATAAAAATGTATTTTCATTTCAGCGCAGGTTGAAAACCTGAGGCGCTGATACCCGACACAGCACACAGGATGGTGCAAAATTTAAAAACATACATACGGGGTGGCTCCATTTTGGGCCACTCACCGCCGATAACAATGATCATAATAAAGGGTGATTTATACAATACAAATAATGTTTTTTTGTGTGCTTCCACAGACAATAACAATGACCATAGGATAATTTATTAACTAAAAATAATGTTTTTTTATATATGTTTCCACAGGATTGGCTACACAAGGGACGAGGGAAAATGCCCCCTGAATTACTCATTTTTATATTACGGATCCACAACCATTGTACCAAAAATGTTTATGCACTAACCATGTGTTTTTTTTATTGTATTACACAACTGCCCCACCCCAAAAAGTATACACACAAATGCCCCATCAAACAGCCCCCCCCCCCTAACACACAATACCCATTTTCAGGCACATATCCAGACCACAGTAGAGACATACCTGCGGGATATCATCCACTGAAGGTCGGATCACCGGATCAAATTCGCATCTAAAATGAGAGATGCATTACGGCCACACAACTCGCGCCTATCTCTGTAAAGGACGAGTCGTGCAGCCAAGATGACTTCGCTCGCCCACAGGGAGCAAGCCATAAATTAAAATAATCTGTAAACAACTAGTATATCACCTGCAGGTAGTAGATAATAGATAATATAAGGGGTAATAGATATTAGACAATAGGGTATAAATTACATATTAAGTTCAGAGTACGATCGTAGGAAAGAGAAAAGGTGTTGAAAACAGCATTCAAAGGTATATAGTTGCGCAACTACAGTGATCACAAAAGAAGTATAAATAAATATGAGAGATTGGTTTATTTGTTGGTTTGTTGATACAAAAGGATCACACGGTAATAAGAAAGATTAACTGTACTAAGTAGTCCAGAAAGACAACACATGTAATGTATTTGATTTTATTTTTATTGAGTATCGATGTGAATAAGAGAAATGAATGTTGTGGCTATATTCATATAAATAATAAGTTTTTTATTTCAGGTTTTAATGGTTTATAATGATGTTCCACAATATAAACACTGAAAATTTTAACTAAAGATATTGTTGATATGTGTCCGAAATATGTACACTTTGTAATACACATCATTTTTCCTTTCGACTCTTCTAAATTCCACATTGTAAAAGTGTCGCATTTCTCCCCACACAATAAAACACTTTGCAATTTAAACCTTTAAATACACCTTGCGACACTTATTTTTCTATCTCTATACTCTATCCCTTTTACACACATATAGGGCACGCGAGAGCAGTTTTTCATCCCCATTGGAGGCAAGTAATAATTATATATGTATCCACAACCTCCCCAGTTAACCCTCGGATGTTTTTTTCCTCTCGTGTGTTCCTGCAACCCTTAAATTACCATGTCACAAGTGAAAAGTTATTCTGTTTATTATGTTTGTATGTCAAACCAATACAATAGGGATCCAATGGACATCCCATCAAGTATACAAAAATAGTAAGCTTCACACCCCATTGTTGATTTTTAAAAGCAAATTGTAAAGAAATATTGTTCCCCACACCACAGACAATTACACTTGATCGCTAAGCACACCCGGCCACTCAACTAATAGAAAGCACACATATTCAGCTATCACCTTTCGACAAATAACAAGTATAGAACCAAATTTATGTTTACCCCTGACTTACCCCTATCTTCAACGAGGCTACCAAGCCACCCCCTACGACACCAACAATACAACGAGGACCTAAATTAAAAGAAGAAAAGAAGAGAAGAACAGAAGTTAGAAGATTGTCAAGAAAGAAGATGATGACTTATTTTTTCAAAATACCATCCCACGTTTTCGTCCAGTTATCGAGGTCGATAACTAACCCTAGAAAGGGGGTTGTTGTACCCCTAGGGTACGCTATACCATCCCTTAAGGAAAATACACAAATTCATAAAAATACAGACTTCGGATATAAGATTCTAGTAAGATACCACCTACAAAATTACAGATAAAACACAAGTAGCAAACTCAGGAAGTCAGGTAGGCTCGGACCAAAGGTAACGACCTGAGAAAGGTATACGACACGGGAGGAATGCAGGAATCCGCAGACCGTGCACACCAAAGCTATAAGAGCCCCACAAAGGTCAAGGGCCGGGCTCACTAATTACTCAGTCCTCTCAGTGCTACGACGTGCATACCGCTGCTGTCTCCAGGTCGGGTAAGTGTCTTAGCGATCTACACACTCTAACCACTACACTACACAATCCCCGCCCCTGTGCTTGGACTGTATATTATTTATTATTAACCATTAATCTGAACTGCTAACTCTTTTAGGGTATCAATAGAGATACCCATTAAAACTATAATTAACAGAAGCCACTGGTCTTACTCATTTATTTATTTAGTCCCTAGGTTCCTACCCTAATAGATTCCACTTAGGTAGGACTTAGAAATAGCTTTAGTGTTTATTTGCTTAATCGCTACTCTTGATCAGCAAGTGTCCTTGATACGCGCTGACCACAGCTAGCTCGCTACTTGCTCGCGTGCCGATAACTCTCTGCAGACCGCGCGGTGCCGGCCTCGCGCCTGGGCTTACAATTTAATAGCTCTTACCAACCACCCCTTTTCCTAGAACTACCCCGTTAAACAGCACCTTGGGGAGTTCTCCTGGCTGATCACTCAATCGATCTCCTTTATTAAAACAATCCCAGCCTCTTGCAAATTCGCCAAGCTACCACCCCCATTTAGATTAATTTCATCCCCTAGATTTAGTATTTGTATTGGCATCCCTCTCGGGTACCATACAATATAAACGTAAATGAGTTACGTATTTTTACGAAGGGAGGCTGAGGAGTCTCTAAGTTTTTCTAGTATTGATCGCAATGATTGTGAAGTTATGTGAGTGTATTAAAGGAAGATTCTGTACAGGGTGTTTAAGAGAGAAGGTAATTGTTGTATAATTATGGAAGAGGAGTGTGAGAACGGAGGTTAATGCCGTGCACTTCTAGTATTCACGTTTATCAGAAAATTGTTAACACAGTAAAGAATTTCAGAAATTATTTCAGTATTTCATGATAAATAGATAAAAGGTAAAAAGGAACAGTGCTTAGCTTAAATGTTTGTCACCTATGTTCAATTGATTAAGACGAGTATTTATTACTTTCAACACGATAGTTGCGGTGTATGTTTGGTATTTGATTGTTAAGAAAGGTGAGTAGATGAAAGACTTATTGAAGGATAGACAATTTAATCTTTTCGACACTATAAAGTGTATAATTTGTGAGATCCATAAATGAATGTATATATGCACATAGTTCATGAATAATTTTTGTTTAGATATCGAACTACGGTTCAGAGTTGAAGCGGTCCTGTATAAAGTAGGGTAATACTTAGTATCACGCCGTTTCACATTTCCTTATTATATCAGTGCCACGTGCAAATTTATTTTTGGAGTTACCTTTGTTAGAGTGTCAGGGAGACACCATATTCAGGGAGGAAGCCAGTTTTTATACTTGTTTTTAGCATAATAAACGGCTGGCGCTTTTTAGCGACTCAGTCAACTTTTATCTAAGCTGATACCGTTTTCATTGTCGTCATCGTCGAAAATAGTACTACGAGGTATAGATACAGGCGCTCACTATAGATTAGACCTTATCACCCCTCGAGATTGCAGTTTCTCGATTTGCTCTAAATGTAAATGATAGTAGAAATTTGTACCTTGGCTAGTAGTACTATTTTCTTTACGAATAATATTTATCCTGTATGTTCCTGAAATTCCCAATTTTACTTAGTAGGCATGGTAAGTTTGTGAGCTGGGTAATTTACATGTCTGCAATCCTTTATAGTGCTGTGGATATAAGTACTGATGGGTTTCTTCGGGGACATATAGATGGGTATTATTTATATGGCGTGCCCACCCGTGGGGCATTCGAAGGAGCATTCGAAGGAGCTTTCGAAAGAGCATTCGAAAGAGCACTCGAGAGAAGAAGTTTGGAAGTACTCGAGAGTGAGGCCATATTAGTTTTGAAAAGAAAAATGCCGATCCCAAATTTAATGATTGTTGAGATGAACACAACATCAGCATATTAGTGGAGTACATTACAGTTGTGAGGCATATTTTTTAAAACCAGCTAACGACATTTGTCATGTAATATTAAATTTAAAAGTAAATTCATGTTGTTAAACATAGGTTAAGTGAGATGATAGAATGTAACGATGTCAGTTCAGTAAAATGGGACGATAAGATATACGAGATAACTCGCGATTAAAATAGATGTAAGTAGGATTAAGATGTTCAATATAATCCATCACTGGTATAAAATGCATGCGTTGGTCAATCTGGATATTCACTGGTAATTTTTGTAGTTGATACTTCCCTTATTCTCAAGAAAGAAGAATTATGTCAGCGAATGGTATGACGTTCATTCGAACGATGCTCGAAACCATGAAGGAAGGTCAAAGTACGTTGACCAAAGACCTTGAAGCCCTCCACCAATTGACACACAACAACACTAAACAGATGAAAGCCGAGATTCAGATATCAGCAGCTACTGTAAAATCAGAAGTCAAGGCAGCGTTATCAGTTGCTCAAACACTTACTAAGGCTAGTATAACATTAGCACAGGAAGAAGCTAAGTTAGCTTTAGAGAAGGCCAGAAAGGAAGATAGACTAGCCAGAGAAAAGGAAAGGGAGGAAATCAGGTCAGCTCAAGAGAAAGCACAGGAGGAGATTAGGCTAACATTAGAAAGAGCACGAGAGGAAGACAGGAAAATAGAAGAAGAGGCAAATAGGATAAGAGCAGAGATGAGATTAGCTCAGGAAAAAGCTCGCGAGGAGGACAGGTTAAGTCAGGAGCAGGCTAGATTAGAAGATAGAAAAATCCACGCCGAAATAAGAGCAGCACAGGAGGAGGTCAGGAAAAATCAGGAAAAAGCACAGGAAGAAGCTAGGAAAATACATGAGGAAGTGCGCCGATAAAGGTCTATTAATAATAATAATAATGCGCGTCAGAGTAGCAGTGGAAGAACGAATTGCACAACAAAATGCAAGGTAGCAACAACACTAGCCAATACGAGAGAACAAGGCAGTATGTAGCCAGGGGTTGCACAACGTTAGACAGAGAGATACATACAGACAAACTGCGCACTTTTAAACTCTCGAGGCGTAATATAGAGATGTCACAACACATGACAATAATAATAATAATAATCATGATGATAATAATAATAATTACAATAAATTCTGAAAAGTGGTTCAAATTCCACCGCTTTCTCCAAAAAAAATTCTTTTACATAACAAAGGCATAAAAGAATTTTTTCTTTTTCATAACAAAATTATATAAAATAACATTCTTCGATTAGATACATTTGAACAGGGTGAAGGAAAGAAGATTACATCATGTACACCAGATACACACATGAAAAATTAAGACATAATAAAATGTTCTCACATTTCTCTTATTCATAAGACGCAGCTTAATTAAAAGTTCTTTGAACGTCATAACTTCCATAAAAGGCTTGACGAAACGCAAGTCTCTTTTCTCAAACACACATATATTTTCATACACACGTATTCACGAAGATGTTCACTGGTGAGGAAAATTTTTTCTTTTTTGGTACGAAAGAAAAAAAAGACTTTAAAATGAAATTAAAACAACAAAAATTGAAATTATATAAAGGATCAGTACAGCCGTGAAATAAAGGCGGATCCTACCTCTACTGCACGTCAATACGTCACACATATTAAAAATGGATGTACCAAAAAGAAAATAATGATAATAAAACGGTCAATCTTGAGCTAGACTCTGCCAGATGACGTGGAGAAAGCGAAGTCTTCTTAATGGCGACCTTCTGGAAATCAGCCAATTTTCTAATAATAAAAGAAAGAAAAAGGTTAAATCATGATCACAAAAAAATATAAAGGGGAGCACCCTGTATACAAAATAAGGCTTGCGTCGGGGAAATATTTGGGGTTACATAAGCTCCGTAAGAGGGAAAGTGGATTCATTCTGCCAGCTGGAAAGTAAAAGTATGAATAGGCAGGGTCGTCAGACCAAATGAAAGAAGAGAAAACGAGCCGTGAACGGGGTCTAAAGGATACACCGGCCACTTCTCAGGTACTTGGAGACTAGCTATCGCTACCGGAAACACTCTCCAAATATATGACAGATACAGGAAAATAATACACATTATCTTAGAGAAAACATATTAGATTGAAATGATTTATAAAAACATGATTTCACAAAAACGTAAAACAGAAGTTACGATAAATAGTAAACAACTATATCAATAGACAAATCACTGTCACTACAAGAAAAGAATGTAAGTCAACAGACCATCTCAGGCACTGCCGAACAATAGCAAGTCGTGTCTGCAGCTCGGACAATGGGTGGGGCCGGCTCCTTACAACAAAAGCAGGCAGGTACTGGAAATTGCCTTAGGTAGAAGTATAGTTCAACACATCTTTCGAAATCCTCCGTGTAACTCAGGCGGCCACGGGTGTCTCCTGCCTAACTAGATACATAGCAGGAGTAAAGGGGAAAAATGTACTAATAACCTTCGTCAAATGACATTAGGTACTAACAAATAAAAAGGAATAATAACTCAAAGAAGCTGTCAAAATAAAAAATGCCATCCCGGACAGAGAACGAAAATCCAAATAATTACGTTACAAAATACCTTCCAAATAAAAGGAACAGACTGGAACCTCGCATAAAACCAATCAAGACCAGACATACAATCAATCAAACTCGAAACCCAATAATAAATATTACCAACCCACAAAAATAAAATGGTTACAGCGTCAATATACGGGCCGTAGACCTCAGAGGTACCGCATTAAAAAAAAATAAAGACACAGAGGGTATGGCCTATCCCATACAAATATAAGAAAATTGGGTAATGCACGCCAGAGTAGTTCACACGAGCATCAATGTCCCATACCAACGATGCCGTGGACCAAAAATGGTTGGTATCTCTGAGTAATACTTATCGTATATTTGGTTTGCCAATAAAAACGAATAAAAAGTTCGTACGTAATATATATATAGTTTAAATTGAATAGGGTATAAAATCAAAATTGAACTAAATTTGAAACCACCCACAAATAACAGTTGATAAAAATTCATTAAACTCATTGACACACACATTCATCTCAAAATACAACCAACAACAACAACACTACATACATACTCCTTCCCATAAACAAATCAAAATTTCCCCATTACATCAGAATGCTAATATGAGTCGTTGGAACACCATGGAAACTCAAATAACGGACTACAGGTCATCGTGACAAACTTCATCCCATACTAAAGATTGACGAATCGTGTAGAATCTATGTACATCCTAAGTGGGCGTCGAAGCCGTGGGACAGGTCCCATACCCTAATCCCGACGAAGACCTCACCTAGCAGGTTTCCCAACGAAATACACACTACCATACTGAACATATAGTAACATCAAGCTTATATAAACAATTTTAAATGAAAACCAAAATTGAAAATCCCCTGACAAAAATAAAACAATCACCCTCCCTAATTATGAAACAAACTTAACTCCCAATCATAACACACATAATAGCTCAACAGACCATTCATAACTGAGACAACAAACACTTTACTAACATCAAACGTTAGTATAATTACGCGAGGCTCAAGGTGGGTCGGGATGACCGTAGGATTTAAAGAGACGGTTCCCATAAGTGGGCCGGGGAAAACTTCGGAGAAAGAGGGGCGGGGGTTTTAGGCTGTACGGTAATGACAAGAAACCTGTCAGCAGCTGTTCCAGACTGAGACGTGTGAAGGGGTGAGGTGAGTTCTGAGAAATATCACAGTTAACAAAGCGACTATTAACAACAAAGGTAAGGACTCAAACCCTTGAGAGAAATGCGTTTTCTACTTCACAGAAAGTAAAATAAAAACGTCCACAACACTGACGAAATGAAAACGAAGAGAAAGCAAACAAAATTTCCTGTCGCCTTAAAATCACCGTTAACTAAACAAATGTCTACTAGAGGAAGCAAATACATAAAAGTAGGTTACAATACCGTGACGTGTCGTGTTCCAGCGATGCGATGTACTCACTGATATGTTGCCACTGTTCACCTCGAAGCTGGGTCTTCTGGATGTCTTGTTTACTTGAGGGACAAAACCACCTTTCCTTGGAGATGGGTTTCCTGGATGCCCGTAGTTCACACAGAAAGTAACTTCACCCTTTCTTCAGGGGTGGGGAAAAACAATTCACTGAATTCCTTAAACTCAAAGAAAAACAAATTTTAATACAATGTAAATGAAGAGAAAAATAATAAAAGGTTAATAACTTGAGAGAGGTGAGGAGGGAACGATTTCGCACGCAACCACGCGATCTGCTACCATTGCGCCGATAAAGGTCTATTAATAATAATAATAATGCGCGTCAGAGTAGCAGTGGAAGAACGAATTGCACAACAAAATGCAAGGTAGCAACAACACTAGCCAATACGAGAGAACAAGGCAGTATGTAGCCAGGGGTTGCACAACGTTAGACAGAGAGATACATACAGACAAACTGCGCACTTTTAAACTCTCGAGGCGTAATATAGAGATGTCACAACACATGACAATAATAATAATAATAATCATGATGATAATAATAATAATTACAATAAATTCTGAAAAGTGGTTCAGAAGCTAGGAAAAATCAGGAAAAGGCTCAGAGAATTTTAGAAAGGGCAGGTAATGCACAGGAAGAATTAAAAGCTTCATTTGATCAAGTCAAACAGGACATGGCAGGAAAAGTGTTAGAAGTCCAATTAGCTAACAGTAATCACATGATAGAGCTAGAAAAGAAATTACAGGCTAGTATTAGCTCCATTAAGGAAGAGAACAATACTCATCATGTACACATTTCAGGGGCCCAGAACAAACTCAAGGAGCAACTTGACAATCTAAATGACACTGTTGGTGAATTACAGGTCAAGTTGGAAGGTCAAAGTAAACTGTTTGAAGAGGGTATTAATGTGGATATAAATGCTTCCATTGTAAAGGCAGTTAAGGACGTGAAGGAGGAGGTCGTAACAGTCACAACTAAAATTGTATCAGAAATTCATCATAAATTAGCAAATGACATTAAAACTATAGAGTTATGTTCCAATATAAATGTTAGTAAGGTACGGGAAGATCTATCCAAGCGGATAGATACATGGCAAATTAATAACGTAGCCACGCTGACAGATATTGTTAATAAAACAGATTTGTCTGTCTGTTAGGTAGTCAGCCCGAAGGCTGGTTGGATCCTCAAAAGCACCGCCGTTACGTTATGTGAGTAGATACCCACAAAAACCCAAGGCAGTGCTATATTGAGGCGTTCTAGGCAAGAAGAGGAGTGAGGTAGTTTGCCATTGCTTTCCTCACTGAGTCAGAACAGTAGTCCTAACCCTATGAGTAGAACCTTTCACAGCATTCACAGGCACTGACTGTGCCCTGAATGCCATTACTAAGCACCACCCATACCTCAGTAGCTTCAACAAGCAGAGATCGAAGGAATGAAGACCCAGGAGGGGTACAAAAAAACGTCAAATTCCAAAAAGTGAAGGAGGAAGAAAATAGCACCGTAACCAGACATGAAATCCAGATCAATGAGTTATATGAAGCCACGAATGAAGATCTCCTGTATGAAAGAGAAGAGACGAAAACAGATAGAGTAGCGAGATTACCCATTTTAGAAATCATATCAGAAGGAGAATGCCTGAGAACACTACTAGATACGGGAGCAACAGCATCAATTTTATCAGAGAACTGTTTTCACAGATTGAAGGATGGAAACTCACATATAGCAATGCCCGTTTCAACTATTAAAGTCAGAGGCGTATTTAACGACAAGACCATGAAATGTAAAGTCCAAGCACTAATGGAATTCTCTATTACAAATATGAGCAGATATTCATAGTCTTGAGCCAGATAAATTTCGATGCTATTTTAGGCATTGATTTTATAACAAAGACTGGAGCTGTGATCGATTTACGAAATGGAGTCATAAGATTTAATGAAGGCCAACATCAACCAGAGGATACGAAGAAGGAGGAGAATGAGTGTAGTCTGATTGACGAAACTACAGAAGAAAATCCTGTGAAGATTGTTATGGAAGTTGAAGCAGAAGGAATACCTCACTATGGCAGAAAAATTGAGAATTTTGAAGATCAGAGGGAGAAATTAGATGAATTGGTCACGACGTATGCAGACATTTTTGATAACAAGCCAGGCATTATAAGAGGATATAAATATCAGATCAAACTCGCTGATGACACACCTTTTCAGAAGAAATTGTATCCAATACCGGAGAAGTATCAAGCTGAAGTGACAGAGCTCATAAAAGGCATGGAAAAGGACGGGATTATAAGAAAGCAAGCCACTCCTTATTTAAATCCACTCACTGTTGTGAAGAAAGCAGATGGTAGTCTTAGACTATGTTTAGATGCCAGGGGCATAAATACTCTTCTGCTGAAAGAATTCGACAGGCCACCAAAAATTAGAGAACTACTGAGGAGATTCAAGAATAAAACCTGTTTCTCAGTGATTGATTTCACTGCAGCATTTCATCAAATAGAGCTTACAGAAGACAGCAAATGTTATACAGGGTTCATGTTCAATCAAACCTGTTATGTATACCAAAGAGTACCATATGGATTGGTAAATTCAAGTCCAGCACTTATCAGAGCCTTGGATGACAAGTTGAGTGAAGAAGTGAAACAATTTGCCATTTGCTACGGGGATGATATTATCATATCCTCAGAGACACCAGAGCAACTTTTCATGCATTTGACGAAGCTATTTGATAACCTCAGAAGTGAAAACATCAAGGTGAAATTGAATAAATGCCATTTCTTTCAAGAAAAGATCAACTTTCTTGGGCATACTATAGACAGATTTGGTTACCACCCGAATGAAGACAAGATTGAAGCGATATTGAAATTTCCAAAACCCAAGAAAATCAAAGACATCCGAGCTTTTGCGGGTCTTTGTCAGTTTTTCAGTAGTCATTGTCCACGTTATTCAGAGATCATGGCACCACTACATGAGCTTCTAAAGAAAAACAATAGATGGAAATGGGATACAGCTGCTGAGAATGCCTTTATTCAAGCAACGGAAATGCTCAGAGATAACATCAAGTTAGAGTACCCAGATTTTGAAAGAACATTCATCATAGAAACGGACGCTTCACGAATTGGTATTAGCGCAGTCTTGTATCAGAAGGATCAAGATGGCAATCCTCACTATATTTCATTCAGCAGTAGGAAGTTACGCACGCACGAGCTGAATTACTTCACGACGGAGCTTGAAGCTTTAGCCGTCATAAATGCTCTACAAAATTGGAAGAAAATATTGCTGGGACACAAGATTATTGTTACGTGCAAGTGCCCGTCCCAAGAGTTTTCAAACATGTATTTACCTCTGGATGCAATTCTTGACCTTTTGAAACGACCGCGTCGTCGCTCAGTTACGCCTGTGACCACGAGATGGTAGCTGCAGTCGGACTTTGGAAAGTCTGCACGTGGTTCCTGTTTCTCTCCAATAGAATGCGTTGGTTGTACCTTATTCAACTCATCCAATTCCAGTCTTGATTGAAAGACAATTATATTCTTCGTCATGAAACAAATGCCGGTGTATTCATGATACCGCCAAATTATTTACTAAATTATGACATTGTTGTTTGATGTGTCAATCTGTGATTGGACATTTTCAAAATATCATGCATGCAGCGGGCCTGGCTTCCTTGTCGGCGCCATTATGTGTTGTCATCGGTAACTGGACAGTCTGGATTGAACTGAGTGATCGTGAATTTGATTGTCTATTGAGGTGGGGGCCTGTGGCCCTCGCCTCACCAAGAAATGAAATTACAGTACAAAAAACCTGTACCGCAGTGGGTAGAAAGTGGGATTGTCGCCCCTGAAGCATGATCTACCTTATTTTCGCCGGAATGGAGAAAACTTGAAGATGTTAGGTGTCAATGGTTGCATGTGCCAGCGGCAGCCATCTGGGCAGTTTTCATTTTTTAAGATTATTTATTAGTGTTATGTTTGTTTTATCATCAGTGTCTCCCCAAAGGCCTTATTAAGGTATGTCTTGAAACCTTATTTAATTTAAATTATTGGAGCTCCTTATTTTGCATTGTGTGATGAGTGTTTGTTTTCGTTCTGAAAGGTTGACCTTGGAATAGATATGTCACCTATGAAAATGTAAAAATTTGTTAAACTATTTTTGTCCGGGGAACACTACTGTTTTTCTTCTTAACTTATTATTTGGCATCTAGCTAAGGCAGTTTCTTCTTATAATATTATGGTACTGGCCAGACGAGTCTATTTACACTAGGCCTAAATTGGTTCATTAGTCGGTCGTTTTTTGTCTGATCCGTTGCCTTTCACTGTTGTAATAGTATTTAGACATAATTGTTTCCCGCCGTTCATTTCCTTCTGCTAATATTTAAATTTAATTTTATTTATTGTTTGCCGTAATTTCGATCAGGCATGCGGTTTCCTTTTGTTTTTAGTGGCCATGTTTTGTTGTTATGCCGTGATGCATGATGGTCTCGATGTCAGTCCATTGACGCCGGCATCGAAATGCAAACGTGTTGTGTGTTAGCTTAATATTTTTTTTTAATGTAATCTTGTTGATTTTTATTTTGTGATTTTTGGTAAATGTCCTTGTGTTTTCCGCCGTCGTGCATAACATTTATTTATTTTCTAATCCCATTTTATTTTATTTAATTTAATTTCAATCCTTTTTTTTCGGCGTGGCCTGAGCTTCTGCATGTCGGATCGATTTTGCATTGCCTTGTAAATTACCCAGCCCGTTGTCATTTAATTATACCTATATGTATATAATTTTATTTTAAGCTTTGGGCTTTTTAACCTTTTAAATTTCTATTTAATCCTTGTTTTTTGTTTGCAAGCCTGCATGTTCTGTTCCTGGTGGAGGTGTTTTCTCTTGAAATTTTTAACATTAAATTTTTATTTTAAATTTTTCACCTACTGTTATGGCATTGTTTCGCCGGCAGCAGTTCTGTCGGTTTTTGGGGGGTGTCTGTTGAATAGCCTGTGCGTTGTCCCCTTCTCCACTTTCCTTCCACCCCTTTTGGAGCTCTTCTGTTGGGGCATGTCTTCTGGAGGGATTTTGCTGCGGAAGCGACCCGGACCTCTGAAACAAAGGTAAGTTGGGCCCCCATTCTGGTAGCAGAGCGCGCTCGTGTTCGCTGCTGCAGCCACCCCTCCCCTTCCTCCTACCCGCAGGCTGTTTTATGGACCCCTCTAGCCTCCATTGCAGGTGTCGCAGTGGTAGTAGAGCGCGCTCATGTTCGCTGCTGCAGCCACCCCTACCCTTCCTCCTGCCCGCAGGCTGTTTTATGGACCCCTCTAGCCCCCATTGCAGGTGTCGCAGTGGTAGCAGAGCGCGCTCGTGTTCGCTGCTGCAGCCACCCCTCCCCTTCCTCCTTTCCCGCAGGCTGTTTTATGGACCCCTCTAGTGCTGATGGGGCGGTTATTGGTGGGATTTTGTCAGGCCAGTGCACTTGATGTTGTGTAAAGCTAATCCTTGTCGTTTGTTTTATTTCATGTTTGCCTCTGGATATCCATGTGGTACGCTGTAAGTGTCCTGTTCTAAGCGAGGTGTTTGCTGCTGTATTTTGTCCTGTTGGTGTGCAACATCCCCACTGAAAATGAAGCCCGGTGAGTGACTGACATGTGTTCTTGGCATGGGAAATGGGATTTCTTAATGTTCTGATAGCCTACTTGCTTCGTGTGAAGGAGTCCTGGAGCTCTGTCGGAGGCTGTTAGCCAGATGTTTTGTGCCAATTTTTGTAATTTAGCTTTCTGTTCTCGAGCCAAGCAGGCGGTGACGTATGCAGTTCTGGACAGCATTGTGCATGATTTTGTGTAGTATGGTGGTGGTGTTCGAGTGTCAGCCTAATCTTTGGTGTTGGTAATTGCTGGTTGTGGTACTGTTGTGAAAGTGTAAACTGTCCTTGTAATTCCTGAAATTTGTTTCCTTCTATATTGGCTGTCTGCATTCTGTGTTTTCCAAAATGGCCGACAACAATAGTGTTTTCGACTTAATTGACTTAAGAGATAACCTTGTGAATTTGGAGAGTTCTTCTGGGGTTGAACGTGAATCACCTCTGTTTACTAGGTCTGAGGTTTTGGGATCGATTACCAGTAGTGGTTTGCCTGCCCCTCTGTTGCCTGGCGCTGGCTCGTCCATACCACTTAACCCTGCATACGGTCATTCTTCTCATGTTAGGTCACCTAATGATTTCCTGGGTACTGTCGACCCATTGCATCCCAGTTCTTTCTCTAGTAATATAAATGTTTTGTCGCCTGTAGAGGGTGTGCGAGCGGGCTACACTGGTAACAATGTACCTTTTCCTAATGCTACATTCTCGCCTACCGTTAATTATGGGTCGATTCCTCATCCTATTTCTGGTTTCTTAACTAAGTTAAAGCATTTCAACGTTGATGACGTTACCCAAGTGGTACAATTTTTAAAGCAAGTGGTCGAGTTGGGTAACCATGCCTCGATTTTTGGGATGTCGGAAGTTCAGATTTTCCAACTTTTGTATCCAGTTGCATCCGGTATGCTGCGCGATAAGCTTGTTGAAGCTATCCACCTCCGCATGTCCTTAGCCATGTTTATTAGGGAAGTGTTGTGGTTTTTTGTCCCTGCGAGCGCCCTAAGTGCTCTCGAGCAAAAGTTCCTTTATCGTGTCCAAAGGCTGGACGAGTCCCTTAGCGACTATGTCAGCGACATTAAGGTGTATGCCCAGGTATTTGCATCCCCTTTAACAGAGCGACAGTTGGTGTCATCAATTGTAAATGGGTTTTCGCCTCAATATAGGTCATACATGACTATGTGTACCAGGCCTTCGTCATTCGTCGAGCTGAAACAGGTCGTTATTGAGGCTATGGCTGTGAAGCATGCAGATTCCCTTCGTGTAGCTAATGTTCCTCCTCCTTCCGTGATGTCTTGTCCCCCTCCTTCTTTGATGTCTCGTCCCCCGCCTAAGGTTATGTTTCATCCTCGACCTAATATTAAGTGCCACACGTGCGGTGGAGTGGGACATGTCAAGAAGGTGTGTCCGAGTAACCAGGTTGTGTATCGCCAATGACGGGACGTTGTGGAGACCAATTCGGGTGTTACTTCCAAGGATATTTATGTGCATAAGAGTTTGGGAAAACCCTGTGAAGTTTCTGGTCGCCCTACCAATGATAGTCTTGATAACTCTATGAAAACTAATTCATCACGTGCTAATTCTGCTTATGTCGCTGGCCTACCTAACCTGTCGGTGAGCAATGTCGTGGCAAGTCAGCCTAATTCTAAATATTATATGAAACCTGTGGTGCGAGGGTCCTCGCCATCTAATTGTAATCGTGTTAGAGTGAGTAATGATTTTAGAATTTCTCCTGTGGCTAAAGGAATATCCCCGTTTATTGAAATTTGTGTCAATGACGAGCCCGTTTCTGCGTTGCTTGATTCTGGTAGTGTCGCATCCTTTATAAGTGAGGACTGGTTTTTATCTATGAAGAGTGTTTGCAAATTTCCTGAGTTAGAGCCTAACAATGAATCTTTTATTTCGGCAAATTGTTCAAACTTAAGTATTTTGGGTAGTATGACAGTCAAAATTCATATTCTAAATTTTTCTTGGAAATTTAAATTTTTGGTTGCCAGAAATCTTTCTTGTGCTGTGGTCATTGGAGCTAATTTCATGTCACACGTTGGTATGCTTCTTGATTTTGGTGCTCGCAACTTATGGTTTAAGTTTAATCCACAGAGTAAATTATCATTTAACCCGGTTTTATCTTCTCCTGCTGTCAATTCTGTTAGTGAACCTATGACTATTGAGGATCTCGATCTGGAAAATTTAACGAGTCTTCAAAAGGATGCCATTAAGAGGTTATGTCAGGAGTATGGCGATGTATTTACTGACAAGTTGGGTGTAACCCATTTGATGGAGTACAAGATTGAGCTAACCGATTCTGTGCCGGTGCGTTCCAGCCCGTATCGCCTTGCCCCGCCCAAGATGGCTGAACTTCGTAAGATTATCGATAAGATGTTAGAAGAAGGTGTAATCCAACCCTCTATCTCTGCCTACTCTTCCCCTGTATTTCTTGTGCCAAAACCTAACGGAGGTTTTCGGCCGGTGGTCGACTATAGGGCTCTTAATCAATAGGTTGTTTTGCAATCCATTCCTTTGCCGGACCTTCACACATGTTTTAGTTGGTTTCGCAATGCGAAGGTGTTCACGATCCTCGATTTAAAATCTTCCTACTTCCAAATTCCCCTCTCTCCTGAATCCAGGCATGTTACTGCTTTTTCCACTGACTGGAACCTGTTTGAGTATGCTCGTGTCCCGTTTGGCCTATCCACCGGAGCCGCTGTGTTGAGCAGACTTCTGGACAAGGTATTTTCTGAAATTAAATTCAAGTTTGTGTATCACTACCTTGACGATGTGGTGATCTATTCTGAGTCATTCGAGGAACACGTTGATCATCTGAAGGTTGTACTTGATCGATTGCGTGACGCTGGCCTTACCGTCAAATTGTCCAAGGTTTCCTTTGCCAAGCCCAAAATTTCCTTCTTGGGACATATTGTTTCTGAATCTGGTATCTCAGTCGACCAGTCTCGTACGCAGGCCATCAGAGATTTTAAACCACCCAAGAACGCCAAGGGTGTTGCTCGTTACATTGGTATGGTGAACTTCTTCCGTAAGTTTATCAGTAACTTTGCCGACCGTGCTGCTCCTCTAAATCAATTACGCAAAAAGGCTGTGAAGTTCGAGTGGGGTCCCTCTCAGCAGGCAGCCTTCGAAGATCTTAAGCTTGCGCTCTCTAACGTCCCTGTGTTAGCCATTCCGGATTTTGGGAAGCAGTTCATTGTGCAGACTGATGCGTCTGGTCGTGGTGTTGGTTGTGTCCTACTGCAGGAATCTGATATGGGTAGGCAACACATTGCATACGCTTCTCGTACCTTAACGGACGCAGAGAGGAAGTATTCCATATACGAACTTGAGGGTTTAGCGGTGTTGTTCGCTCTAGAAAAATTCCGTATGTATCTTGAGCACACTAAGTTTCTCCTTGAGACCGATAACCAAGCCTTGAGCTGGGTCTTAGGGAAACCCCGCAAAACTGGTAGGATTGCTAGGTGGGCAACTAGGATTCTGTCGTTCCAGTTCACTGTCCGCCATATTCGTGGGTCCGAAAATGCGGTGGCTGATTCTTTAAGCCGTATGTACGAGGAAACAGCCGAAGAGGAAATTCAATAATGTGAACCCGTAAACCTTGTATCTCCTGTAAATCATGTCAATGTCGTTCTCTGCAATTCCCCTGTGCTTTTTGAAGATGTGAGACGATTCCAGAAAGAAGACCCCTCCTTATCTAGCCTAATTGATCGAATCAATTCTGGTGAAGTGATCAAGCCCTACTCTCTGAGGACGGTGTATTGTGTTGTTCGTCTCGTCATGACCGTCTACCTAAAATTGTGCTCCCGTCGGTCCTCATTCCGGAAATCTTTCGTTACTATCATGAATCTCCTATTGGTGGCCACCTAGGAGTATTCAAGACCCGAGCTAAAATCAGACAGTTTTTCATTTGGCAAAGTATGGATGGCGACATCAGGAGGCTCATTAGGTATTGTGCTGCATGTAGTATTAGCAAACCTCCGGTTTCTACTAAGGTTGGCCTGTTGTCATCTGAACCGGCATCTAGACCCATGGAGAGGCTTTTTATCGACCATGTTGGACCGTTCCCTCGCTCTGGTCGGGGAAACCAATTTGCGCTTGTTTGCACTGACGGTTTCACCCGGTTTAGTTGGATTTTCCCCACCAGACAGGCTACGACCAGTTCCGTCATAAAGTGTCTTAATTCCATCTTTTCGTCTTTTGGGCCATGTCAGTACCTGGTATCTGATAATGCCAAGTGCTTTGTATCTCATCAGTTCCGTCAATTCTTATTTGATTATGCTATTTCGCATGTAACCACCACTCCCTATTTTCCTAACCCGTCTCTCGCTGAGCGGGTCAATCGTAATCTCCGTTCTGCTCTGATTGCTTTCCACCACGACGACCATTCCAAGTGGGATTCTAATTTGCATTGGCTCAATTTTGCTTTCAACACCGCCGTGCATGAGAGCACACAAGCCACCCCTTTTTCGCTAATGTTTTCTTTTATGGCCAATTCTCCGTTGTCTAATCTGTGGAACCTGCACGATCTCCTTCCTGACAGTTTCACGCCCGAGGATATGAGGGCGAAATTCGACAAGGCTAGAGAGAATATTAAGGCATCACATGACCAACTTGCCAGGCGACACAATGCCTGTCGCAAGCCAGCTGATTTGGAAATTGGTGATGTTGTGTACGTCCGCAATTTCGAGCCCAAGGGGCGTCAGTAATCTAGTTTCAAGCAAGTTAACCCCTCGTTTCAAGGGCCCATGTTATGTAGAGGCATTTCTGACTCCCGTTACTCTGCTTATTAGAAACCCCAATGCAAACAAAATTTCAAGAGTGCATCTGTCGCACATTAAGCGAGGTGGAGAGGTGTTTAATGAGGAAATGCTACCATAAATTTTGTAAAACGAATTTTGTATAATGTAGAGTACCCCTAACCTTCATTGAAGCCTACAGGCATCTGTTCCTTCTGGAATTTTGAACTGGATATGAAAACTCTGATGGGATACAAAATGTAAATGTTGGGAAGTTCCCATTGTAATGGTAAATTGTAAAAGTGTACCTAATTTTGATGTTTCATAGGAGATGCTAACATGTAAGTTGGGCTCGGTGGGAGACCTAACTCATGGTAACCTTGTATTCCTGTTCCCTTTGGGAATTGTAGTGGTCATTCCTCTACCGTAGTTCCTTCTAAATGTATAGTCGTCTAACTCATGTAATCTTGAAATGTACTTCGAATCTGTAAAAACGGTAAACTTGTTAATGCAATTTTGTAAGCACGGATCTAGGGCATAGTCAGAAATATTTTCTTCATTTAAATTCAACCTTGTTTCTCTTTTGTAAAATGTAGTAAGAAATTGCAATTTCTGTAAACCTTTTTGAAATAAGATTAACTTCCGTTTTTGTAAATGGCTGCCCACGCGTCGAAAAAAATCTTGCACATTGCTTCCACCTACTTCGTCTAAAGCGACCTACATTGGACTTGTTGAAAATGTATCTAACGTGTCTCGGACTATGAAAGCACTGCTGGTGCTGGTGTTCTGCATTTCTGAAGATTTTGGACACAGTGAAGCTGTTAACTAAGTGGTTTGCGATGTGATCAATTATCCCTTCACTGATAATCTGACCCTACATTCTTCCTAACCAAAACGATGCGGTGTCATCCATCAATTGGAGTTAACTGGTGAACTTTATCTTCGGGAAACTTGCTTGGTGAATCGACAAGTTAAGGAGTACTGTCTATGCCAAGGCATATTCGTGAACCGTGTTCACGCTTAAGGGAGGGAGACTGTTACGTGCAAGTGCCCGTCCCAAGAGTTTTCAAACATGTATTTACCTCTGGATGCAATTCTTGACCTTTTGAAACGACCGCTTCGTCGCTCAGTTCCGCCTGTGACCACGAGATGGTAGCTGCAGTCGGACTTTGGAAAGTCTGCACGTGGTTCCTGTTTCTCTCCAATAGAATGCGTTGGTTGTACCTTATTCAACTCATCCAATTCCAGTCTTGATTGAAAGACAATTATATTCTTCGTCATGAAACAAATGCTGGTGTATTCATGATACCGCCAAATTATTTACTAAATTATGACATTGTTGTTTGATGTGTCAATCTGTGATTGGACATTTTCAAAATATCATGCATGCAGCGGGCCTGGCTTCCTTGTCGGCGCCATTATGTGTTGTCATCGGTAACTGGACAGTCTGGATTGAACTGAGTGATCGTGAATTTGATTGTCTATTGAGGTGGGGGCCTGTGGCCCTCGCCTCACCAAGAAATGAAATTACATTACAAAAAACGTGTACCGCAGTGGGTAGGAAGTGGGATTGTCGCCCCTGAAGCATGATCTACCTTATTTTCGCCGGAATGGAGAAAACTTGAAGATGTTTGGTGTCAATGGTTGCATGTGTCAGCGGCAGCCATCTGGGCAGTTTTCATTTTTTAAGATTATTTATTAGAGTTATGTTTGTTTTATCATCAGTGTCTCCCCAAAGGCCTTATTAAGGTATGTCTTGAAACCTTATTTAATTTAAATTATTGGAGCTCCTTATTTTGCATTGTGTGATGAGTGTTTGTTTTAGTTCTGAAAGGTTGACCTTGGAATAGATATGTCACCTATGAAAATGTAATAGTTTCTTAAACTATTTTTTGTCCGGGGAACACTACTGTTTTTCTTCCTAACTTATTATTTGGCATCTAGCTAATGCAGTTTCTTCTTATAATATTATGGTACTGGCCAGACGAGTCTATTTACACTAGGCCTAAATTGGTTCATTAGTCGGTCGTTTTTTTGTCTGATCCGTTGCCTTTCACTGTTGTAATAGTATTTAGACATAATTGTTTCCCGCCGTTCATTTCCTTCTGCTAATGTTTAAATTTAATTTTATTAATTGTTTGCCGTAATTTCGTTCAGGCATGCGGTTTCCTTGTGTTTTTACTGGCCATGTTTTGTTGTTATGCCGTGATGCATGATGGTCTCGATGTCAGTCCATTGGCGCCGGCCTCGAAAAGCAAACGTGTTGTGTGTTAGCTTAATATATATATTTTTTAATGTAATCTTGTTGATTTTTATTTTGTGATTTTTGGTAAATGTCCTTGTGTTTTCCGCCGTCGTGCATAACATTTATTTATTTTCTAATCCCATTTTATTTTATTTTATTTTATTTCAATCCTTTTTTTTCGGCGTGGCCTGAGCTTCTGCATGTCGGATCGATTTTGCATTGCCTTGTAAATTACCCAGCCCGTTGTCATTTAATTATGCCTATATGTATATAATTTTATTTTAAGCTTTGAGCTTTTTAACCTTTTAAATTTCTATTTAATCCTTGTTTTTTGTTTGCAAGCCTGCATGTTCTGTTCCTGGTGGAGGTGTTTTCTCTTGAAATTTTTAACATTAAATTTTTATTTTAAAATTTTCACCTACTGTTATGGCATTGTTTCGCCGGCAGCAGTTCTGTCGGTTTTTGGGGGGTGTCTGTTGAATAGCCTGTGCGTTGTCCCCTTCTCCACTTTCCTTCCAACCCTTTTGGAGCTCTTCTGTTGGGGCATGTCTTCTGGAGGGATTTTGCTGCGGAAGCGACCCGGACCTCTGAAACAAAGGTAAGTTGGGCCCCCATTCCAGGTAGCAGTGATTCCAGGTGTCGCAATTATAATCAGAACGGATCGCAAAGCACTAGAATTCATGTTGAAATCAGACTTGTCAAGCGATAGGATGACCAGATGGACCATGTTTTTGCAACAATTTGATACAACGATAGTCCATGTTCCTGGTAAAGACAATCTACTAGCAGATATTCTTTCCAGACATCCGATTCCTGAGAAAGATGTGAGAATTAATGTTATCCAGATAGATGCAGAAGATCAGGAAACGCTGGATAAACTGAGAAGAATTCCTCTTTTTCAAAAGGAACATTTATAGATTTTTGTCAGGGAGAATGACAAGGAGGCACGCCTCATACTTCGAAACAAGAAGGAAAGCTAGACACTATATTCTCGTGGGAGAAACTGTATGTAAATACCTCGATGCCAGGCACACGAAAGTACGAGTTGCTATTCCACCAGAACTTATTGTGCCACTAATTTGGTTAGTACACAAAAGTATAGGCCACGGAGGAGTTGACAAAACATACTATACCATGTTAGAAAAGTTCTATTGGATTAATATGAGAGAATCCATAACCATAGTAATCAGATCTTGTGAATTGTGTCAGGAAAATAAATATAATTCTGAACTATTGAAGGAGAGACCTAAAGCAATTATTCCTACGAAACCACTGGAATTGTTTAGTCAGGATATTTTTTGGACCTGCACCTAAAGGAGACAGAGGAAACCAGTATGTGTTAGTTACAATGGATGTATTCTCCAAAATTGTAATGCTCAATCCCATGCAGAAAGCAACTACGAAAATTGTTTTATATCACCTGGAGAGGAACATTATTCCAAAGTTGGGAAAACCAGAGAGACTTTTAACAGACCATGGAACGCAATACACCTCTGCAGAATTTCAGGGAGCGATGGATAGGTTGGATATTGTTCACCTATTTTCATCAGTTCGAAGCCCAGAGACGAATCCTATTGAAAGAACAATGCTTGAATTTTCAAAGTACATTCGCTTGTATAGTGCAGATAATCAAGCAAATTGGGTGAAGATTGTACCACTAGTGGAATTTTGCATCAATAACACGAGACATGAGAGCACCAACGATATTCCAGTTATGTTGCATTTTGAAGAGAAACCCGTACGACCATGGAACGGAATCTTCAATATTCAGGAAGATAACGAACCACCGATGGACCAGAGAATCGAAGAAGCGAGGGTCCAGTTGAACAAAGCGGCTGAGAAGAGATTAAAACGTATAGAAGGGAAGCGATTCAGTGGACCGCTACGAGAAGGAGACCTTGTATTAGTCAGGATTCCTGTGAAAGCTGACGTACTGAAGAAGGTGTA
Organism: Meconema thalassinum; assembly: GCA_946902985.2. Classification (NCBI taxonomy): domain Eukaryota; kingdom Metazoa; phylum Arthropoda; class Insecta; order Orthoptera; family Tettigoniidae; genus Meconema; species Meconema thalassinum. The sequence continues at coordinate 977,418 of OX336391.1, forward strand.
TATCAAATTCAGTAGCCTTTTCAGAGGACCGTTCAAAGTAGATACAGTCTACGGTAACAATTGCTATAAAATTGTAAGAGTTGAAGACAACAGATCCATTGTAAAATTTAACCATTCCAAATTGAAAAAATTTTACCCAAAGATACAGTAAAATAAATAAATTCAGTCTCAAGAATAGAGAAACTTACTGTTATTAAAGAAAGTACAGGCTATACTTTACTTTAAATTAGCAACGGGGATATGCGCCAGAATTTATTTAAGGTCATTTCCATTAAATTAATCACAAAATTAATTAACCGATCTGGATATGAACCAAGACCCCAGAAAAAATAAAAGAGTGGATGAAAATTTTTATTTATAAAAAATTCGAGAAATATGGGAAAAAATGTATGGAAATGGGTGAAATACTATACATCTTATGCAATTATGAAAGGCAAGGAAGAAGGAATGATTTAAAGATGGACATATTGTGACCGTTTAGTTGAGTCAACAACCACGATGACTCAACTAACGACACATAAATCGAATAAAAAGTACCGTGAGGATCAGGTGACCTTCCATAAAGGCTAAAGCGGCACGAGAGTCCGTAGTCCACAGGGATCGTGGTACATGGTGACGATGGTCATAGACCGCCTAAGGAAAGGTTCACCTTAAAACTAGACTGAGAAAATAAACATCCAGACTCATGTAAAACACCGTGAAAATTTATTAAAATTCACAAGCCCCTAGCCTAGTTCGGAGGGTTATAATCGGCTAGTCCGCAAATTAATAAACAAACAAAGATAAAGAACAGGTCCCCCTACCTGAGAAGTTACTGAAAACCCTCGCGAAAGATCTAACTCACAATGATAAAGCAACAACAGCAACGCTAGGAATATGGTTCGACGCAAGTCCCTGGTTCAAGTTACAAGTTCAAGCTAATATCTGAATTTACATTTAACAGGGTAGCAAAACAAATCTAGGTTAGGATGGTACCATTTCGACATTTCAATTTAACATTAATTCAACTAGCTAAGTCCTATCAATTAACCAAATTTACGGCGATGACGTCCGTAAAAGAAAACAATTACATCCAAAAGCTAAGTGTACAGCCATGAAAAACAAACAATTTAATTATGCTTAATAACTATGTGCTAACAGCACACAATAAAGTAGCATGTAGGGTTTAATACACTTGACATCATAAATTAATAACGAAATAGACACAGTAGTTTTATTAAAAATTCCTGCCTACACCTTGGTTTACTCTTTGTAAACCATAGTCATCTAATGTGTATAGTTACGGTGACGAATGCGCAGTTGAGACCACGTCTGACATCGCATGGCCTGAGCTCCACAAGCTACGAACTCTAGGTTCGCACATGCTTCAGGTCGCTACAAAAATGTCATCTGTCCTAGTCATTTCCTCACAAGGAAATTATCTTCAACTGCACGGCTATGTCAACAGTTCCAGAATGCAAAGAACAAAGTTAGATAGAAAGAATCGTTAGTTAGGCTTGTTTTACAACAATTATGCATCTTATTATTAGGATGTCGGTTTATAGGTTTATCGTAGGTTTATGGCGAATAACATTGACAATAGCCTGGGCACGGAGTGTCTCCAACTGAGATCATTCTCCACCAAAAAGCCTCGACTTAACAGTCGGAATATAATCAACGAGTATAACAACTCGGACACACAATAACACGGGTTACCAGCGGCGCTAAGCTCGCGTTCAATAACTCTGGGATAGGCCTGTACAACAGTTACCTTCCAATAACATCTGGTCAACGGGATCATCCCGGACAAAGCATACAATAACATCCTGCTATAACAGGGTAAACTTCACCATCCTATAGAAAACCTTACATAACTGTACCTGTCATACGACAATACACGCAACAGAGCGTTAAACTAACAAAAACCGATCCATAAAACAAGTGATCAAATACAAGAGTGGAAACTGATTTCCATAAGCAAAATAGCAATGAAAGGAAAAGCGAATACAAATTGTACTCTGTCCTCGTCTATAGTAGTTTTGTCTCACAATGAAGCAGGCGTGCTCTAGGTCACTGGGTTACATAACCAGTTTATTCAAGGCCGGCGAATTAATCAATACAAAACCTGCACCTGGCCGGTTCATAAAAAACTTTACCATAGGTTACGGATCTCTACAGAGTCCGTGTATCAAACGCACGCTATAAATCTGAGTATAGTAATACAATTCCGTCTTTCTACCAAGGACGTCTAAATGAAAGTAAACTTACAATAACTGAAGCTCTTTGCTTTAAAAATGCAACTCAGTAGTTGCTAGAACATCAAATAAAAACGTGTCTCACACGACACAAGAAAAATATGATAAATGTGGCACAGATTCACACACTAGATCTGCTTAATGATACATTGGGAACCGCGTTCGATGCTAGGCAACGAAACATTCCTTCTAGTTGTTAGGTTCAAACATGACCAAAAATAGCTTCTGAGCTTATTCAAAATGAAATATAATGCATTTACCAAACTGGTAGTTACTGTCGACTACCTAAATGATACGACCGTTCTAACGACAGTCAGGGGTGTAACAAAGGATGGCTGCGAAGAATGCAGTCAATTAATAACCAAGGCATCTGATTGCCATAACTACAGTCAGCAAAGACTTGAAAATTACCCCAAGTAGGGTTGAACAAAATAGCCTCAAAATGACTACGATCAGGTTCAGCAAAAGGGTAGGCATTGACGTTCCACGACGTTCACCATGCTGCACCAGGGCTGACCAAAATGTCTGACCCCAAGGGTGTCTCACTCTAAACTGAAATAAATGACATCTAACTAATCTAGTTACATCCCTACCTAGAAAAATGTCTGACACTGAGTGTGGTTGATTCACAAACTACATTAAAACTACTATACCACCAGAAACTAGAACAAAGAAGGGGTGTGACAAAAACTCACGAAATGGAGGAGCTCTCACTCAGCTCTCTATTCCACAACAAGGGTTGTACATAAACCTCTCTGGCTCTCTGGATCGGTATCCTCCTCATCAGGATTCCCATCTGGACTCCCCCAAAGACCAGGGTTCGATTTGTCCCTGTCGACATCTTCGTGGATATGCCTGGAAATGGCATTTTGGCTCCTTCCCTCTCGTTCATCGTTCTGGAAGTTCCACCATCATGCTGGTTCCTGTAGAAACGTCACCCCCCATACCGGGATGGTATTAGCCCATGGTGACTGCTTCAACCATGGTGAATAAAAGTCCAATCACGTGGGTAGCGAAATAAGTTGCGTGATTATTCATCCTCTCACTTCCAAAATTATAATGTCCGTCGTGACTATTATAGGCTTCAATTATAAAATACGACACAGCCTTAATCTTGCAGATGTGGATTAGCATGTGAGCTAACACTATTTTATAATGCTGCACGTGCTAGTGACGCTACTTTTGTATCACGCAGCATCCGTGAATTATACGACGTTTCAAAGATGAAATTTCCACTTTGGCAATTTAAATATCTCATATAATTATAATCACACTTATTCAGGATAATTGTAACACTATTACCTGTATATTTCCACTAGGCATCTGCCCTCCACATACGCGTGGGTAATATGTGATGTTACAGTAATGTTGTGCAATACACTATACTTGCCAATAATTATTTCCCAAGCTTCTTATTTAATTCACTGGACTTCATCGACAGTGAATATTAGTATTTGCTTGCTCGATGGCACCTTATAATCACTTTTAACGCTAAACAGCGGATATTCTTCTACGTCTCGTAGGACAAATGTAATTCCACGCCTACACAAGGCGGATTCTCAAGACGCAGTGCTCCGGTACTGGGTGTCTCTAGAAAGTAGGTCGTCAAAACGAAAACGTTGAGCGACTACTTACGTTCCTTTTTGCGTATCTGCAAGGGTATTACCTTACCTAAAGTAAAATAAACATTCTCCAAAATGTTTTAATAATGCAGCATGACGAAATGGAATATTCTGAGTCTCGTAGGAAAGATAAAAATAATTAATAAGACCTCAGATAATAATTAGCAGTTTACACCAAAGTCAAAAGTGCGATTCACCGCTACTTCAAAGTATCGCGTGATCTCTCAGCTTCACGTGGCTTCCTGGGTGTGTTCAAAAGTACAACATCCCATCATAAATGCTCTGTCATAAAAAAAATATCACATGAACCATAGCTCAGCGGGTTCATCTGCCTCTCTGTCGTTTCAAATAAAATGTTGGGATAACATTTTTATTTGCTTTGAAATTCATTCAAGAGTGATATTTTTTTAGATTGGCTGCATTAAAGGTTCCAATGCGCTCTCCTGTCCTAATGTCTTCTATCACATAACTTCCATTGTTCAAAGGCTGTCGGATACGACTAGGGCCATAATACAAGGATAGAAATTTCCCATATATGCGGTCTATAGGACTAGAAATTCTGGGTCTCCTTATAAGGATAAGGTCTCCTTCTACTAGTGGTTCTCTAAACCTCTGGCGTCTAGTTCTTCTCAAGCGCTTGGCAGCTTGTCTGTCCATAGTCTCTCTCGCAGCTAAAAGTCTGCTGGCATGTGATGGTTGTAAACAAGGTGGATTTACAATCACACGATCCCATATTCTCAGCGGCATCTGGTTCAAATGCAAGACCATAGGTATTTGACCAGTGCTCTCATGTACTGTTGAATTAATACATTTTGCCATAATAACAAGGACTTCAGTCCATCGCCAGTGTTCTTCTTGACAATATAATCGACAGAATTTTGCGATAATAGACATCACGCATTCTGCTGGGTTGCTCTCTGGATGTCGAATAGATGATAAACCATGACCTATTTCAAGCTCATTCATGGCATTGGCAAATTCTGCTGAGGTGTACTGTGATCCGTGATCAGTCAACAAGAACTGTGGCTTTCCTGCCTCCGGTATCACTTGACGTCTAATCCTCTGAATAATCTGATGTGCAGTAGCTTTTTGAATCGGATGAAGCATCGTATGTTTCGTGAACACATCCACCGTTACAACGATGTATCGATTCCCACGACGAGCCTTAGGTATTGGGCCATAGAGGTCCTGTGCATACAACTCTCTAGGTTGAGTTGGTAGTATTGGTCTAGGTTGTTCCTTCAGCAAGTGTGACGTGTACTTGTTCCGCTGGCATGCGTCGCAAGCACGTAAACACTGTCTAACGGTGGCTCCTAACCCTTTCCATGTGAAAGACTCCTTGATAGTTGCAATGGTTTTGTCTGTTCCACCATGTCCAATGGATAAATGTACCATAAGAATAACAGATTCTTGGTATCTCCTAGGAATAACTGCACGCAGTTGAGTGTGGTCCTCGTCTACAAACTTGTATAAGACACGATGATAAATCAAATAATCATCTGCAACAACAGCAATCCTTGCATAATGATCATCCTGTGGATCCATTCTTCGTTCTAGGAAACGGATAATATGTCTGAGTTCCTCCTCACGTCGCTGTCCTTCAGGTAAATGACGAAATCGGCGAAGGTGTTCCTCGCATTCTCCCTCGATGTCTATGGCATTAACAGTAGCTTCAGGATTCCGGCTGAGGATGTCGGCCAACACATTCTCTCTGCCTGGTCGATAAACTATTTCCAAATCGAACTGTTGGAGAAACAGCGTCCAACGTGTGATCCTGTCGCTTGCCAGTCTTGTTCTCAAGATGAAGGTCAACGCATGATGATCGGTTCTCACAATAATCCTCTGACCTAACAGAAGTTTCTGCCAGTATTCAAGTGCGTAAACAATTGCAAGTGCTTCTATCTCGGTCGTGAAGTAGTGAGATTCATGTGCTCTTAAACGTCGACTTAAGAAAGCGATGTAATGACGTTTCTTCTCATCATCTTCCTGCAGTAAAATGGCTCCTATACCAATGGCAGATGCATCAGTTTCTAGAATAAAGTTCCGAGAGTAATCTGGATATTCTAACTGAATTGAGTCCACAAGCATCTGTTTAGCTCTCCTGAAAGCTATCTCGCATTCATCATTCCAGTTCCACCTGCAGTTCTTTTTCAATAATCCTTGCAGTGGTGCAACAGTTTCGGAATACTTCTCACAATGAGCAGCAAAGAATTGGAGAATTCCTAAGAATTGTCTCACGTGTTTCACACGGGTTGGTGTTGGAAATGCAGCAACAGTTCTAATCTTTGCCGGATTCGGTCTATATCCTTCTCCATTGATTATGTGTCCTACGAATTTCACTTCTTCCTGAAAAAATCGACACTTGTCAAACTTGACCTTAAAATTTGCCTGTCGGAGATTCTCAAAAACAAGGCGCAATGTCTTTAAATGCTCTTCTTCTGTTCCCGAAGCTATGATTATGTCATCCACATAACATATTACTTTCTGCTTCACTTCATGAGTCAGCTTGGCATCAAGTGCTCTGATTAATGCGGCTCCGGCATTTTAGGTAGATTTCATTAGAAAGCTAACTATTGCAATGGGTCCCATGTTTCGACTTCCGGAAAATTTCGACATATCTTCGCGTTTCACATCCCCCAGACCCCAAAACCACCGTCAGTTCAAAAGTTTATATATAATTTATGTATATATATATATATGTATATATATATATATGTATATCAGTTTCTTGTGGACACGATAACTGCCGTAATTTCACACCAATTACTTCGAATTTTTTACCGAAGATGTATACCTATAAAATCTCGGTCGAGTTCGTTACTGGGCTAAATCGGTCGAAGGGGGTGAAAATGGGGGGCATTTTTCGAAAAAGTGAAATTTCGCTATAACTCTCTTAATACGTGCAATATCGAATCCATTCAAAGTTCATAATATGTGTCGGATAAGTGCCAAAAATATTTGTCAAATAAGTTTTTTGATAGCACCAACCATTGACCAAAGGGGTGGAAAAAAGTGGGTTTTTCGGGAAACATTAATCATATCTCTCTTAATAGGCACAATATCAAAACCGTACAAAATGGACAATATTCCCCTAATAATTACCTAAAACTTTTGTCTGAAAGAATTTTTGATATGACCCACCATTACGCCAATGGACGAGAAAAATGATTTCGGAATTATAAGAAAATGCCAAGAGCTATCAGTGGTTGCCATGGCAACACTACTAAATTGATGAGGCATGGGCCATCAGACGTTGCAATGACAACGCACTTGCACGAGATCAGATTCAGTATTTCCATCTGATTAAGTGGTTGGTTGGTTGTTTCTTAAGTTTAGGGGCTGCGACAACGCGGTCATGTAGCCCCGTGTACTTTGGGTGTGTGTAGAATCTGTCTGATAACCGGTGTTAATTGAGATGACTGTATTAGTGTGTGTTATCTGTTTGTTAATTTAAGTACTGCAACTAACAATTTTTCAGATAGTTCCTACTTTTGCCGCCAAGCGCCACTGTCAACGACTACGAGGCCAAGTTCAGAACTGAGCTACTAGACGCCGCCGCAGTCGGCTCTTGGCAACGAACATAGAAACCTAAGAGCGTTGTATACATTCTTAACCTATCCAATTTAGCTTCACACAGGTGCAATTAGTGGAACGATCTTTAACATGCCATAAATCTATGACATGGGACCGCCGGCTTTACTTCCCCACCGATGGAAGGGATATTTAACACTCTTAAAAAATCCGACGGCTTCGGCCGGGTTTGAACCCGGTATCTTGGGCATAGAAGCTCAGCACGCTACCGACTACGCCACCGAAGCCGCCTGGCAAAGTGGGAAGCGGCTTCGGTGACGTAACTGGTAGCATGCTGAATGTCTATGCCCAATGTCGCGGTTTCAAAGCCGGCCGAAGTCGTCGGATTTTCTAAGAGCACTAGAATCCCTCAGTATGCTTTCCTTTGGAGGGGAAGTTCCAACGTTCGTTGCGAGTTGATGGTTGGGGTGGCATCTAGTAGCCAAGTTCACAGCTAGGTGTCGTTGACGGTAGTACCTGGTAGCAACATTAGGAACTACTGCTTGAAATTGACCGTCTGCAGTACTTACATGAATTAAGACTAATACAGCCATTACAATTCACACCGTGTATCAGACAGATTCTACACTCACCCAAAGTACACGGGGTTAGATGACCGCGTTGTCGCAGCCCCTAAACTGAGGAACCAACCAGAGGTAGATTTCATTAGAAAGCTAACTATTGCAATGGGTACCATGTTTCGACTTCCGGAAAATTTCGACATATCTTCGCGTTTCACATCCCCCAGACCCCAAAACCACCGTCAGTTCAAAAGTTATATATAATTTATGTATGTATATGTATATCAGTTTATTGTGGACACGATAACTGCCGTAATTTTGTACCAATCACTTTGAATTTTTTACCGAATACGTATACCTATAAAATCTCGGTCGAGTTCGTTACTGGGCTAAATCGGTCGAAAGGGGTGAAAATAGGGGGCTTTTTATCGAAAACGTGAAATATTGCTATAACTCTCTTAATATGTGAAATATCGAATCCGTTCAACATTCATACTATGTGTCGGATAAAGCCCAAAAATGTATGTTTGAAGAGTTTTTTTTTATAGCACCAACCATTGACCAAAGGGGTGGGAAAAAGTGGGTTTTTCGGGAAACATTAATCATATCTCTCTTAATAGGCACAATATCAAAACCGTACAAAATGGACAATATTCCCATAAATAATTACCTAAAACTTTTGTCTGAAAGAATTTTTGATATAACCCACCATTATGCCAAGGGATGAGAAAAATAATTTCGGAATTATAAGAAAATGACAAGACCTATCAGTGGTTGCCATGGCAACACTACTAAATTGATGAGGGATGAGCCATCAGACGTTGCCAAGATAACGCACTTGCACGAGATCAGATTCAGATTTCCATCTAAGTGTGAAGCGGCTTCGGTGACGTAACTGGTAGCATGCTGAATGTCTATGCCCAAGGTCGCGAGTTCAAAACCGGCCAAAGTCGTCGGATTTTCTAAGAGCGCTAAAATCCGTCAGTATGCTTTCCTTTGGAGGGGAAGTTCCAACGTTAGTTGCGAGTTGCTGGTTGCGGTGGCATCTAGTAGCCAAGTTCACAGCTAGGTGTCGTTGACGGTAGTACCTGGTAGCAACATTAGTAACTACTGCTTGAAATTGACCGTCTGCAGTCCTTACCTGAATTACAGACTAATACAGCCATCCCAAAGTACACGGGGTTACATGACCGCGTTGTCGCAGCCCCTAAACTGAGGAACCAACCAAAATCTCTGCGGTAGATATAATTTTGCGTGAAGAAGTAACAGACCGTTACATAGTTGCACATCAGTGTCGAAACCTTGCATAAGGATAGTGTGACCACAAGTATAAAAATGGACCCCAAATGACAAGAAGGTTACCGTTCCCATAAGACAATAAAATGTTTAAAATAAGCATAAAATGACGAAAAACAAAGTTAATTAAGCTCCAATTATAAAATACCATCTCGCATTAAATGAGGTCTGAACCTTCTACGAAAATCTGCATATTCTGCCTATTTTCGCCTATCCCCAAGTTTGTCCGGTGAAATCTACCTCCGCCTTCCGGCGTGCCGAGAGGACTTTTTTTCAATCCAAATGGTAGTTTTTGGAATACATAAGTAGTCTGATCAAACAAGAATCCAGTATATTTCTGAGTATGCTCAGATAATCTGATATGGTAATAAGACTGAACCAAGTCTAATGATGAAAATATCCTTTTTCCTTTGAACTTCCTGAGAATGTCCCTAATCTTGGGCGGTCTGTCGTGCTCAGGAGCTAGGCGTTCATTCAAGGCTCTGGCATCAAGACAAAGTCTCAAGCTTCCATCTACCTTAACCACAGGTATTATGGGATTCAAGAAAGGAGTCGGTGATTTCTTGATTGTACCTGCTGCTTCCATCTCATGGATCTTCTTAGCAGCTTCTTCGAGATGTTTCTCGGCAATCGGATAGATCCTTTTCTGGAATGGGGAATCGTCCAGTAATACAAGATCATACTCGTAGTCTAATATCTCACCAGGTGTGGTGTCGAATATATCTCTGTATTCGTTCAGTATTGCGTCAAGATCCTCATGTATGGGTGCTGATAACGATTCTGCCTCTTCGTCGGCATCTAGTGTCGCCTCAATTTCCTTGCCATTTAATTCTTCGACTACGTCTACTTCGGATAGGAATTCCGGTTCTTCCTCAATTAGGCTCATCTGAATGGGTTCGTTCGGCTTGAACTCTACCGTATTCCGTCCCATGTCAATGATTCCATCATATTTTCTAATGAAGTCTGCGCCTAAAATGGCATCATGATGCAGGCCCTTCATTACGAGAAATTCGTGCAAGTACACGTGGCTCGAAATCTTCACAGTACACAAAATCTGGATTTTGCACGTTACAACGCGGTCAGGTATGACACCTCTGACTCTTACGGCTGAAATGGGCAACTCCGTCACCTCAGAGTTTGCTCTCAGTCTGGCATGGCAATCGGCGGAAATTACACTAATCATCGCTCCAGTATCGATGAGTATGACTACACTGACTTCATTCAAGGTGGCTACAATCTTGGGTAGACGTGTTAATTCATAATTGTGGTTCGTCGTTCGTCGTTCGTCCAACAAGTCTTCTTGGATTGGCTCCCAGAGTAATATAGAGGCAGTTACTCGGTGCTCAACCAAACAAGAATCTATTGATTTTTCGGAGTTTTTTTTTCTGTCATGGCGAGAAGTACTGGGCTGGTTCTGCTCCGTCTCCTGCGCCGAATGTCTATTTTCCCTCGAAGTAGGGTTCCGTTCTCCCTCTTCTTGGATCTGCAATTCTCTCAATTGTTGGAGGTACTCACGGCTCTCCCGTGCTCTTCCTTTCCAATCCCTGTCTGGCTGGTATCTAGGGTCTCGATTTCTGTCGTAACCCCCACTATATCGATAGTCTCTACGGATACGTCCGTGTTGCTGATTTCTTCCTTCATTCCCTCGGCGGTTGTTTTCATGACGTCGGTTGTCGTCCGTCCTTCGGTCGAATCGCCGGTCCCAATGACTTCGCCGGTCATCATGTTGATTTCGAGTATACGGAGTGTTATTCCATTCTCTCCTGTTATAACTGTAATTGTTATCACGTCGCCCAGAATCCTCTGTGGTTTGTGTTTGTTGTGGCGTCTGGCTCACTTTATCAACAGTCGTCAGATTCATATGTCTATCCTAGCGCCTATCAGCCTTCTGCTGACGGTGTGTAGGAAACTGTTCTGTGTTAGCGTCCAACCTTCGCAGTATCTGGTCACACTGCTGGAAAGTGGATGCCCCTGCAGCGATTAACACACGTTGTACATCCGCAGGGTACTGCCAAACAATTGTGTTCACCAAATCTTGTTCGGACAACGGAGGCTGAAGACAACGGAGCTTCGCGAGCTGTATTGCGAAGTAATTCGCATAACGAGTAGGTGTATTGGAACTGTACCTTCGAGTGTACATCTCAGCTCGGATACTCTGCTGGATGTCGCTCGACCAATATGTTCTTAATAACGCTTCCTTAAAGTCTTGGTAGCCTGTAAATGAGTATCGGAATGCTCTGAACCAGGTACCGGCTTGTCCCTCAAGCAGTCGCTCTATAACTCTTAGTTCCCTCTCTGGAGTTACCATAGTATCACGTAAGTAGCTTTCGACATTTGCTAGGAATTCCACTGGAGTAACACCGCTCCCAGTTCCCGAGAAGCGAGCTGGTTGCTCCTCTCTTGAACGAATTATGGTGATATTTCCCTGCGTATTCGCGGGTCTGAAAGTATTTTGCATGTAACTCTGCGTAGGAGTGTTAGTCTCATGACTAATTCGATTAGATGCTGGTTGAAACGGATGAGCGTCAAAGTTCAAGGTCTGACCTTGCGCTAAATTAGCGAATTGTGACGGTTGCGATTCCATAGGCGCGCTGGGTTGGAAATGGGTAGGCATCATTCCTCCTGATTGAGATATAGGCGTTTCCTGAGATTCTCCCATCTGTGGGTGTACGTGTCTCTCTCTTGGAGTCGTCTCGAGTCTGTCCAGGCGTCTTTCTATTACTTCAAGACCTGGGATGGTTCTGGCTGCGACTTTGTTGCCTAAGTCGTTCAATTGCAGCTCGATCCTGTCAACCTTTCCCTTGAGGTTTGTGTCTACCTCGCGTATGGGCGTCCTAAGGTTATAACTGAGGTCTAACCTCTCGGTCACCGCGACTTCCTCAAATCTCTTTCGTAAGGAATCGATATCTCCTTCAACTCTGGACATATTTTCTTGGATTTTACCCACATCGTCTCTAACCTCGGCTACCTTAGCCTCGACTGTGGTCTCGTGTTCGTTGAGGTCACCTCTCAATAACATGAGGTCAATTTTGTGTTCCTCATGATGAACATCAACTGTCTCACGTAGACTGGCTACGGTTTCCGTCAATTCAGAAATGTTTCTCCTGTTGGTGTTAAGTTCCTCTTTAATCTCCATCATGCCATCAACGATAGTCTTCACGTTGTTATTAACGGCATTGGCAGCTCCTATCATCAAGATTAAACCAACGTTCATGGTTGCCATGTCCTTCTTCACATTTCCGATAAATCCCTCGACGTGATCTAGTCGAGTCCCGAATTCTTCCCTGGTATGTTCCAGATCTGCTCTCATGTCTATCTGGACTTTATTCAAGGTTGTCTGAATTTGAGCTGTGTGCTCCTACAATCGGTTTTGCACCTCCTCCCTAGCTCTATTCATCTGGTCGGTTAAGCAATCTACGCGCTGGTTAGCCTCCTGATGGTGTCGTATGACATCAACCCTAACAGCTGCTAAACCTGCCGTCAGATCATTTCTCGCTTCGATCCTATATGTGTCCATGTCTGCCCTGACTTGAGTTAAATCAGCCCTAACATTATTTACAGAGTGGGTGTTAATTTCTAAGTCCTGTCTTACATTGTTTATAGACTGAGTGTTAATCTCTAAGTCCTGTCTAACCTGGTCCACATGACCACTGACATTGTTGACTTCCTGTCTAACCTGGTCCACATGACCACTTACAGTATTTACAGCCTGAGTATTCTGACCTAAGTCAGCAGTAATCTGTTGAAGATTGGCATTCACACCTGCCATCATCTCTCCAAACACACGACGAATAGTTTCCTCATCCATAGATAAGAAATATATGAGAAAGTGAGGGATCAATTCCTACTGGAACTTACAGCTATGATTAGTTACTTGGTGGTATAAAGCTTGCTTCATTTATATAAATATCACGAGTACAGCTGGAGTATGCAAACTAAGTGCTTCTACATTTACAAAGACAACGGTGAGCAAAGCAAAGTATTACATTTACTTAGGATGAGGCGTCATCAAAGAAAATCCTATCCTTCATTTATCCAACACTAAAGCCTCACCCCATGGACTTCTATCAAACATGAATGCCATGCGGTCAATTGATCTGCAGTACGACTTTCTAAGTTCGTCCCAGTCCTGTCAATTTACCATTAATCAACATTAAGATCCTCAAAAAAAATAACATGGTACTGAGGGTCACCACGTTAACGTCGGCACATGAGTTGGGCGCCATTTTATGAGACCGTTTAGTTGAGTCAACAACCACGATGACTCAACTAACGACACATACATCGAATAAAAAGTACCGTGAGGATCAGGTGACCTTCCATAAAGGCTAAAGCGGCACGAGAGTCCGTAGTCCACGGGGATCGTGGTACATGGTGACGATGGTCATAGACCGCCTAAGGAAAGGTTCACCTTAAAATTAGACTGAGAAAATAAACATCCAGACTCATGTAAAACACCGTGAAAATTTATTAAAATTCACAAGCCCCTAGCCTAGTTCGGAGGGTTATAATCGGCTAGTCCGCAAATTAATAAATAAACAAAGATAAAGAGCAGGTCCCCCTACCTGAGAAGTTACTGAAAACCCTCGCGAAAGATCTAACTCACAATGATAAAGCAACAACAGCAACGCTAGGAATATGGTACGACGCAAGTCCCTAGTTCAAGTTACAAGATCAAGCTAATATCTGAATTTACATTTAACAGGGTAGCAAAACGAATCTAGGTTAGGATGGTACCATTTCGACATTTAAATTTAACATTAATTCAACTAGCTAAGTCCTATCAATTAACAAAATTTACGGCGATGACGTCCGTAAAAGAAAACAATTACATCCAAAAGCTAAGTGTACAGCCATGAAAAACAAACAATTTAATTATGCTTAATAACTATGTGCTAACAGCACACAATAAAGTAACATGTAGGGTTTAATACACTTGACATCATAAATTAATAACGAAATAGACACAGTAGTTTTATTAAAAATTCCTGCCTACACCTTGGTTTACTCTTTGTAAACCATAGTCATCTAATGTGTATAGTTACGGTGACGAATGCGCAGTTGAGACCACGTCTGACATCGCATGGCCTGAGCTCCACAAGCTACGAACTCTAGGTTCGCACATGCTTCAGGTCGCTACAAAAATGTCAACTGTCCTAGTCATTTCCTCACAAGGAAATTATCTTCAACTGCACGGCTATGTCAACAGTTCCAGAATGCAAAGAACAAAGTTAGATAGAAAGAATCGTTAGTTAGGCTTGTTTTACAACAATTATGCGTCTTATTATTAGGATGTCGGTTTATAGGTTTATCGTAGGTTTATGGCGAATAACATTGACAATAGCCTGGGCACGGAGTGTCTCCAACTGAGATCATTCTCCACCAAAAAGCCTCGACTCAACAGTCGGAATATAATCAACGAGTATAACAACTCGGACACACAATAACACGGGTTACCAGCGGCGCTAAGCTCGCGTTCAATAACTCTGGGATAGGCCTGTACAACAGTTACCTTCCAATAACATCTGGTCAACGGGATCATCCCGGACAAAGCATACAATAACATCCTGCTATAACAGGGTAGACTTCACCATCCTATCGAAAACCTTACATAACTGTACCTGTCATACGACAATACACGCAACAGAGCGTTAAACTAACAAAAATCGATCCATAAAACAAGTGATCAAATACAAGAGTGGAAACTGATTTCCATAAGCAAAATAGCAATGAAAGGAAAAGCGAATACAAATTGTACTCTGTCCTCGTCTATAGTAGTTTTGTCTCACAATGAAGCAGGCGTGCTCTAGGTCACTGGGTTACATAACCAGTTTATTCAAGGCCGGCGATTTAATCAATACAAAACCTGCACTTGGCCGGTTCATAAAAAACTTTACCATAGGTTACGGATCTCTACAGAGTCCGTGTATCAAACGCACGCTATAAATCTGAGTATAGTAATACAATTCCGTCTTTCTACCAAAGACGTCTAAATGAAAGTAAACTTACAATAACTGAAGCTCTTTGCTTTAAAAATGCAACTCAGTAGTTGCTAGAACATCAAATAAAAACGTGTCTCACACGACACAAGCAAAAAATATGATAAATGTGGCACAGAACCACACACTAGATCTGCTTAATGATACGTTGGGAACCGCGTTCGATGCTAGGCAACGAAACATTCCTTCTAGTTGTTAGGTTCAAACATGACCAAGAATAGCTTCTGAGCTTATTCAAAATGAATTATAATGCATTTACAAACTGGTAGTTACTGTCGACTACCTAAATGATACGACCGTTCTAACGACAGTCAGGGGTGTAACAAAGGATGGCTGCGAAGAATGCAGTCAATTAATAACCAAGGCATCTGATTGCCATAACTACAGTCAGCAAAGACTTGAAAATTACCCCAAGTAGGGTTGAACAAAATAGCCTCAAAATGACTACGATCAGGTTCAGCAAAAAGGTAGGCATTGACGTTCCACGACGTTCACCAAGCTGCACCAGGGCTGACCAAAATGTCTGACCCCAAGGGTGTCTCACTCTAAACTGAAATAAATGACATCTAACTAATCTAGTTACATCCCTACCTAGAAAAATGGCTGACACTGAGTGTGGTTGATACACATACTACATTAAAACTACTATACCACCAGAAACTAGAACAAAGAAGGGGTGTGACAAAAACTCACGAAATGGAGGAGCTCTCACTCAGCTCTCTATTCCACAACAAGGGTTGTACATAAACCTCTCTGGCTCTCTGGATCGGTATCCTCCTCATCAGGATTCCCATCTGGACTCCCCCAAAGACCAGGGTTCGATTTGTCCCTGTCGACAGCTTCGTGGATATGCCTGGAAATGGCATTTTGGCTCCTTCCCTCTCGTTCATCGTTCTGGAATTTCCACCATCATGCTGGTTCCTGTAGAAACGTCACCCCCCCATACCGGGATGGTATTAGCCCATGGTGACTGCTTCAACCATGGTGAAGAAAAGTCCAATCACGTGGGTAGCGAAATAAGTTGCGTGATTATTCATCCTCTCACTTCCAAAATTATAATGTCCGTCGTGACTATTATAGGCTTCAATTATAAAATACGACACAGCCTTAATCTTGCAGATGTGGATTAGCATGTGAGCTAACACTATTTTGTAATGCTGCACGTGCTAGTGACGCTACTTTTGTATCACGCAGCATCCGTGAATTATACGACGTTTCAAAGATGAAGTTTCCACTTTGGCAATTTAAATATCTCATACAAATATAATCACACTTATTCAGGATAATTGTAACTCTATTACCTGTATATTTCCACTAGGCATCTGCCCTCCACATACGCGTGGGTAATATGTGATGTCACAGCAATGTTGTGCAATACACTATACTTGCCAATAATTATTTCCCAAGCTTCTTATTTAATTCACTGGACTTCATCGACAGTGAATATTAGTATTTGCTTGCTCGATGGCACCTTATAATCACTTGTAACGCTAAACAGCGGATATTCTTCTACGTCTCGTAGGACAAATGTAATTCCACGCCTACACAAGGCGGATTCTCAAGACGCAGTGCTCCGGTACTGGGTGTCTCTAGAAAGTAGGTCGTCAAAACGAAAACGTTGAGCGACTACTTACGTTCCTTTTTGCGTATCTGCAAGGGTATTACCTTACCTAAAGTAAAAATAAATATTCTCCAAAATGTTTTAATAATGCAGCATGACGAAATGGAATATTCTGAGTCTCGTAGGAAAGATAAAAATAATTAATAAGACCTCAGATAATAATTAGCAGTTTACACCAAAGTCAAAAGTGCGATTCACCGCTACTTCAAAGTATCGCGTGATCTCTCAGCTTCACGTGGCTTCCTGGGTGTGTTCAAAAGTACAACATCTCATCATAAATGCTCTGTCATAAAAAAAATATCACATGAACCATAGCTCAGCGGGTTCACTATATACGCCCAGTGTCGCGCTCAGTCGCCAGAGCTTAGCATACTAGGGCGACTCAGACTATTGGCAATGCTGTACAATATATAAGCCCAGTGTCGCGCGTCAGTCGCCCAGATCTTTGCATACTAGAGCGCCTCTGCCTATTAGCAATGCTATACAGTATATACGCCCAGTGCCGCGCTCAGTCGCCAGAGCTTAGCATACTAGAGCGACTCTGCCTATTAACAATGCTATACAGTATATAGGCCCAGTGTCCCGCTCAGTCGCCCAGAGCTTACATACAAGAGCGAATATGCCTATTAGAAATGCTATACTGTTTATACGCCTAGTGTCGCGCTTCAGTCGCCCAGAGCTTTGCATAATAGAGCGACTTTGCCTATTAGCAATGCTGTACAGTATATACGCCCAGTGTCACGCGTCAGTGGCCCATGGCTTTGCATACTAGAGCGACTCTGCCTCTGAGCAATGCTATACAGTATATACGCCCAGTGTCGCGCGTCAGTCGCCTAGAGCCTTGCATACTAGAGCGACTCTGCCTATTAGCAATGCTATACAGTATATACGCCCAGTGCGCGCTCAATCGCCCAGAGCTTGGCATACTAGAGCGACTCAGCCTATTAGCAATGCTATACACTATATACGTCCAGTGACGAGCACCGTCGCCCAGAGCTTAGCATACTAGAGCGACTCTGCCTATTAGCAATGCTATACAGTATACACGCCCAGTGTCGCGCTCAGTCGCCAGAGCTTAGGATACTAGAGCGACTCTGCCGATTAGCAATGCTATACAGTGTATACGCCCAGTGTCCCGCTCAGTCGCCCAGAGCTTAGCATACTAGAGCGACTCTGCCTATTAGCAATGCTATACAGTATATACGCCCAGTGTCGCGCGTCTGTGGCCCAAACTTAGCATACTTGAGCGACTCTGCCTACTAGCAATGCTATACAGTATATACGCCCAGTGTCGCGCGTCAGTCGCCCAGAGTTTTGCATACGAGATCGAATCTGCCTATTAGCAATGCTATGCAGTATATACGCCCAGTTTCGGGCGTCAGTCGCCCAGAGCATTGCATACTAGAGCGACTCTGCCTATTAGCAATGCAATACAGTATATACGCCCAGTGTCGCGCGTCAGGCGCCCAGAGCTTAGCATACTAGAGCTACTCTGCCTATTAGCAATGCTATACAGTATATACGCCCAGTGTCGCGCGTCAGTCGCCCAGAGGTTTGAATACTCGAGCGAATGTGCCTATTAGCAATGCTATACAGTATATACGCCCAGTGTCCCGCGTCAGTCGCCCAAAGCTTAGCATACTAGAGAGACTCTGCCTATTAGCAATGCATACAGTATATGCGCCCAGTGTCGCGCTCAGTCACCCAGAACCTAGCATACTAGAGCGTCTCTGCCTATTAGCAATGCTATACAGTATATACGCCCTCTGTCGCGCTCAGTCGCCCAGAGCCTAGCATACTAGAGCTACTCTGCCAATTAGCAATTCTATAGAGTATGAACGCCCAGTGTCGCGCTCAGTCGCCCACAGCATAGCATACTAGATCGGCTCTGTCTATTAACAATGCTATACAGTCATTACGCCCAGTGTCGCGCTTAGTCGGCCAGAGCATATCAAACTAGAGGGACTCTGCCTATTAGCAATGCTATACAGTATATACGCCCAGTGACGCGTACAGTCGCCCAGAGCTTAGCATGCTAGAGCGACTCCGCCTATGGGCAATGCTATACAGTATATACGCCCAGTGTCGCACGCTAGTCGCCAGACCTTAGCATACTAGAGCAATTCTGCCTATTAGCAATGCTATACAATATATACCCCGATTATCGCGCACAGTCGCCCAACGCTTAGCATACTAGAGCGGCTCTGCCTACTAGCAATGCTATACAGTATACCCACCCAGTGTCGCGCTCAGTCGCCCAGAGCTTACATACAAGAGCGAGTCTGCCTATTAACAATGCTATACTGTTTATACGCCTAGTGTCGCGCTTCAGTCGCCCAGAGCTTTGCATAATAGAGCGACTTTGCCTATTAGCAATGCTGTACAGTATATACGCCCAGTGTCGCGCGTCAGTCGCCCAGATCTTTGCATAATAGAACGACTCTGCCTATTAGCAATGCTATACAGTATATACGCCCAGTGTCGCGCTCAGTCGCCAGAGCTTAGCATACTAGAACGACTCTGCCTATTAGCAATGCTATACACTATATACGTCCAGTGACGAGCACCGTCGCCCAGAGCTTAGCGTACTTGAGCGACTCTGCCTATTAGCAATACTATACAGTATATACGCCCAGTGTCGCACTCAGTCGCCCAGAGCTTAGCATAATAGAGCGAATCTGCTTATTAGCAATGCTATACAGTATATACGCCCAGTGACGTGCTCAGTCGCCCAGAGCTTACATACAAGTGCGACTCTGCCTATTAGAAATGCTATACACTATATACGCCCAGTGTCGCGCTCAGTCGCCAGAGCTTAGCACACTAGAGAGACTCAGCCTATTAGCAATGCTGTACAGTATATACGCCCAGTGTCGCGCGTCAGTCGCCCAGATCTTTGCATACTAGAGCGACTCTGCCTATTAGCAATGCTATACAGTATATACGCCCAGTGTCCCGCTCAGTCGCCCAGAGCTTAGCATAATAGAGCGACTCTGCCTATTAGCAATGCTATACAGTATATACGCCCAATGTCAAACGTCAGTCGCCCAGAACTTTAAGTACTAGAGCGATTCAGCCTATTAGCAATGCTATACAGTATATATGCACAGTGCCGCGCGTCAGTCGCCCAAGGCTTTGCATACTAGAGCGACTCTGCATCTGAACAATGCTATACAGTATATACGCCCAGTGTCGCGCGTCAGTGGCCTAGAGCTTTGCATACTAGAGCGACTCTGCCTATTAGCAATGTTATACAGTATATACGCCCAGTGCGCTCTCAATCGCCCGAGCTTAGCATACTAGAGCGACTCTGCTTATTAGAAATGCTATAAAGTATATACGCCCCTTGACGTGCTCAGTCGCCCAGAGCTTACATACAAGGGCGACTCTGCCTATTAGCAATGCTATAAACTATATACGCCCAGTGTCGCGCTCAGTCGCCAGAGCTTAGCATACTAGAGCGACTCAGACGATTAGCAATGCTGTACAGTATATACGCCCAGTGTCGCGCGTCAGTCGCCCAGACCTTTGCATACTAGAGCGACTCTGCCTATTAGCAATGCTATACAGTATATACGCCCAGTGTCCCGCTCAGTCGCCCAGAGCTTAGCATACTAGAGCGACTCTGCCTATTAGCAATGCTATACAGTATATACGCTCAGTGTCGCGCTCAGTCGCCAGAGCTTAGCATACTTGAGCGACTCTGCCTATTAGCAATGCAATACAGTATATACGCCCAGTGTCCCGCTCAGTCGCCAGAGCTTAGCATACTTGAGCGACTCTGCCTATTAGCAATGCTATACAGTATATACGCTCAGTGTCCCGCTCAGTCGCCCAGAGCTTAGCATACTAGAGCGACTCTGCCTATTAGCAATGCTATACAGTATATACGCTCAGTGTCGCGCTCAGTCGCCAGAGCTTAGCATACATGAGCGACTCTGCCTATAAGCAATGCAATACAGTATATACGCCCAGTGTCCGGCTCAGTAGCCCAGAGCTTAGCATACTAGAGCGACTCTGCCTATTAGCAATGCTATACAGTAAATACGCCCAGTGTCGCGCTCAGTCGCCAGAGCTTAGCATACTAGAACAACTCTGCCTATTAGCAATGCTATACACTATATACGTCCAGTGACGAGCACCGTCGCCCAGAGCTTAGCATATTAGAGCGAATCTGCCTATTAGCAATGCTATACAGTATATACGCCCAGTGTCGCACTCAGTCGCCCAGAGCTTAGCATAATAGAGCGACTCTGCTTATTAGCAATGCTATACAGTATATACGCCCAGTGTCGCACTCAGTCGCCAGAGCTTAGCACACTAGAGAGACTCAGCCTATTAGCAATGCTGTACAGTATATACGCCCAGTGTCGCGCGTCAGTCGCCCAGATCTTTGCATAATAGAGCGACTCTGCCTATTACCCATGATATACAGTATATACGCCCAGTGTCCCGCTCCGTCGCCCAGAGCTTAGCATACTAGAGCGACTCAGACTATTAGCAATGCTGTACAATATATACGCCCAGTGTCGCGCGTCAGTCGCCCAGATCTTTGCATACTAGAGCGCCTCTGCCTATTAGCAATGCTATACAGTATATACGCCCAGTGTCGCGCTCAGTCGCCAGAGCTTAGCATACTAGAGCGACTCTGCCCATTAGCAATGCTATACAGTATATAGGCCCAGTGTCCCGCTCAGTCGCCCAGAGCTTACATACAAGAGCGAATATGCCTATTAGAAATGCTATACTGTTTATACGCCTAGTGTCGCGCTTCAGTCGCCCAGAGCTTTGCATAATAGAGCGACTTTGCCTATTAGCAATGCTGTACAGTATATACGCCCAGTGTCACGCGTCAGTCGCCCATGGCTTTGCATACTAGGGCGACTCTGCCTCTGAGCAATGCTATACAGTATATACGCCCAGTGTCGCGCGTCAGTCGCCTAGAGCCTTGCATACTAGAGCGACTCTGCCTATTAGCAATGCTATACAGTATATACGCCCAGTGCGCGCTCAATCGCCCAGAGCTTGGCATACTAGAGCGACTCAGCCTATTAGCAATGCTATACACTATATACGTCCAGTGACGAGCACCGTCGCCCAGAGCTTAGCATACTAGAGCGACTCTGCCTATTAGCAATGCTATACAGTATATACGCCCAGTGTCGCGCGTCTGTGGCCCAAACTTAGCATACTTGAGCGACTCTGCCTACTAGCAATGCTATACAGTATATACGCCCAGTGTCGGGCGTCAGTCGCCCAGAGCATTGCATACTAGAGCGACTCTGCCTATTAGCAATGCAATACAGTATATACGCCCAGTGTCGCGCGTCAGGCGCCCAGAGCTTAGCATACTAGAGCTACTCTGCCTATTAGCAATGCTATACAGTATATACGCCCAGTGTCGCGCGTCAGTCGCCCAGAGGTTTGAATACTCGAGCGAATGTGCCTATTAGCAATGCTATACAGTATATACGCCCAGTGTCCCGCGTCAGTCGCCCAAAGCTTAGCATACTAGAGAGACTCTGCCTATTAGCAATGCATACAGTATATGCGCCCAGTGTCGCGCTCAGTCACCCAGAACCTAGCATACTAGAGCGTCTCTGCCTATTAGCAATTCTATACAGTATATACGCCCTCTGTCGCGCTCAGTCGCCCAGAGCCTAGCATACTAGAGCTACTCTGCCAATTAGCAATTCTATAGAGTATGTACGCCCAGTGTCGCGCTCAGTCGCCCACAGCATAGCATACTAGATCGGCTCTGTCTATTAACAATGCTATACAGTCATTACGCCCAGTGTCGCGCTTAGTCGGCCAGAGCATATCAATCTAGAGGGACTCTGCCTATTAGCAATGCTATACAGTATATACGCCCAGTGACGCGTACAGTCGCCCAGAGCTTAGCATGCTAGAGCGACTCCGCCTATGGGCAATGCTATACAGTATATACGCCCAGTGTCGCACGCTAGTCGCCAGACCTTAGCATACTAGAGCAATTCTGCCTATTAGCAATGCTATACAATATATACCCCGATTATCGCGCACAGTCGCCCAACGCTTAGCACACTAGAGCGGCTCTGCCTACTAGCAATGCTATACAGTATACCCACCCAGTGTCGCGCTCAGTCGCCCAGAGCTTACATACAAGAGCGAGTCTGCCTATTAACAATGCTATACTGTTTATACGCCTAGTGTCGCGCTTCAGTCGCCCAGAGCTTTGCATAATAGAGCGACTTTGCCTATTAGAAATGCTGTACAGTATATACGCCCAGTGTCGCGCGTCAGTCGCCCAGATCTTTGCATAATAGAACGACTCTGCCTATTAGCAATGCTATACAGTATATACGCCCAGTGTCGCGCTCAGTCGCCAGAGCTTAGCATACTAGAACGACTCTGCCTATTAGCAATGCTATACACTATATACGTCCAGTGACGAGCACCGTCGCCCAGAGCTTAGCATACTTGAGCGACTCTGCCTATTAGCAATGCTATACAGTATATACGCCCAGTGTCGCACTCAGTCGCCCAGAGCTTAGCATAATAGAGCGAATCTGCTTATTAGCAATGCTATACAGTATATACGCCCAGTGACGTGCTCAGTCGCCCAGAGCTTACATACAAGTGCGACTCTGCCTATTAGAAATGCTATACACTATATAGGCCCAGTGTCGCGCTCAGTCGCCAGAGCTTAGCACACTAGAGAGACTCAGCCTATTAGCAATGCTGTACAGTATATACGCCCAGTGTCGCGCGTCAGTCGCCCAGATCTTTGCATACTAGAGCGACTCTGCCTATTAGCAATGCTATACAGTATATACGCCCAGTGTCCCGCTCAGTCGCCCAGAGCTTAGCATAATAGAGCGACTCTGCCTATTAGCAATGCTATACAGTATATACGCCCAATGTCAAACGTCAGTCGCCCAGAACTTTGCGTACTAGAGCGATTCAGCCTATTAGCAATGCTATACAGTATATATGCCCAGTGCCGCGCGTCAGTCGCCCAACACTTTGCATACTAGAGCGACTCTGCATCTGAACAATGCTATACAGTATATACGCCCAGTGTCGCGCGTCAGTGGCCTAGAGCTTTGCATACTAGAGCGACTCTGCCTATTAGCAATGTTATACAGTATATACGCCCAGTGCGCTCTCAATCGCCCAGAGCTTAGCATACTAGAGCGACTCTGCTTATTAGAAATGCTATAAAGTATATACGCCCCTTGACGTGCTCAGTCGCCCAGAGCTTACATACAAGGGCGACTCTGCCTATTAGCAATGCTATAAACTATATACGCCCAGTGTCGCGCTCAGTCGCCAGAGCTTAGCATACTAGAGCGACTCAGATGATTAGCAATGCTGTACAGTATATACGCCCAGTGTCGCGCGTCAGTCGCCCAGACCTTTGCATACTAGAGCGACTCTGCCTATTAGCAATGCTATACAGTATATACGCCCAGTGTCCCGCTCAGTCGCCCAGAGCTTAGCATACTAGAGCGACTCTGCCTATTAGCAATGCTATACAGTATATACGCTCAGTGTCGCGCTCAGTCGCCAGAGCTTAGCATACTTGAGCGACTCTGCCTATTAGCAATGCAATACAGTATATACGCCCAGTGTCCCGCTCAGTCGCCAGAGCTTAGCATACTTGAGCGACTCTGCCTATTAGCAATGCTATACAGTATATACGCTCAGTGTCCCGCTCAGTCGCCCAGAGCTTAGCATACTAGAGCGACTCTGCCTATTAGCAATGCTATACAGTATATACGCTCAGTGTCGCGCTCAGTCGCCAGAGCTTAGCATACTTGAGCGACTCTGCCTATAAGCAATGCAATACAGTATATACGCCCAGTGTCCCGCTCAGTAGCCCAGAGCTTAGCATACTAGAGCGACTCTGCCTATTAGCAATGCTATACAGTAAATACGCCCAGTGTCGCGCTCAGTCGCCAGAGCTTAGCATACTAGAACAACTCTGCCTATTAGCAATGCTATACACTATATACGTCCAGTGACGAGCACCGTCGCCCAGAGCTTAGCATATTAGAGCGACTCTGCCTATTAGCAATGCTATACAGTATATACGCCCAGTGTCGCACTCAGTCGCCCAGAGCTTAGCATAATAGAGCGACTCTGCTTATTAGCAATGCTATACAGTATATACGCCCAGTGTCGCACTCAGTCGCCAGAGCTTAGCACACTAGAGAGACTCAGCCTATTAGCAATGCTGTACAGTATATACGCCCAGTGTCGCGCGTCAGTCGCCCAGATATTTGCATAATAGAGCGACTCTGCCTATTAGCCATGATATACAGTATATACGCCCAGTGTCCGCTCCGTCGCCCAGAGCTTAGCATACTAGAGCGATTCTGCCTATTAGCAATGCTATACAGTATATACGCCCAGTGTCGTGCTCATTCGCTCAGAACGAAGCATACTAGAGCGACTCTGCCTATTAGCAATGCTATACAGTATATACGCCCTCTGTCGCGCTCAGTCGCCCAGAGCCTAGCATACTAGAGCTACTCTGCCTATTAGCAATTCTATAGTGTATATACGCCCAGTGTCGCGCTCAGTCGCCCACAGCTTAGCATACTAGATCGGCTCCGCTAATTAGCAATGCAATACAGTATATACGCCCAGTGTCGCGCGTCAGTCGCCCATGGCTTTGCATACTAGAGCGACTCTGCCTCTGAGCAATGCTATACAGTAAATACGCCCAGTGTCGCGCGTCAGTCGCCTAGAGCTTTGCATACTAGAGCGACTCTGCCTATTAGCAATGCTATACAGTATATACGCCCAGTGCGCGCTCAATCGCCCAGAGCTTAGCATACTAGAGCGACTCTGCCTATTAGCAATGCCATACAGTATATAGGCCCAGTGTCCCGCTCAGTCGCCCATAGCTTAGCATACTAGAGCGACTCTGCCTATTAGCAATGCTATACAGTAAATACGCTCAGTGTCGCGCTCAGTCGCCAGAGCTTAGCATACTTGAGCGACTCTGCCTATTAGCAATGCAATACAGTATATACGCCCAGTGTCCCGCTCAGTCGCCCAGAGCTTAGCATACTAGAGCGACTCTGCCTATTAGCAATGCTATACAGTTTATACGCCCAGTGTCGCGCGTCAGTCGCCCAAACCTTAGCAGACTTGAGCGACTTTGCCTTCTAGCAATGCTATACAGTATATACGCCCAGTGTCGCTTGTCAGTCACCCAGACTTTTGCATAGGAGATCGAATCTGCCTATTAGCAATGCTATACAGTATATACGCCCAGTGTCGCGCTCAGTCGCCCAGATCTTACATATAAGAGCGAATCTGCCTATTAGCAATGCTATACTGTTTATACGCCTAGTGTCGCGCTTCAGTCGCCCAGAGCTTTGCATAATAGAGCGACTATGCCTATTAGCAATGCTGTACAGTATATACGCCCAGTGTCGCGCGTCAGTCACCCAGATCTTTGCATAATAGAACGAAACTGCCTATTAGCAATGCTATACAGTATATACGCCCAGTGTCGCGCTCAGTCGCCAGAGCTTAGAATACTAGAACGACTCTGCCTATTAGCATTGCTATACACTATATACGTCCAGTGACGAGCACCGTCGCCCAGAGCTTTGCCTACTAGAGCGAGTCTGCCTATTAGCAATGCTATACAGTATATACGCCCAGTGTCGCACTCAGTCGCCCAGAGCTTAGCATAATAGAGCGACTCTGCTTATTAGGAATGCTATACTGTATATACGCCCAGTGTCGTGCTCAGTTGCCCAGAGCTTACATACAAGGGCGACTCTGCCTATTAGCAATGCTATACACTATATACGCCCAGTGTCGCGCTCAGTCGCCAGAGCTTAGCACTCTAGAGAGACTCAGCCTATTAGCAATGCTGTATAGTATATACGCCCAGTGTCGCGCGTCAGTCGCCCAGAACTTTGCATAGTAGAGCGACTCTGCCTATTAGCAATGCTATACAGTATATTCGCCCAGTGTCGCGCTCAGTCGCCCAGAGCTTAGCATACTAGAGCGACTCTGCCTATTAGCAATGCTATACAGTATATGCGCCCAGTGTCGCGCGTCAGTCGCCCAAACCTTAGCATACTTGAGCGACTCTGCCTACTAGCAATGCTATACAGTATATACGCCCAGTGTCGCGCGTCAGTCGCCCAGAGTTTTGCATACGAGATCGAATCTGCCTATTAGCAATGCTATACTGTATATACGCCCAGTTTCGGGCGTCAGTCGCCCAGAGCATTGCATACTAGAGCGACTCTGCCTATTAGCAATGCAATACAGTATATACGCCCAGTGTCGCGCGTCAGGCGCCCAGAGCTTAGCATACTAGAGCGACTCTGCCTATTAGCAATGCTATGCAGCCGAAATAAATCAGAAACCTCTATGGAGATAAAATTGGCAGGTGAAAAGCTGAAAGAAGTAGGAGATTTCTGTTACTTAGGAAGCAGAATAACCAGTGATGGACGAAGCAAAGAGGATATAAAAAGTAGGTTGGCTCAGGCAAGAAAAGCATTTCTACAAAAAAGGAATCTGCTGACATCGAATATAGATTTAGGTATTAGGAAGTCATTTTTGAAAGCCTTTGTCTGGAGCGTGGCGCTCTATGGAAGTGAAACTTGGACTATTGGTGCAGCAGAAAAGAGGAGAATTGAAGCATTTGAAATGTGGTGTTACAGGAGAATGATGAAGATCAGATGGGTAGATAGGGTTACAAACAAAGAGGTATTAAGACGAGTGGGAGAGGAGAGATGTTTCTGGCGACTGCTAATGAAGAGAAGAGATAGGTTGGTAGGACACATACTAAGACACCCAGGAATAGCAAACTTAGTTATGGAAGGAAGGGTCGAGGACAAGAACTGTAGGGGTAGACCAAGGTTAGAATATGTTAAACAGATTGCCTCGGATGTAGGGTGTTGTAGCTATGTAGAGATGGAACGATTAGCTCAGGACAGGGAGGCATGGAGAGATGCATCAAACCAGTCAAAAGACTGAAGACTCAAACAACATACAGTATATACGCCCAGTGTCCCGCTCAGTCGCCCAGAGCTTAGCATACTAGAGCGAATCTGCCTATTAGCAATGCTATACAGCATATACGTCCAGTGTCGCGCTCATTCGCCCAGTACCTAGCATACTAGAGCGACTCTGCCTATTAGCAATGCTATACAGTACATACGCCCACTGTCGCGCTCAGTCGCCCAGAGCCTAGCATACTAGAGCTAGTCTGCCTATTAGCAATTCTATAGAGTATATACGCCCAGTGTCGCCCTCAGTCGCCCACAGCTTAGCATACTAGATCGACTCTGTCTATACGCAATGCTATACAGTTATTACGCCCAGTATCGCGCTTAGTCGGCCAGAGCATAGCAAACTAGAGGGAATCTGCCTATTAGTAATGCTATACAGTACATACGCCCAGTGTCGCGCGCCAGTCGCCCAGAGCTTAGCATACTAGAGCGATTTTGCCTATTTGCAATGCTATACTGTATATACCCCGAGAATCGCGCACAGTCGCCCAGAGCTTAGCATACCAGAGCGGCTCTGCCTATTAGCAATGCTATACAGTATATACGCCCAGTGTCGCACTTCAGTCGCCCAGAGCTTTGCATAATAGAGCGACTTTGCCTATTAGCAATGCTGTACAGTATATACGCCCAGTGTCGCGCGTCAGTCGCCCAAGGCTTTGCATACTAGAGCGACTCTGCCTCTGAGCAATGATATACAGTATATACGCCCAGTGTCGGGCGTCAGTCGCCTAGAGCTTTGCATACTAGAGCGAATCTGCCTATAAGCAATGCTATACTGTTTAAACGCCTAGTGTCGCGCATCAGTCGCCCAGAGTTTTGCATAATAGAGCGACTTTGCCTATTAGCAATGCTGTACAGTATATACGCCCAGTGTCGCGCGTCAGTCGCCCAAGGCTTTGCATACTAGAGCGACTCTGCCTCTGAGCAATGATATACAGTATATACGCCCAGTGTCGCGCGTCAGTCGCCTAGAGCATTGCATACTAGAGCGACTCTGCCTATTAGCAATGCTATACAGTATATACGCCCAGTGCAAGCTCAATCGCACAGAGCTTAGCATACTAGAGCGACTCTGCCTATTAGCAATGCTATAAAGTATATACGCCCCTTGTCGTGCTCAGTCGCCCAGGGCTTACATACAAGGGCGACTCTGCCTATAAGCAATGCTATAAACTATATACGCCCAGTGTCGCGCTCAGTCGCCAGAGCTTAGCATACTAGAGCGACTCAGACTATTAGCAATGCTGTTCAGTATATACGCCCAGTGTCGCGCGTCAGTCGCCCAGATTTTTGCATACTAGAGCGACTCTGCCTATTAGCAATGCTATACACTATATACGTCCAGTGACGAGCACCGTCGCCCAGAGCTTAGCATACTAGAGCGACTCTGCCTATTAGCAATGCTATACCCAATATACGCCCAGTGTCGCGCTCAGTCGCCCACAGCTTAGCATACTAGAGCGACTCTGCCTATTAGCAATGCTATACAGTATACACGCCCAGTGTCGCGCTCAGTCGCCAGAGCTTAGCATACTAGAGCGAATCTGCCTATTAGCAATGCTATACAGTATATACGCCCAGTGTCCCGCTCAGTCGCCCAGAGCTTAGCATACTAGAGTGACTCTGCCTATTAGCAATGCTATACAGTTTATACGCCCAGTGTCGCGCTTCAGACGCCCAAAACGTTAGCATACTTGAGCGACTCTGCCCACTAGCAATGCTATACAGTATATACGCCCAGTGTCGCGCGTCAGTCACCCAGAATTTTGCTTAGGAGATCGAATCTGCTTTTTAGCAATGCTATACAGTATATACGCCCAGTTTCGGGTGTCAGTCGCCCAGAGTATTGCATACTAGAGCGACTCTGCCTATTAGCAATGCAATAGAGTATATACGCCCAGTGTCGAGCGTCAGGCGCCCAGAGCTTAGCATACTAGAGCAACTCTGGCTATTAGCAATGCTATACAGTATATACGCCCAGTGTCGCGCGTCAGTCGCCCAGAGCTTTGAATACTCGAGCGAATCTGCCTATTAGCAATGCTATACAGTATATAATTCCAGTGTCACGCGTCAGTCGCCCAAAGCTTGGCATACTAGAGAGACTCTGCCTATTAGCAATGCATACAGTATATACGCCCAGTGTCGCGCTCAGTCGCCCAGAACCTAGCATACTAGAGCGTCTCTGCCTATTAGCAATGCTATACTGTTTATACGCCTAGTGTCGCGCTTCAGTCGCCCAGAGCTTTGCATAATACAGCGACTTTGCCTATTAGCAATGCTGTACAGTATATACGCTCAGTGTCGCGCGTCAGTCGCCCAGATCTTTGCATAATAGAACGACTCTGCCTATTAGCAATGCTATACAATATATACGCCCAGTGTCGCGCTCAGTCGCCAGAGCTTAGCATACTAGAACGACTCTGCCTATTAGCAATGCTATACACTATATACGTCCAGTGAAGAGCACCGTCGCCCAGAGCTTAGCATTTTAGAGCGACTCTGCCTATTAGCAATGCTATACAGTATATACGCCCAGTGTCGCACTCAGTCGCCCAGAGCTTAGCATAATAGAGCGACTCTGCTTATTAGCAATGTTATGCAGTATATACGGCAGTGTCGTGCTCAGTCGTCCAGAGCTTACATACAAGGGCGGCTCTGCCTATTAGCAATGCTATACACTATATACGCCCAGTGTCGCGCTCAGTCGCCAGAGCTTAGCACACTAGATAGACTCAGCCTATTAGCAATGCTGTACAGTATATACGCCCAGTGTCGCGCGTCAGTCGCCCAGATCTTTGCATACTAGAGCGACTCTGCCTATTAGCAATGCTATACAGTATATACGCCCAGTGTCCCGCTCCGTCGCCCAGAGCTTAGCATACTAGAGCGATTCTTCCTATTAGCAATGCTATACAGTATATACGCCCAGTGTCGTGCTCATTCGCTCAGAACGAAGCATAGTAGAGCGACTCTGCTTATTAGCAATGCTATACAGTATATACGCCCTCTTTCGCGCTCAGTCGCCCAGAGCCCAGCATAC
The DNA here is from genome assembly GCA_946902985.2 of Meconema thalassinum. NCBI lineage: Eukaryota > Metazoa > Arthropoda > Insecta > Orthoptera > Tettigoniidae > Meconema > Meconema thalassinum. Next base: position 1,008,351 of record OX336391.1, read on the forward strand.
TAGAGCTACTCTGCCTATTAGCTATTCTATAGTGTATATAAGCCCAGTGTCGCGCTCAGTCGCCCACAGCTTAGCATACTAGATCGGCTCTGTATATACGCAATGCTATACAGTTATTACGCCCAGTATCGCGCTTAGTCGGCCAGAGCATAGCAAACTAGAGGTACTCTGCCTATTAGTAATGCTATACAGTATATACGCCCAGTGTCACGCTCAGTCGCCCAGAGCTTACATACAAGAGCGAATCTGCCTATTAGCAAAGCTATACTGTTTATACGCCTAGTGTCGCGCTTCAGTCGCCCAGAGCTTTGCATAATAGAGCGACTTTGCCTATTAGCAATGCTGTACAGTATATACGCCCAGTGCCGCGCGTCAGTCGCCCATGGCTTTGCATACTAGAGCGACTCTGCCTCTGAGCAATGCTATACAGTATATACGCCCAGTGTCGCGCGTCAGTCGCCTAGAGCTTTGCATACTAGAGCGACTCTGCCTATTAGCAATGCTATACAGTATATACGCCCAGTGCGCGCTCAATCGCCCAGAGCTTGGCATACTAGAGCGACTCTGCCTATTAGCAATGCTATAATATATATACGCCCCTTGTCGTGCTCAGTCGCCCAGAGCTTACATACAAGGGCGACTCTGCCTATTAGCAATGCTATAAACTATATACGCCCATTGTCGTTCTCAGTCGCCAGAGCTTAGCATACTAGAGCGACTCAGACTATTAGCAATGCTATACAATATATACGCCCAGTGCGCGCTCAATCGCCCAGAGCTTAACATACTAGAGCGAATCTGCCTATTAGCAATGCTATAATGTATATACGGCCCTTGTCGTGCTCAGTCGCCCAGAGCTTACATACAAGGGCGACTTTGCCTATTAGCATTGCCATAAACTATATACGCCCAGTGTCGCGCTCAGTCGCCAGAGCTTAGCATACTAGAGCGACTCAGACTATTAGCAATGCTGTACAGTATATACGCACAGTGTCGCGCGCCAGTCGCCCAGATCTTTGCATACTAGAGCGAGTCTGTCTATTAGCAATGCTATACAGTATATACGCCCAGTGTCGCGCTCAGTCGCCAGAGCTTAGCATACTAGAGCGACTCTGCCTATTAGCAATGCTATACAGTATATACGCCCAGTGTCCCGCTCAGTCGCGCATAGCTTAGCATACTAGAGCGACTCTGCCTATTAGCAATGCTATACACTATATACGTCCAGTGACGAGCACCGTCGCCCAGAGCTTAGTATACTAGAGCGACTCTGCCTATTATCAATGCTATACACAATATACGCCCAGTGTCCCGCTCAGTCGCCCAGAGCTTAGCATACTAGAGCGACTCTGCCTATTAGCAATGCTATACAGTATATACGCTCAGTGTCGCGCTCAGTCGCCAGAGCTTAGCATACTTGAGCGACTCTGCCTATTAGCAATGCAATAGAGTATATACGCCCAGTGTCCCGCTCAGTCGCCCAGAGCTTAGCATACTAGAGCGACTCTGCCTATTAGCAATGCTATACAGTATAAACGCCCTGTGTCGCGCGTCAGTCACCCAAACCTTAGCATACTTGAGCGACTCTGCCTACTAGCAATGCTATACAGTATATACGCCCAGTGTCGCGCGTCAGTCGCCTAGAGCTTTGCATACTAGAGCGACTCTGCCTATTAGCAATGTTATACAGTATATACGCCCAGTGCGCTCTCAATCGCCCAGAGCTTAGCATACTAGAGCGACTCTGCCTATTAGAAATACTATAAAGTATATACGCCCCTTGACGTGCTCAGTCGCCCAGAGCTAACATACAAGGGCGACTCTGCCTATTAGCAATGCTATAAATTATATACGCCCAGTGTCGCGCTCAGTCGCCAGAGCTTAGCATACTAGAGCGACTCAGACGATTAGCAATGCTGTACAGTATATACGCCCAGTGTCGCGCGTCAGTCGCCCAGATCTTTGCATACTAGAGCGACTCTGCCTATTAGCAATGCTATACAGTATATACGCCCAGTGTCCCGCTCAGTCGCCCAGAGCTTAGCATACTAGAGCGACTCTGCCTATTAGCAATGCTATACAGTATATACGCTCAGTGTCGCGCTCAGTCGCCAGAGCTTAACATACTTGAGCGACTCTGCCTATTAGCAATGCAATACAGTGTATACGCCCAGTGTCCCGATCAGTCGCCCAGAGCTTAGCATACTAGAGCGACTCTGCCTATTAGCATTGCTATACAGTATATACGCCCAGTGTCGCGCGTCAGTCGCCCAAACCTTAGCATACTTGAGCGAATCTGCCTACTAGCAAAGCTATACAGTATATACACCCAGTGTCGCGCGTCAGTCACCCAGAGTTTTGCATACGAGATCGAATCTGCCTATTAGCAATGCTATACAGTATATACGCCCAGTTTCGGGCGTCAGTCGCCCAGAGCATTGCATAATAGAGCGACTCTGCCTATTAGCAATGCAATACAGTATATACGCCCAGTGTCGCGCGTCAGTCCCCAGAGCTTAGCATACTAGAGCGACTCTGCCTATTAGCAATGCTATACAGTATATACGCCCAGTGTCGCGCGTCAGTCGCCCAGAGCATTGAATACTCGAGCGAATCTCCCTATTAGCAATGCTATACAGTATATACGCCCAGTGTCACGCGTCAGTCGCCCAAAGCTTAGCATACTAGAGAGATTCTCCCTATTAGCAATGCTATACAATATATACGCCCAGTGTCGCGCTCAGTCTCCAGAGTTTAGCATACTAGAACGACTCTGCCTATTAGCAATGCTATACACTATATACGTCCAGTGAAGAGCACCGTCGCCCAGAGCTTAGCATATTAGAGCGACTCAGCCTATTAGCAATGCTATACAGTATAAACGCCCAGTGTCTTACTCAGTCGCCCAGAGCTTAGCATAATAGAGCGACTCTGCTTATTAGCAATGCTATACAGTATATACGGCAGTGTCGTGCTCAGTCGCCCAGAGCTTACATACAAGGGCGCCTCTGCCTATTAGCAATGCTATACACTATATACGCCCAGTGTCGCGCTCAGTCGCCAGAGCTTAGCACACTAGAGAGACTCACCCTATTAGCAATGCTGTACAGTATATACGCCCAGTGTCGCGCGTCAGTCGCCCAGATCTTTGCATACTAGAGCGACTCTGCCTATTAGCAATGCTATACAGTATATACGCCCAGTGTCCCGCTCCGTCGCCCAGACCTTAGCATACTAGAGCGATTCTGCCTATTAGCAATGCTATACAGTATATACGCCCAGTGTCGTGCTCAATCGCTCAGAACGAAGCATACTAGAGCGACTCTGCCTATTAGCAATGCTATACAGTATATACGCCCTCTTTCGCGCTCAGTCGCCCAGAGCCTAGCATACTAGAGCTACTCTGCCTATTAGCAATTCTATAGTGTATATAAGCCCAGTGTCGCGCTCAGTCGCCCACAGCTTAGCATACTAGATCGGCTCTGTCTATAAGCAATGCTATACAGTTATTACGCCCAGTATCGCGCTTAGTCGGCCAGAGCATAGCAAACTAGAGGTACTCTGCCTATTAGTAATGCTATACAGTATATACGCCCAGTGTCACGCTCAGTCGCCCAGAGCTTACATACAAGAGCGAATATGCCTGTTAGCAATGCTATACTGTTTATACGCCTAGTGTCGCGCTTCAGTCGCCCAGAGCTTTGTATAATAGAGCGACTTTGCCTATTAGCAATGCTGTACAGTATATACGCCCAGTGTCACGCGTCAGTCGCCCATGGCTTTGAATACTAGAGCGACTCTGCCTCTGAGCAATGCTATACAGTATATACGCCCAGTGTCGCGCGTCAGTCGCCTAGAGCTTTGCATACTAGAGCGACTCTGCCTATTAGCAATGCTATACAGTATAGACGCCCAGTGCGCGCTCAATCGCCCAGAGCTTGGCATACTAGAGCGACTCTGCCTATTAGCAATGCTATAATATATATACGCCCCTTGTCGTGCTCAGTCGCCCAGAGCTTTCATACAAGGTCGACTCTGCCTATTAGCAATGCTATAAACTATATACGCCCAGTGTCGCGCTCAGTCGCCAGAGCTTAGCATACTAGAGCGACTCAGACTATTAGCAATGCTGTACAGTATATACGCCCAGTGTCGCGCGTCAGTCGCCCAGATCTTTGCATACTAGAGCGACTCTGCCTATTAGCAATGCTATACAGTATATACGCCCAGTGTCCCGCTCAGTCTCCCAGAGCTTAGCATACTAGAGCGACTCTGCCTATTAGCAATGCTATACAGTATATACGCTCAGTGTCGCGCTCAGTCGCCAGAGCTTAGCATACTTGAGCGACTCTAGCTATTAGCAATTCAATACAGTGTATACGCCCAGTGTCCCTCTCAGTCGCCCAGAGCTTAGCATACTAGAGCGACTCTGCCTATTAGCAATGCTATACAGTATATACGCCCAGTGTCGCGCGTCAGTCGCCCAAACCTTAGCATACTTGAGCGACTCTGCCTACTAGCAAAGCTATACAGTATATACACCCAGTGTCGCGCGTCAGTCGCCCAGAGTTTTGCATACGAGATCGAATCTGCCTATTAGCAATGCTATACAATATATACGCCCAGTGCGCGCTCAATCGCCCAGAGCTTAACATACTAGGGCGAATCTGCCTATTAGCAATGTTATAATGTATATATAGCCCTTGTCGTGCTCAGTCGCCCAGAGCTTACATACAAGGGCGACTTTGCCTATTAGCATTGCCATAAACTATATACGCCCAGTGTCGCGCTCAGTCGCCAGAGCTTAGCATACTAGAGCGACTCAGACTATTAGCAATGCTGTACAGTATATACGCACAGTGTCGCGCGCCAGTCGCCCAGATCTTTGCATACTAGAGCGAGTCTGTCTATTAGCAATGCTATACAGTATATACGCCCAGTGTCGCGCTCAGTCGCCAGAGCTTAGCATACTAGAGCGACTCTGCCTATTAGCAATGCTATACAGTATATACGCCCAGTGTCCCGCTCAGTCGCGCATAGCTTAGCATACTAGAGCGACTCTGCCTATTAGCAATGCTATACACTATATACGTCCAGTGACGAGCACCGTCGCCCAGAGCTTAGTATACTAGAGCGACTCTGCCTATTAGCAATGCTATACACAATATACGCCCATTGTCCCGCTCAGTCGCCCAGAGCTTAGCATACTAGAGCGACTCTGCCTATTAGCAATGCTATACAGTATATACGCTCAGTGTCGCGCTCAGTCGCCAGAGCTTAGCATACTTGAGCGACTCTGCCTATTAGCAATGCAATACAGTATATACGCTCAGTGTCCCGCTCAGTCGCCCAGAGCTTAGCATACTAGAGCGACTCTGCCTATTAGCAATGCTATACCGTATAAACGCCCTGTGTCGCGCGTCAGTCGCCCAAACCTTAGACCGACTCTGCCTATTAGCAATGCTATAATATATATACGCCCCCTTGTCGTGCCTCAGTCGCCCAGATCTTACATACAATGGGCGACACTTCCCTATTAGCAATGCTATAAACTATATACGCCTAGTGTCGCGCTCAGTCGCCAGAGCTTAGCATACTAGAGCGACTCAGACTATTAGCAATGCTGTACAGTATATACGCCCAGTGTCGCGCGTCAGTCGCCCAGATCTTTGCATACTAGAGCGCCTCTGCCTATAGCAATGCTATACAGTATATACGCCAGTGTCGCGCTCAGTCGCCAGAGCTTAGCATACTAGAGCGACTCTGCCTATTAGCAATGCTATACAGTATATAGTGTCATGCTATGCTCCACAGACTGGTTGCCTTGAAGAAGAGAAAGACAAGTTTTGGAACGATCTAGAGGGGCACATTCAAGCTGTTGATGATAGCGAAATTCTTTTCATTGTGTGGAGACTTAAATGGACATGTTGGTCATGAAAGAGATGGATTTGAACGAAATCATGGAGGCCATGGTTATGGTTGCCGTAACAATGATGGTATTCGAATTCTAGAATTTGCGGAAGCGTGGGATTTGTCTGTAACTAACACCTTTATTAGAAGCGGATTCACACCCTTATCACCTACTATAGTGGAAGTCATACATCCCAAATTGACTACTGGGATGACGCGACGAAGAGACCTCGCAATGATCAAGGATACAAAAGTGATCCCATATGACAGCGTTGCTCCTCAACACCGAATACTTGTACTAGATGCCGCAGTCCATATAGATTATGTATCTGTGAGGCCAAGCACGAAGATTGAACGTATTAAATGGTGGAGACTATTAGAACATCAAGCTACCATCAAAGACGCATTGATACCATCGCTTCAAATTCTACGTCATCAGTAGAAGATGGCTGGGAACACACTGTCCGAATCCATCAAGACATATGCCACATCCACTCTAGGTGTCACCCAAACCAAATCGACGCCTTATTGACAAACAGACCTGGTGGTGGAATGATGATGTGCAGCAGGTAACCAGGGAGAAGAAAGCTGCTTACAAGACGTGGTACCAGACACGCAGCTTGGAGGATTTAGATAGGTACCCGGGCTCTCAAGTCCAGTGCAAAACGAGCTGTTGCAATTGCAAAAGCAGCACATTACAAAACCCATCTACGGACGAACTGGATAAACCTGGTAGCACAAATAGAATCTACAAACTTGCGCGCGCTCGCGAGCGTGCCTCACACGATCTCGGTCATGTTATCAACATCAAAGACAGAAATGGGCTCCTCCTACAAAAGAGACATGACATACTATGTCGCCTGGAAGGAGTATTTTGAGGATATATGCAATACGGAGTTCCCTCATCCACCTCTACCGACAGCTGACCCTATCCCACGGCCCTGTGCCCATTATCACTACAGAAGAAGTGTCCACTGCCACAGCAAAATGAAGTCGGGGAAAGCGCCTGGTGCAGATGATATACCAGCCGAAGTATGGAATCTCCTGGAGGAACAAGGTGTAGTATGGCTTACTGACTTCTTCAACAAAATTATTATGGAAGACACAGTACCAGAGGCCTGGATAACCAGTATCACAATTCCTATTTGGAAAGGAAAAGGAGATATACTGGAATGCTCAAATTATAGGCCAATCCGCCTCCTATCCCATACTATGAAAATTTTTGAACGTGTTCTTGATGCGAGGTTACGAAACATCATCACTGTTTCATCTAACCAGTGTGGCTTTGTTAAAAACAGCGGAACAACAGACGCTCTCCATGCACTTCGTCTATTGATGGAACGACACCATGAGAAAAGGAAGACAGTTCACTTAGCCTTTCTTGATCTGGAAAAGGCGTTCGATAGAGTACCACATGATCTCATCTGGCTAGCACTGAGGCTACACGGTGTACCAGAAGCCTATGTAAACTGGGTGAAACTTCTGTACCGAAAGACAACAAGCTCAGTGCGGTGTGCAGCAGGAATGTCCGATACCTTCCAAATCACTGTTGGTGTCCATCAAGGATCAGCCTTGTCCCCCTTGCTCTTCATACTCTGTATGAACGCCAACACAAATGACATCCAAACCAGGCATCCATGGACATTATTATATGCGGATGATGTCATGATAGCTAACGAGACCCGTGGGCACCTCGAACAGCAAGTACAAGAGTGGAAGATGCGTCTTGAAGAATTTGGGATGAAATTGAACCTGAAGAAAACGGAATATCTGGAATGCGGTGACCAAACCGATGGCACGATCACTGTTGGTGAGGTTCAACTTAATAAAGTGACCCAATTCAAATACCTTGGGTCATGCATCACCTCAGACTGCAGCACGATTCCTGATGTCAAAACAAGAGTCACTGCCGCATGGATGAAATGGCGCCAAGTTACTGGAGTCCTATGCGATAAGAAAATTCCATTACATTTAAAATCTAAGGTGTATCGCACAGTGATTAGACCGGTGGCCCTTCATGGATCTGAATGCTGGACTACAACATCGAAGCACGAACAGGCACTTCATGTAATGGAAATGAAGATGTTGCGGTGGTCCAATGGTTTGACTCGACTGGACCATATTAGGAATGATGCCGTGCGGAAGGATTTCAAGGTTGCCCCAATCACAGACAAAATGCGTGAATCACGTCTGCGGTGGTATGGACATGTGCTCCGTAGCAGTGAAACCTCAGTTGCTAAGACTGCCCTTCAACTAAATGTGGAGGGTCGTCGACCTCGAGGGCGACCTCATACACGCTGGTTGGATAGGGTGAGAGATGACATGCGGCTCACTAAGCTCCGCCCCCGAGACGCTATGGATCGATTGAAGTGGAGGAAACATTGCAGGAAGGCAGACCCCACATAAGTGGGAAAATGCAAAGAAGATGATGATACAGTATATAGGCCCAGTGTCCCGCTCAGTCGCCCAGAGCTTACATACAAGAGCGAATATGCCTATTAGCAATGCTATACTGTTTATACGCCTAGTGTCGCGCTTCAGTCGCCCAGAGCTTTGCATAATAGAGCGACTTTGCCTATTAGCAATGCTGTACAGTATATACGCCCAGTGTCACGCGTCAGTCGCCCATGGCTTTGCATACTAGAGCGATTCTGCCTCTGAGCAATGCTATACAGTATATACGCCCAGTGTCGCGCGTCAGTCGCCTAGAGCTTTGCATACTAGAGCGACTCTGCCTATTAGCAATGCTATACAGTATATACGCCCAGTGCGCGCTCAATCGCACAGAGCTTGGCATACTAGAGCGACTCAGCCTATTAGCAATGCTATACACTTTATACGTCCAGTGACGAGCACCGTCGCCCAGAGCTTAGCATACTAGAGCGACTCTGCCTATTAGCAATGCTATACAGTATACACGCCCAGTGTTGCGCTCAGTCGCCAGAGCTTAGGATACTAGAGCGACTCTGCCGATTAGCAATGCTATACAGTGTATACGCCCAGTGTCGCGCCCAGTCGCCCAGAGCTTAGCATACTAGAGCGACTCTGCCTATTAGCAATGCTATACAGTATATACGCCCTGTGTCGCGCGTCTGTGGCCCAAACTTAGCATACTTGAGCGACTCTGCCTACTAGCAATGCTATACAGTATATACGCCCAGTGTCGCGCGTCAGTCGCCCAGAGTTTTGCATACGAGATCGAATCTGCCTATTAGCAATGCTATGCAGTATATACGCCCAGTTTCGGGCGTCAGTCGCCCAGAGCATTGCATACTAGAGCGACTCTGCCTATTAGCAATGCAATACAGTATATACGCCCAGTGTCGCGCGTCAGGCGCCCAGAGCTTAGCATACTAGAGCGACTCTGCCTATTAGCAATGCTATACAGTATATACGCCCAGTGTCGCGCGTCAGTCGCCCAGAGGTTTGAATACTCGAGCGAATGTGCCTATTAGCAATGCTATACAGTATATACGCCCAGTGTCACGCGTCAGTCGCCCAAAGCTTAGCATACTAGAGAGACTCTGCCTATTAGCAATGCATACAGTATATGCGCCCAGTGTCGCGCTCAGTCGCCCAGAACCTAGCATACTAGAGCGTCTCTGCCTATTAGAAATGCTATACAGTATATACGCCCTCTGTCGCGCTCAGTCGCCCAGAGCCTAGCATACTAGAGCTACTCTGCCTATTAGCAATTCTATAGAGTATGTACGCCCAGTGTCGCGCTCAGTCGCCCACAGCATAGCATACTAGATCGGCTCTGTCTATTAACAATGCTATACAGTCATTACGCCCAGTGTCGCGCTTAGTCGGCCAGAGCATATCAAACTAGAGGGACTCTGCCTATTAGCAATGCTATACAGTATATACGCCCAGTGACGCGTACAGTCGCCCAGAGCTTAGCATGCTAGAGCGACTCCGCCTATGGGCAATGCTATACAGTATATACGCCCAGTGTCGCACGCTAGTCGCCAGACCTTAGCATACTAGAGCAATTCTGCCTATTAGCAATGCTATACAATATATACCCCGATTATCGCGCACAGTCGCCCAACGCTTAGCATACTAGAGTGGCTCTGCCTACTAGCAATGCTATACAGTATACCCACCCAGTGTCGCGCTCAGTCGCCCAGAGCTTACATACAAGAGCGAGTCTGCCTATTAACAATGCTATACTGTTTATACGCCTAGTGTCGCGCTTTGTCACCCAGAGCTTTGCATAATAGAGCGACTTTGCCTATTGGCAATGCTGTACAGTATATACGCCCAGTGTCGCGCGTCAGTCGCCCAGATCTTTGCATAATAGAACGACTCTGCCTATTAGCAATGCTATACAGTATATACGCCCAGTGTCGCGCTCAGTCGCCAGAGCTTAGCATACTAGAACGACTCTGCCTATTAGCAATGCTATACACTATATATGTCCAGTGACGAGCACCGTCGCCCAGAGCTTAGCATACTTGAGCGACTCTGCCTATTAGCAATGCTATACAGTATATACGCCCAGTGTCGCACTCAGTCGCCCAGAGCTTAGCATAATAGAGCGACTCTGCTTATTAGCAATGCTATACAGTATATACGCCCAGTGACGTGCTCAGTCGCCCAGAGCTTACATACAAGTGCGACTCTGCCTATTAGCAATGCTATACACTATATACGCCCAGTGTCGCGCTCAGTCGCCAGAGCCTAGCACACTAGAGAGACTCAGCCTATTAGCAATGCTGTACAGTATATACGCCCAGTGTCGCGCGTCAGTCGCCCAGATCTTTGCATACTAGAGCGACTCTGCCTATTAGCAATGCTATACAGTATATACGCCCAGTGTCCCGCTCAGTCGCCCAGAGTTTTGCATACGAGATCGACTCTGCCTATTAGCAATGCTATACAGTATATACGCCCAGTTTCGGGCGTCAGTCGCCCAGAGCATTGCATACTAGAGCGACTCTGCCTATTAGCAATGCAATACAGTATATACGCCCAGTGTCGCGCGTCAGGCGCCCAGAGCTTAGCATACTAGAGCGACTCTGCCTATTAGCAATGCTATACAGTATATATGCCCAATGTCGCACGTCAGTCGCCCAGATCTTTGCGTTCTAGAGCGACTCAGCCTAGTAGCAATGCTATACAGTATATATGCCCAGTGCCGCGCGTCAGTCGCCCAAGGCTTTGCATACTAGAGCGACTCTGCATTTGAGCAATGCTATACAGTATATACGCCCAGTGTCGCGCGTCAGTCGCCTAGAGCTTTGCATACTAGAGCGACTCTGCCTATTAGCATTGTTATACAGTATATACGCCCAGTGCGCTCTCAATCGCCCAGAGCTTAGCATACTAGAGCGACTCTGCCTATTAGAAATACTATAAAGTATATACGCCCCTTGACGTGCTCAGTCGCCCAGAGCTTACATACAAGGGCGACTCTGCCTATTAGCAATGCTATAAATTATATACGCCCAGTGTCGCGCTCAGTCGCCAGAGCTTAGCATACTAGAGCGACTCAGACGATTAGCAATGCTGTACAGTATATACGCCCAGTGTCGCGCGTCAGTCGCCCAGAGCTTTGCATACTAGAGCGACTCTGTCTATTAGCAATGCTATACAGTATATACGCCCAGTGTCGCGCGTCAGTCGCCTAGAGCTTTGCATACTAGAGCGACTCTGCCTATTAGCAGTGCTATACAGTATAGACGCCCAGTGCGCGCTCAATCGCCCAGAGCTTGGCATACTAGAGCGACTCTGCCTATTAGCAATGCTATAATATATATACGCCCCTTGTCGTGCTCAGTCGCCCAGAGCTTACATACAAGGTCGACTCTGCCTATTAGCAATGCTATAAACGATATACGCCCAGTGTCGCGCTCAGTCGCCAGAGCTTAGCATACTAGAGCGACTCAGACTATTAGCAATGCTGTACAGTATATACGCCCAGTGTCGCGCGTCAGTCGCCCAGATCTTTGCATACTAGAGCGACTCTGCCTATTAGCAATGCTATACAGTATATACGCCCAGTGTCCCGCTCAGTCTCCCAGAGCTTAGCATACTAGAGCGACTCTGCCTATTAGCAATGCTATACAGTATATACGCTCAGTGTCGCGCTCAGTCGCCAGAGCTTAGCATACTTGAGCGACTCTGCCTATTAGCAATGCAATACAGTGTATACGCCCAGTGTCCCGCTCAGTCGCCCAGAGCTTAGCATACTAGAGCGACTCTGCCTATTAGCAATGCTATACAGTATATACGCCCAGTGTCGCGCGTCAGTCGCCCAGAGCATTGAATACTCGAGCGAATCTCCCTATTTGCAATGCTATACAGTATATACGCCCAGTGTCACGCGTCAGACGCCCAAAGCTTAGCATACTAGAGAGATTTTCCCTATTAGCAATGCTATACAATATATACGCCCAGTGTCGCGCTCAGCCTCCAGGGCTTAGCATACTAGAACGACTCTGCCTATTAGCAATGCTATACACTATATACGTCCAGTGAAGAGCACCGTCGCCCAGAGCTTAGCATATTAGAGCGACTCTGCCTATTAGCAATGCTATAAAGTATATACGCCCAGTGTCGCACTCAGTCGCCCAGAGCTTAGCATAATAGAGCGACTCTGATTATTAGCAATGCTATACAGTATATACGGCAGTGTCGTGCTCAGTCGCCCAGAGCTTACATACAAGGGCGCCTCTGCCTATTAGCAATGCTATACACTATATACGCCCAGTGTCGCGCTCAGTCGCCAGAGCTTAGCACAGTAGAGAGACTCACCCTATTAGCACTGCTGTACAGTATATACGCCCAGTGTCGCGCGTCAGTCGCCCAGATCTTTGCATACTAGAGCGACTCTGCCTATTAGCAATGCTATACAGTATATACGCCCAGTGTCCCGCTCCGTCGCCCAGAGCTTAGCATACTAGAGCGATTCTGCCTATTAGCAATGCTATACAGTATATACGCCCAGTGTCGTGCTCATTCGCTCAGAACGAAGCATACTAGAGCGACTCTGCCTATTAGCAATGCTATACAGTATATACGCCCTCTTTCGCGCTCAGTCGCCCAGAGCCTAGCATACTAGAGCTACTCTGCCTATTAGCAATTCTATAGTGTATATAAGCCCAGTGTCGCGCTCAGTCGCCCACAGCTTAGCATACTAGATCGGCTCTGTCTATAAGCAATGCTATACAGTTATTACGCCCAGTATCGCGCTTAGTCGGCCAGAGCATAGCAAACTAGAGGTACTCTGCCTATTAGTAATGCTATACAGTATATACGCCCAGTGTCACGCTCAGTCGCCCAGAGCTTACATACAAGAGCGAATATGCCTATTAGCAATGCTATACTGTTTATACGCCTAGTGTCGTGCTTCAGTCGCCCAGAGCTTTGCATAATAGAGCGACTTTGCCTATTAGCAATGCTGTACAGTATATACGCCCAGTGTCACGCGTCAGTCGTCCATGGCTTTGCATACTAGAGCGACTCTGCCTCTGAGCAATGCTATACAGTATATACGCCCAGTGTCGCGCGTCAGTCGCCTAGAGCTTTGCATACTAGAGCGACTCTGCCTATTAGCAATGCTATACAGTATATACGCCCAGTGCGCGCTCAATTGCCCAGATCTTGGCATACTAGACCGACTCTGCCTATTAGCAATGCTATAATATATATACGCCCCTTGTCGTGCTCAGTCGCCCAGATCTTACATACAATGGCGACACTTCCTATTAGCAATGCTATAAACTATATACGCCTAGTGTCGCGCTCAGTCGCCAGAGCTTAGCATACTAGAGCGACTCAGACTATTAGCAATGCTGTACAGTATATACGCCCAGTGTCGCGCGTCAGTCGCCCAGATCTTTGCATACTAGAGCGCCTCTGCCTATTAGCAATGCTATACAGTATATACGCCCAGTGTCGCGCTCAGTCGCCAGAGCTTAGCATACTAGAGCGACTCTGCCTATTAGCAATGCTATACAGTATATAGTGTCATGCTATGCTCCACAGACTGGTTGCCTTGAAGAAGAGAAAGACAAGTTTTGGAACGATCTAGAGGGGCACATTCAAGCTGTTGATGATAGCGAAATTCTTTTCATTGGTGGAGACTTAAATGGACATGTTGGTCATGAAAGAGATGGATTTGAACGAAATCATGGAGGCCATGGTTATGGTTGCCGTAACAATGATGGTATTCGAATTCTAGAATTTGCGGAAGCGTGGGATTTGTCTGTAACTAACACCTTTTTTAGAAAGCGGGATTCACACCTTATCACCTACTATAGTGGAAGTCATACATCCCAAATTGACTACGGGATGACGCGACGAAGAGACCTCGCAATGATCAAGGATACAAAAGTGATCCCATATGACAGCGTTGCTCCTCAACACCGAATACTTGTACTAGATGCCGCAGTCCATATAGATTATGTATCTGTGAGGCCAAGCACGAAGATTGAACGTATTAAATGGTGGAGACTATTAGAACATCAAGCTACCATCAAAGAAGCATTGATACCATCGCTTTCAAATTCTACGTCATCAGTAGAAGATGGCTGGAACACACTGTCCGAATCCATCAAGACATATGCCACATCCACTCTAGGTGTCACCAAACCAAATCGACGCCTTATTGACAAACAGACCTGGTGGTGGAATGATGATGTGCAGCAGGTAACCAGGGAGAAGAAAGCTGCTTACAAGACGTGGTACCAGACACGCAGCTTGGAGGATTTAGATAGGTACCGGGCTCTCAAGTCCAGTGCAAAACGAGCTGTTGCAATTGCAAAAGCAGCACATTACAAAACCATCTACGACGAACTGGATAAACCTGGTAGCACAAATAGAATCTACAAACTTGCGCGCGCTCGCGAGCGTGCCTCACACGATCTCGGTCATGTTATCAACATCAAAGACAGAAACGGGCTCCTCCTACAAAAGAGACATGACATACTATGTCGCTGGAAGGAGTATTTTGAGGATATATGCAATACGGAGTTCCCTCATCCACCTCTACCGACAGCTGACCCTATCCACGGCCCTGTGCCCATTATCACTACAGAAGAAGTGTCCACTGCCATCAGCAAAATGAAGTCGGGGAAAGCGCCTGGTGCAGATGATATACCAGCCGAAGTATGGAATCTCCTGGAGGAACAAGGTGTAGTATGGCTTACTGACTTCTTCAACAAAATTATTATGGAAGACACAGTACCAGAGGCCTGGATAACCAGTATCACAATTCCTATTTGGAAAGGAAAAGGAGATATACTGGAATGCTCAAATTATAGGCCAATCCGCCTCCTATCCCATACTATGAAAATTTTTGAACGTGTTCTTGATGCGAGGTTACGAAACATCATCACTGTTTCATCTAACCAGTGTGGCTTTGTTAAAAACAGCGGAACAACAGACGCTCTCCATGCACTTCGTCTATTGATGGAACGACACCATGAGAAAAGGAAGACAGTTCACTTAGCCTTTCTTGATCTGGAAAAGGCGTTCGATAGAGTACCACATGATCTCATCTGGCTAGCACTGAGGCTACACGGTGTACCAGAAGCCTATGTAAACTGGGTGAAACTTCTGTACCGAAAGACAACAAGCTCAGTGCGGTGTGCAGCAGGAATGTCCGATACCTTCCAAATCACTGTTGGTGTCCATCAAGGATCAGCCTTGTCCCCCTTGCTCTTCATACTCTGTATGAACGCCAACACAAATGACATCCAAACCAGGCATCCATGGACATTATTATATGCGGATGATGTCATGATAGCTAACGAGACCCGTGGGCACCTCGAACAGCAAGTACAAGAGTGGAAGATGCGTCTTGAAGAATTTGGGATGAAATTGAACCTGAAGAAAACGGAATATCTGGAATGCGGTGACCAAACCGATGGCACGATCACTGTTGGTGAGGTTCAACTTAATAAAGTGACCCAATTCAAATACCTTGGGTCATGCATCACCTCAGACTGCAGCACGATTCCTGATGTCAAAACAAGAGTCACTGCCGCATGGATGAAATGGCGCCAAGTTACTGGAGTCCTATGCGATAAGAAAATTCCATTACATTTAAAATCTAAGGTGTATCGCACAGTGATTAGACCGGTGGCCCTTCATGGATCTGAATGCTGGACTACAACATCGAAGCACGAACAGGCACTTCATGTAATGGAAATGAAGATGTTGCGGTGGTCCAATGGTTTGACTCGACTGGACCATATTAGGAATGATGCCGTGCGGAAGGATTTCAAGGTTGCCCCAATCACAGACAAAATGCGTGAATCACGTCTGCGGTGGTATGGACATGTGCTCCGTAGCAGTGAAACCTCAGTTGCTAAGACTGCCCTTCAACTAAATGTGGAGGGTCGTCGACCTCGAGGGCGACCTCATACACGCTGGTTGGATAGGGTGAGAGATGACATGCGGCTCACTAAGCTCCGCCCCCGAGACGCTATGGATCGATTGAAGTGGAGGAAACATTGCAGGAAGGCAGACCCCACATAAGTGGGAAAATGCAAAGAAGATGATGATACAGTATATAGGCCCAGTGTCCCGCTCAGTCGCCCAGAGCTTACATACAAGAGCGAATATGCCTATTAGCAATGCTATACTGTTTATACGCCTAGTGTCGCGCTTCAGTCGCCCAGAGCTTTGCATAATAGAGCGACTTTGCCTATTAGCAATGCTGTACAGTATATACGCCCAGTGTCACGCGTCAGTCGCCCATGGCTTTGCATACTAGAGCGATTCTGCCTCTGAGCAATGCTATACAGTATATACGCCCAGTGTCGCGCGTCAGTCGCCTAGAGCTTTGCATACTAGAGCGACTCTGCCTATTAGCAATGCTATACAGTATATACGCCCAGTGCGCGCTCAATCGCACAGAGCTTGGCATACTAGAGCGACTCAGCCTATTAGCAATGCTATACACTTTATACGTCCAGTGACGAGCACCGTCGCCCAGAGCTTAGCATACTAGAGCGACTCTGCCTATTAGCAATGCTATACAGTATACACGCCCAGTGTTGCGCTCAGTCGCCAGAGCTTAGGATACTAGAGCGACTCTGCCGATTAGCAATGCTATACAGTGTATACGCCCAGTGTCGCGCCCAGTCGCCCAGAGCTTAGCATACTAGAGCGACTCTGCCTATTAGCAATGCTATACAGTATATACGCCCTGTGTCGCGCGTCTGTGGCCCAAACTTAGCATACTTGAGCGACTCTGCCTACTAGCAATGCTATACAGTATATACGCCCAGTGTCGCGCGTCAGTCGCCCAGAGTTTTGCATA
Organism: Meconema thalassinum; assembly: GCA_946902985.2. Taxonomy (NCBI): domain Eukaryota; kingdom Metazoa; phylum Arthropoda; class Insecta; order Orthoptera; family Tettigoniidae; genus Meconema; species Meconema thalassinum. The sequence continues at coordinate 1,025,539 of OX336391.1, forward strand.
CGAGATCGAATCTGCCTATTAGCAATGCTATGCAGTATATACGCCCAGTTTCGGGCGTCAGTCGCCCAGAGCATTGCATACTAGAGCGACTCTGCCTATTAGCAATGCAATACAGTATATACGCCCAGTGTCGCGCGTCAGGCGCCCAGAGCTTAGCATACTAGAGCGACTCTGCCTATTAGCAATGCTATACAGTATATACGCCCAGTGTCGCGCGTCAGTCGCCCAGAGGTTTGAATACTCGAGCGAATGTGCCTATTAGCAATGCTATACAGTATATACGCCCAGTGTCACGCGTCAGTCGCCCAAAGCTTAGCATACTAGAGAGACTCTGCCTATTAGCAATGCATACAGTATATGCGCCCAGTGTCGCGCTCAGTCGCCCAGAACCTAGCATACTAGAGCGTCTCTGCCTATTAGAAATGCTATACAGTATATACGCCCTCTGTCGCGCTCAGTCGCCCAGAGCCTAGCATACTAGAGCTACTCTGCCTATTAGCAATTCTATAGAGTATGTACGCCCAGTGTCGCGCTCAGTCGCCCACAGCATAGCATACTAGATCGGCTCTGTCTATTAACAATGCTATACAGTCATTACGCCCAGTGTCGCGCTTAGTCGGCCAGAGCATATCAAACTAGAGGGACTCTGCCTATTAGCAATGCTATACAGTATATACGCCCAGTGACGCGTACAGTCGCCCAGAGCTTAGCATGCTAGAGCGACTCCGCCTATGGGCAATGCTATACAGTATATACGCCCAGTGTCGCACGCTAGTCGCCAGACCTTAGCATACTAGAGCAATTCTGCCTATTAGCAATGCTATACAATATATACCCCGATTATCGCGCACAGTCGCCCAACGCTTAGCATACTAGAGCGGCTCTGTCTACTAGCAATGCTATACAGTATACCCACCCAGTGTCGCGCTCAGTCGCCCAGAGCTTACATACAAGAGCGAGTCTGCCTATTAACAATGCTATACTGTTTATACGCCTAGTGTCGCGCTTCAGTCACCCAGAGCTTTGCATAATAGAGCGACTTTGCCTATTAGCAATGCTGTACAGTTTATACGCCCAGTGTCGCGCGTCAGTCGCCCAGATCTTTGCATAATAGAACGACACTGCCTATTAGCAATGCTATACAGTATATACGCCCAGTGTCGCGCTCAGTCGCCAGAGCTTAGCATACTAGAACGACTCTGCCTATTAGCAATGCTATACACTATATACGTCCAGTGACGAGCACCGTCGCCCAGAGCTTAGCATACTTGAGCGACTCTGCCTATTAGCAATGCTATACAGTATATACGCCCAGTGTCGCACTCAGTCGCCCAGAGCTTAGCATAATAGAGCGACTCTGCTTATTAGCAATGCTATACAGTATATACGCCCAGTGACGTGCTCAGTCACCCAGAGCTTACATACAAGTGCGACTCTGCCTATTAGCAATGCTATACACTATATACGCCCAGTGTCGCGCTCAGTCGCCAGAGCCTAGCACACTTGGGTAGATTATAGGTTAGGGAATAACCCACCCACCAAGGGAAGATGATGAAGAGAAGGAAGTAGATTTTGGAATTGGAAAAGAAGGATAGAAGAATAGGAGGAGAGTCCCACAAAAGTAATAAGTTGAAGTTTAAATACACTTAGAAGAAGTTGCCAATAGAAATTAACTCTCGGATACCTAAAGTAGGTACGAGCTTGGTCGAGGCTAACGGGAACCGCAGCTAGGACTTGAGCGGTTTGCGAGAGAGAGGCTTTAGTATATTTCCTCCCAAGCACGTATAAAAGTACTATGGGGAAGGGTGATTGTCTGGCAAGACTGAGAGAAACAAATTTACTGTATGCCTTCTCAAAGAAATTAAGTTTTTCAAAGTGATTCGAAGAATGCCAATGATTTGACTCAGGTTGGGTATTTTCAATTTCCAAAATTATGGAGTTCCTGTAAGGGCGACCAAGTATCTCTAAGAAGAAATATGATAAAAGATTATGCCTTGTTGGGTAATCTTGGTAAACGAACCAATGGTTGCATTGGACAACGGCTAAGCTTTTACTCAGCGAGGAGCCGGCTAAAAGTTTAGACAAAAAGAAACACTTCTTTTTTAGAAAACTGACCATAAGTTTTCGGAGAGGGTCTCCACAAGCAGGTAGTTGGCTGAGCGAACTTTACTTGCCTTACTGGCCAATTAGAATTAGCTATTATCGCTAAGAAGAACTTTAGTAAGGTGAAAATTAAGAGTTCTTGCTCAAATGCAACAAATGGTGAAAGCCCTATTAAAGATTTTAATATCATTGAGTGAGGAGAGTCAAGGAAGACAGGATTTTGCCTAAACTTTATATTCGAAAATGAAAAAGCAAAGGGAAAAGATTTGTTTATTTTACAATTAGAAAAAGTTGATGAAATTAACAATTATGTAATATAATTTTAATTAACACAGTTAATTTGAACGTTTTAATAAATAGGGTCGCAGACCTCTCTACATTAAACGGTTGCTCCAGGCAATTGATAATTTGCAAGGTTTCAAACCTTACAGGTTTCTAAAATCTTTATAAGATTTGAACAAATGAACAATAAAATAATTAAAGCTTGAACGTGAATTGAAGTACCAAAAGTGCACCTTAAGAAATTCCGGAGAGAATGTTCTAGAGAAAGTGACAACTTTGAAAATAACAATAATAACAACGTGAAAAATAAAATAGAAGTTCCTATAACTTCTTATATTTATACAGAGTTAACATGAGAATTATGCAAAGAGGGCAGGTCACTTACTGTGAACCTGAAGAGTTAATCAGAAGGAAGGTTCTAGACCTCTGATACTTTGAATAAGACTCGCCAGTCAAATGAGGCAGTTTTCATTTAGCGAGACCAAAAAATAACTCACTCAAGAGTTGAGAGAATTGTTTTCCCTGCTTTTGAAGGGAGGAACAATTTAAGTTTGAAACGTGTGCTGGACACGTATCATAAAGATTATACAGAAATACTTAATGATAAACCAACAAAAATGGAAGGGCACTTCTTAGAATGACACCTTATAGAGAAGTTTCAATTTTATAAATAATGGTTGTTAGTAGAAGGTTAAGGAAAGATCATTGGGATATAGGATCAATGTTCATGGCCGTATTTAATATAACCGGACGAGCGCGACGCGGTAGAAACGTGGAGAAAGCACTGTTTATCACTGTAGACTATGAAGATGGATTCAAAGTTCACTATGGAAACACTAAAGTTTATGAGAAAAAAAGTTTTTGCAATTATGGAAAGAACTGATTGCACTATATAGATGAGAGTCTATTTCTTGAAACAGTTGTGATTTACAATTGAATGCGCCATAGAAAGTTCCAGCGGTGGACGAAAATTCACTATTGTAGTAATTTAGTTTTAAACAGAATTCTCCCAAGTACATGAGAAATGCATGACGGCAGGACTCGTAGATTGAGTACCGAATCTGGAAAGTTCCAGAACAATCTTAGTAGTAAAATGGGGTTAAAGTAAATCCAGCGGAGGAACTTGCTTTGTAAGTTATAGACAGTGGGTATTAGATAATATCCCACGTAGTGAGAAGATTTCTCATTTGGCGAGCATAAGAAATGCTGCTTTTCACTGAGATCAGCTTGATTAAACAAAAGCTCAACATGGAAAATCCCGCGGAGGATGATTTTGCCCCAAAATAAGTAATTTCACACTGCCTATAAAAGATAGTTAAAACACGAGGAAGTTAAAACCATGAAGATGAGGTTAAAACTTTGAAGAAGGTACTTATCTTTGTTGCATGGCGAAGGTGAAGTTCCTCACTGATGCTTTAATGCGCCAACATGGCGTAGAACGTAGAGAGTGTCTCTTGGTTTGAGGAGACCGGCTCTAGGTGAGCCCTGACTGATCAAGTCAACTGCCGACTGAGAAGTGAGTAAAGCTCAGCGGAGCACGGAGGGTCCAAGAAAAAGGGGAAAGAGAGGGGGTAGGAGACAAAAGGAGAACATATAAACATAGCCAACATTACAAAAAAATTGATCGTCTCTTGCTGAGCTGGTCTTCAAGGAGTTGATAGATGATACTAGCGCAGCATGGTGAGCAAAGAAGTAGACGTAGTCCTCTTGCTCAAGGAGAAAATAGCTGATGATGGTAACGAGATCTAGTAGCCAAATGGATAAGTAAGTCCTCTTGCACGATGAGGAATTGAGTAGCTTCAGAGGTTCGCTACTAGATAGCGCTAGGTGGATCACAGAAGTTATATATCTGAAACATACTTATGAAGACATAAGAGACATGCTCAACAGGGAGAAAACAGATGATCACTGTTGGTGTTTGGCAAGGAGGAAGGAAAAAATGAACATGCAAAGAGCAATAGACATTATATCTCTCGTACCGTGTATTCAAAGAATACACCAACACTAGAGAGACTCAGCCTATTAGCAATGCTGTACAGTATATACGCCCAGTGTCGCGCGTCAGTCGCCCAGATCTTTGCATAAAAGAGCGACTCTGCCTATTAGCAATGCTATACAGTATATACGCCCAGTGTCCCGCTCAGTCGCCCAGAGTTTTGCATACGAGATCGACTCTGCCTATTAGCAATGCTATACAGTATATACGCCCAGTTTCGGGCGTCAGTCGCCCAGAGCATTGCATACTAGAGCGACTCTGCCTATTAGCAATGCAATACAGTATATACGCCCAGTGTCGCGCGTCAGGCGCCCAGAGCTTAGCATACTAGAGCGACTCTGCCTATTAGCAATGCTATACAGTATATACGCCCAATGTCGCACGTCAGTCGCCCAGATCTTTGCGTACTAGAGCGACTCAGCCTAGTAGCAATGCTATACAGTATATACGCCCAGTGCCGCGCGTCAGTCGCCCAAGGCTTTGCATACTAGAGCGACTCTGCATTTGAGCAATGCTATACAGTATATACGCCCAGTGTCGCGCGTCAGTCGCCTAGAGCTTTGCATACTAGAGCGACTCTGCCTATTAGCATTGTTATACAGTATATACGCCCAGTGCGCTCTCCATCGCCCAGAGCTTAGCATACTAGAGCGACTCTGCCTATTAGAAATACTATAAAGTATATACGCCCCTTGACGTGCTCAGTCGCCCAGAGCTTACATACAAGGGCGACTCTGCCTATTAGCAATGCTATAAATTATATACGCCCAGTGTCGCGCTCAGTCGCCAGAGCTTAGCATACTAGAGCGACTCAGACGATTAGCAATGCTGTACAGTATATACGCCCAGTGTCGCGCGTCAGTCGCCCAGATCTTTGCATACTAGAGCGACTCTGCCTATTAGCAATGCTATACAGTATATACGCGCAGTGTCCCGCTCAGTCGCCCAGAGCTTAGCATACTAGAGCGACTCTGCCTATTAGCAATGCTATAAAGTATATACGCTCAGTGTCGCGCTCAGTCGCCAGAGCTTAGCATACTTGAGCGACTCTGCCTATTAGCAATGCAATACAGTGTATACGCCCAGTGTCCCGCTCAGTCGCCCAGAGCTTAGCATACTAGAGCGACTCTGCCTATTAGCAATGCTATACAGTATATACGCCCTGTGTCGCGCGTCAGTCGTCCAAACCTTAGCATACTTGAGCAACTCTGCCTACTAGCAAACCTATACAGTATATACACCCAGTGTCGCGCGTCAGTCACCCAGAGTTTTGCATACGAGATCGAATCTGCCTATTAGCAATGCTATACAATATATACGCCCAGTTTCGGGCGTCAGTCGCCCAGAGCATTGCATACTAGAGCGACTCTGCCTATTAGCAATGCAATACAGTATATACGCCCAGTGTCGCGAGTCAGGCGCCCAGAGCTTAGCATACTAGAGCGACTCTGCCGATTAGCAATGCTATACAGTATATACGCCCAGTGTCGCGCGTCAGTCGCCAAGAGCATTGAATACTCGAGGGAATCTCCCTATTAGCAATGCTATACAGTATATACGCCCAGTGTCACGCGTCAGTCGACCAAAGCTTAGCATACTAGTGAGATTCTCCCTATTAGAAATGCTATACAATATATACGCCCAGTGTCGCGCTCAGTCTCCAGAGCTTAGCATACTAGAACGACTCTGCCTATTAGCAATGCTATACACTATATCCGTCCAGTGAAGAGCACCGTCGCCCAGAGCTTAGCATATTAGAGCGACTCGGCCTATTAGCAATGCTATACAGTATATACGCCCAGTGTCGCACTCAGTCGCCCAGAGCTTAGCATAATAGAGCGACTCTGCTTATTAGCAATGCTATACAGTATATACGGCAGTGTCGTGCTCAGTCGCCCAGAGCTTACATACAAGGGCGCCTCTGCCTATTAGCAATGCTATACACTATATACGCCCAGTGTCGCGCTCAGTCGCCAGAGCTTAGCACAATAGAGAGACTCACCCTATTAGCAATGCTGTACAGTATATACGCCCAGTGTCGCGCGTCAGTCGCCCAGATCTTTGCATACTAGAGCGACTCTGCCTATTAGCAATGCTATACAGTATATACGCCCAGTGTCCCGCTCCGTCGCCCAGAGCTTAGCATACTAGAGCGATTCTGCCTATTAGCAATGCTATACAGTATATACGCCCAGTGTCGTGCTCATTCGCTCAGAACGAAGCATACTAGGGCGACTCTGCCTGTTAGCAATGCTATACAGTATATACGCCCTCTTTCGCGCTCAATCGCCCAGAGCCTAGCATACTAGAGCTACTCTGCCTATTAGCAATTCTATAGTGTATATAAGCCCAGTGTCGCGCTCAGTCGCCCACAGCTTAGCATACTAGATCGGCTCTGTCTATAAGCAATGCTATACAGTTATTACGCCCAGTATCGCGCTTAGTCGGCCAGAGCATAGCAAACTAGAGGTACTCTGCCTATTAGTAATGCTATACAGTATATACGCCCAGTGTCACGCTCAGTCGCCCAGAGCTTACATACAAGAGCGAATATGCCTATTAGCAATGCTATACTGTTTATACGCCTAGTGTCGCGCTTCAGTCGCCCAGAGCTTTGCATAATAGAGCGACTTTGCCTATTAGCAATGCTGTACTGTATATACGCCCAGTGTCACGCATCAGTCGCCCATGGCTTTGCATACTAGAGCGACTCTGCCTCTGAGCAATGCTATACAGTATATACGCCCAGTGTCGCGCGTCAGTCGCCTAGAGCTTTGCATACTAGAGCGACTCTGCCTATTAGCAATGCTATACAGTATATACGCCCAGTGCGCGCTCAATCGCCCAGAGCTTGGCATACTAGAGCGACTCTGCCTATTAGCAATGCTATAATATATATACGCCCCTTGTCGTGCTCAGTCGCCCAGAGCTTACATACAAGGGCTACTCTGCCTATTAGCAATGCTATAAACTATATACGCCCAGTGTCGCGCTCAGTCGCCAGAACTTAGCATACTAGAGCGACTCAGACTATTAGCAATGCTGTACAGTATATACGCCCAGTGTCGCGCGTCAGTCGCCCAGATCTTTGCATACTAGAGCGACTCTGCATTTGAGCAATGCTATACAGTATATACGCCCAGTGTCGCGCTCAGTCGCCAGAGCTTAGCATACTAGAGCGACTCTGCCTATTAGCAATGCTATACATTATATAGGCCCAGTGTCCCGCTCAGTCGCCCATAGCTTAGCATACTAGAGCGACTCAGCCTATTAGCAATGCTATACACTATATACGTCCAGTGATGAGCACCGTCGCCCAGAGCTTAGCATACTAGAGCGACTCTGCCTATTAGCAATGCTATACAGTATACACGCCCAGTGTCGCGCTCAGTCGCCAGAGCTTATGATACTAGAGCGACTCTGCCGATTAGCAATGCTATACAGTGTATACGCCCAGTGTCGCGCGTCAGTCGCCCAGAGTTTAGCATACGAGATCGAATCTGCCTATTAGCAATGCTATGCAGTATATACGCCCAGTTTCGGGCGTCAGTCGCCCAGAGCATTGCATACTAGAGCGACTCTGCCTATTAGCAATGCAATACAGTATATACGCCCAGTGTCGCGCGTCAGTCGCCCAGAGTTTTGCATACGAGATCGAATCTGCCTATTGGCAATGCTATGCAGTATATACGCCCAGTTTCGGGCGTCAGTCGCCCAGAGCATTGCATACTAGAGCGACTCTGCCTATTAGCAATGCAATACAGTATATACGCCCAGTGTCGCGCGTCAGGCGCCCAAAGCTTAGCATACTAGAGCGACTCTGCCAATTAGCAATGCTATACAGTATAAACGCCCAGTGTCGCGCGTCAGTCGCCCAGAGGTTTGAATACTCGAGCGAATGTGCCTATTAGCAATGCTATACAGTATATACGCCCAGTGTCACGCGTCAGTCGCCCAAAGCTTAGCATACTAGAGAGAGTCTGCCTATTAGCAATGCATACAGTATATGCGCCCAGTGTCGCGCTCAGTCGCCCATAACCTAGCATACTAGAGCGTCTCTGCCTATTAGCAATGCTATACAGTATATACGCCCACTGTCGCGCTCAGTCGCCCAGAGCCTAGCATACTAGAGCTACTCTGCCTATTAGCAATTCTATAGAGTATGTACGCCCAGTGTCGCGCTCAGTCGCCCACAGCATAGCATACTAGATCGGCTCTGTCTATTAACAATGCTATACAGTCATTACGCCCAGTGTCGCGCTTAGTCGGCCAGAGCATATCAAACTAGAGGGACTCTGCCTATTAGCAATGCTATACCGTATATACGCCCAGTGACGCGTACAGTCGCCCAGAGCTTAGCATGCTAGAGCGGTTCCGCCTATGGGCAATGCTATGCAGTATATACGCCCAGTGTCGCACGCTAGTCGCCCTACCTTAGCATACTAGAGCAATTCTGCCTATTAGCAATGCTATACAATATATACCCCGATTATCGTGCACAGTCGCCCAACGCTTAGCATACTAGAGCGGCTCTGCCTACTAGCAATGCTATACAGTATACCCACCCAGTGTCGCGCTCAGTCGCCCAGAGCTTACATACAAGAGCGATTCTGCCTATTAACAATGCTATACTGTTTATACGCCTAGTGTCGCGCTTCAGTCGCCCAGAGCTTTGCATAATAGAGCGACTTTGCCTATTAGCAATGCTGTACAGTATATACGCCCAGTGTCGCGCGTCTGTCGCCCAGATCTTTGCATAATAGAACGACTCTGCCTATTAGCAATGCTATACAGTATATACGCCCAGTTTCGCACTCAGTCGCCAGAGCTTAGCATACTAGAACGACTCTGCCTATTAGCAATGCTATACACTATATACGTCCAGTGGCGAGCACCGTCGCCCAGAGCTTAGCATACTTGAGGGACTCTGCCTATTAGCAATGCTATACACTATATACGCCCAGTGTCGCGCTCAGTCGCCAGAGCTTAGCACACTAGAGAGACTCAGCCTATTAGCAATGCTGTACAGTATAAACGCCCAGTGTCGCGCTCAGTCGCCAGAGCTTAGCACACTAGAGAGACTCAGCCTATTAGCAATGCTGTACAGTATATACGCCCAGTGTCGCGCGTCAGTCGCCCAGATCTTTGCATACTAGAGCGACTCTGCCTATTAGCAATGCTATACAGTATGTACGCCCAGTGTCCCGCTCAGTCGCCAGAGCTTAGCACACTAGAGAGACTCAGCCTATTAGCAATGCTGTACAGTATATACGCCCAGTTTCGCGCGTCAGTCGCCCAGATCGTTGCATACTAGAGCGACTCTGCCTATTAACAATGCTATACAGTATATACGCCCAGTGTCCCGCTCAGTCGCCCAGAGCTTAGCATAATAGAGCGACTCTGCCTATTAGCAATGCTATACAGTATATACGCCCAATGTCAAACGTCAGTCGCCCAGATCTTTGCGTACTAGAGCGATTCAGCCTATTAGCAATGCTATACAGTATATACGCCCAGTGCCGCGCGTCAGTCGCCCAAGGCTTTGCATACTAGAGCGACTCTGCATCTGAACAATGCTATACAGTATATACGCCCAGTGTCGCGCGTCAGTCGCCTAGAGCTTTGCATACTAGAGCGACTCTGCATATTAGCAATGTTATACAGTATATACGCCCAGTGCGCTCTCAATCGCCCAGAGCTTAGCATACTAGAGCGACTCTGCCTAATAGAAATGCTATAAAGTATATACGCCCCTTGACGTGCTCAGTCGCCCAGAGCTTACATACAAGGGCGACTCTGCCTATTAGCAATGCTATAAACTATATACGCCCAGTGTCGCGCTCAGTCGCCAGAGCTTAGCATACTAGAGCGACTCAGACGATTAGCAATGCTGTACAGTATATACGACCAGTGTCGCGCGTCAGTCGCCCAGACCTTTGCATACTAGAGCGACACTGCCTATTAGCAATGCTATACAGTATATACGCCAAGTGTCCCGCTCAGTCGCCCAGAGCTTAGCATACTAGAGCGACTCTGCCTATTAGCAATGCTATACAGTATATACGCTCAGTGTCGAGCTCAGTCGCCAGAGCTTAGCATACTAGAGCGACACAGCCTATTAGCAATGCTATACAGTATATATGCCCAGTGTCCCGCTCAGTCGCCAGAGCTTAGCATACTAGAGCGACTCTGCCTATTAGCAATGCTATACAGTATATACGCTCAGTGTCGAGCTCAGTCGCCAGAGCTTAGCATACTAGAGCGACTCAGCCTATTAGCAATGCTATACAGTATATACGCTCAGTGTCATGATCAGTCGCCCAGAGCTTACATACAAGAGCGAATCTGCCTATTAGCAATGCTATACTGTTTATACGCCTAGTGTCGCGCTTCAGTCGCCCAGAGCTTTGCATAATAGAGCGACTTTGCCTATTAGCAATGCTGTACAGTATGTAAGCCCAGTGCCGCGCGTCAGTCGCCCATGGCTTTGCATACTAGAGCGACTCTGCCTCTGAGCAATGCTATACAGTATATACGCCCAGTGTCGCGCGTCAGTCGCCTCGAGCTTTGCATACTAGGGCGACTCTGCCTATTAGCAATGCTATACAGTATATACGCCCAGTGCGCGCTCAATCGCCCAGAGCTTGGCATACTAGAGCGACTCTGCCTATTAGCAATGCTATAATATATATACGCCCCTTTTCGTGCTCAGTCGCCCAGAGCTTACATACAAGGGCGACTCTGCCTATTAGCAATGCTATAAACTATATACGCCCATTGTCGTGCTCAGTCGCCAGAGCTTAGCATACTAGAGCGACTCAGACTATTAGCAATGCTGTACAGTATATACGCCCAGTGTCGCGCGTCAGTCGCCCAGATCTTTGCATACTATAGCGCCTCTGCCTATTAGCAATGCTATACAGTATATACGCCCAGTGTCGCGCTAAGTCGCCAGAGCTTAGCATACTAGAGCGACTCTGCCTATTAGCAATGCTATACAGTAGATAGGCCCAGTGTCCCGCTCAGTCGCCCATAGCTTAGCAAACTAGAGCGACTCAGCCTATTAGCAATGCTATACACTATATACGTCCAGTGACGAGCACCGTCGCCCAGAGCTTAGCATACTAGAGCGACTCTGCCTATTAGCAATGCTATCCACAATATACACCCAGTGTCGCGCTCAGTCGCCCACAGCTTAGCATACTAGAGCGACTCTGCCTATTAGCAATGCTATAGAGTATACACGCCCAGTGTCGCGCTCAGTCGCCAGAGCTTAGGATACTAGAGCGACTCTGCCTATTAGCAATGCTATACAGTGTATACGCCCAGTGTCGCGCTCAGTCGCCCAGAGCTTAGCATACTAGAGCGACTCTGCCTATTAGCAATGCTATACAGTATATACGCCCAGTGTCGCGCGTCTGTCGCCCAAACCTTAGCATACTTGAGCGACTCTGCCTACTAGCAATGCTATACAGTATATACGCCCAGTGTCGCGCGTCAGTCGCCCAGAGTTTTGCATACGAGATCGAATCTGCCTATTAGCAATGCTATGCAGTATATACGCCCAGTTTCGGGCGGCAGTCGCCCAGAGCATTGCATACTAGAGCGACTCTGCCTATTAGCAATGCAATACAGTATATACGCCCAGTGTCGCGCGTCAGGCGCCCAGAGCTTAGCATACTAGAGCGACTCTGCATATTAGCAATGCTATACAGTATATACGCCCAGTGTCGCGCGTCAGTCGCCCAGAGCTTTGAATACTCGAGCGAATGTGCCTATTAGCAATGCTATACAGAATATACACCCAGTGTCACGCGTCAGTCGCCCAAAGCTTAGCATACTAGAGAGACTCTGCCTATTAGCAATGCATACATTATATACGCCCAGTGTCGCGCTCAGTCGCCCAGAACCTAGCATACTAGAGCGTCTCTGCCTATTAGCAATGCTATACAGTATATACGCCCACTGTCGCGCTCAGTCGCCCAGAGCCTAGCATTCTAGAGCTACTCTGCCTATTAGCAATTCTATAGAGTATGTACGCCCAGTGTCGCGCTAAGTCGCCCACAGTATAGCATACTAGATCGGCTCTGTCTATTAAAATTGCTATACAGTCATTACGCCCAGTGTCGCGCTCAGTCGCCCAGGGCTTACATACAAGAGCGAGTCTGCCTATTAGCAACGCTATACTGTTTATACGCCTAGTTTCGCGCTTCAGTCGCCCAGAGCTTTGCATAATAGAGCGACTTTGCCTATTAGCAATGTTGTACAGTATATACGCCCAGTGTCGCGCTCAGTCGCCAGAGCTTAGCATACCAGAACGACTCTGCCTATTAGCAATGCTATACACTATATACGTCCAGTGACGAGCACCGTCGCCCAGAGCTTAGCATACTTGAGCGACTCTGCCTATTAGCAATGATATACAGTATATACGCCCAGTGTCCCGCTCAGTCGCCCAGAGCTTAGCATACTAGAGCGACTCTGCCTATTAGCAATGCTATACAGTATATACGCCCAGTTTCGGGCGTCAGTCGCCCAGAGCATTGCATACTAGAGCGACTCTGCCTATTAGCAATGCAATACAGTATATACGCCCAGTGTCGCGCGTCAGGCGCCCAGAGCTTATCATACTAGAGCGACTCTGCCTATTAGCAATGCTATACAGTATATACGCCCAGTGTCGCGCTCAGTCGCCAGAGCTTAGCATACTAGATCGACTCTGCCTATTAGCAATGCTGTACAGTATATACGCCCAGTGCGCGCTCAATCGCCCAGAGCTTGGCATACTAGAGCGACTCTGCCTGTTAGCAATGCTATAATATATATACGCCCCTTGTCGTGCTCAGTCGCCAGAGCTTAGCATACTAGAGCGACTCAGACTATTAGCAAAGCTGTACAGTATATACGCCCAGTTTCGCGCGTCAGTCGCCCAGATCTTTGCATACTAGAGCGCCTCTGCCTATTAGCAATGCTATACAGTATATACGCCCAGTGTCGCGCTCAGTCGCCAGAGCTTAGCATACTAGAGCGACTCTGCCTATTAGCAATGCTATAAAGTATATAGGCCCAGTGTCCCGCTCAGTCGCTCATAGCTTAGCATACTAGAGCGACTCAGCCTATTAGCAATGCTATACACTATATACGTCCAATGACGAGCACCGTCGCCCAAAGCTTAGCATACTAGAGCGACTCTGTCTACTAGCAATGCTATACACAATATACACCCAGTGTCGCGCTCAGTCGCCCACAGCTTAGCACACTAGAGCGACTCTGCCTATTAGCAATGCTATACAGTATACTCGCCCAGTGTCGCGCTCAGTCGCCAGAGCTTAGGATACTAGAGCGACTCTGCCTATTAGCAATGCTATACAGTGTATACGCCCAGTGTCGCGCTCAGTCACCCAGAGCTTAGCATACTAGAGCGACACTGCCTATTAGCAATGCTATACAGTATATACGCCCAGTGTCGCGCGTCTGTTGCCCAAACCTTAGCATACTTGAGCGACTCTGCCTACTAGCAATGCTATACAGTATATACGCCCAGGGTCGCGCGTCAGTCGCCCAGAGTTTTGCATACGAGATCGAATCGGCCTATTAGCAATGCTATGCAGTATATACGCCCAGTGTCGGGCGTCAGTCGCCCAGAGCATTGCATACTAGAGCGACTCTGCCTATTAGCAATGCAATACAGTATATACGCCCAGTGTCGCGCGTCAGGCGCCCAGAGCTTAGCATACTAGAGCGACTCTGCCTATTAGCAATGCTATACAGTATATACGCCCAGTGTCGCGCGTCAGTCGCCCAGAGCTTTGAATACTCGAGCGAATGTGCCTATTAGCAATGCTATACAGTATATACACCCAGTGTCACGCGTCAGTCGCCCAAAGCTTAGCATACTAGAGAGACTCTGCCTATTAGCAATGCATACAGTATATACGCCCAGTGTCGCGCTCAGTCGCCCAGAACCTAGCATACTAGAGCGTCTCTGCCTATAAGCAATGCTATACAGTATATACGCCCACTGTCGCGCTCAGTCGCCCAGAGCCTAGCATTCTAGAGCTACTCTGCCTATTAGCAATTCTATAGAGTATGTACGCCCAGTGTCGCGCTCAGTCGCCCACAGCATAGCATACTAGATCGGCTCTGTCTATTAAAATTGCTATACGGTCATTACGCCCAGTGTCGCGCTTAGTCGACCAGAGCATATCAAACTAGAGGGACTCTGCCTATTAGCAATGCTATACAGTATATAAGCCCAGTGACGCGTACAGTCGCCCAGAGCTTAGCATGCTAGAGCGACTCCGCCTATGGGCAATGCTATACAGTATATACGCCCAGTGTCGCGCGCTAGTCGCCAGACCTTAGCATACTAGAGCAATTCTGCCTATTAGCAATGCTATAAAATATATACCCCGATTATCGCGCACAGTCGCCCAACGCTTAGCATACTAGAGCGGCTCTGTCTATTAGCAATGCTATACAGTATACCCACCCAGTGTCGCGCTCAGTCGCCCAGAGCTTACATACAAGAGCGAGTCTGCCTATTAGCAACGCTATACTGTTTATACGCCTAGTGTCGCGCTTCAGTCGCCCAGAGCTTTGCGTAATAGAGCGACTTTGCCTATTAGCAAGGTTGTACAGTATATACGCCCAGTGTCGCGCGTCAGTCGCCCAGATCTTTGCATTTTAGAACGACTCTGCCTATTAGCAATGCTATACAGTATATACGCCCAGTGTCGCGCTCAGTCGCAAGAGCTTAGCATACTAGAACGACTCTGCCTATTAGCAATGCTATACACTATATACGTCCAGTGACGAGCACCGTCGCCCAGAGCTTAGCATACTTGAGCGACTCTGCCTATTAGCAATGCTATACAGTATATACGCCCAGTGTCGCACTCAGTCGCCCAGAGCTTAGCATAATAGAGCGACTCTGCTTATTAGCAATGCTATACAGTATATACGCCCAGTTTCGCGCGTCAGGCGCCCAGAGCTTAGCATACTAGAGCGACTCTGCCTAATAGCAATGCTATACAGTATATACGCCCAGTGTCGCGCTCAGTCGCCAGAGCTTAGCATACTAGATCGACTCTGCCTATTAGCAAAGCTATACAGTATATACACCCAGTGTCGCGCTCAGTCGCCCAGAGCTTAGCATACTAGAGCGACTCTGCCTATTAGCAATGCTATACAGTATATACGCCCAGTTTCGGGCGTCAGTCACCCAGAGCATTGCATACTAGAGCGACTCTGCCTATTAGCAATGCTATACAGTATATACACCCAGTGTCGCGCTCAGTCGCCCAGAGCTTAGCATACTAGAGCGACTCTGCCTATTAGCAATGCTATACAGTATATACGCCCATTTTCGGGCGTCAGTCAGCCAGAGCATTGCATACTAGAGCGACTCTGCCTATTAGCAATGCTATACAGTATACACCCCCACTGTCGCGCACAGTCGCCCAGAGCTTAGCATACTAGAGCGACTCTGCCTATTAGCAATGCTATACAGTATATACGCCCAGTGTCGCGCGTCAGGCGCCCAGAGCTTAGCATACTACAGCGACTCTGCCTATTAGCAATGCTATACAGTATATACACCCAGTGTCGCGCTCAGTCGCCAGAGCTTAGCATACTAGATCGACTCTGCCTATTAGCAATGCTATACAGTATATACACCCAGTGTCGCGCTCAGTCGCCCAGAGCTTAGCATACTAGAGCGACTCTGCCTATTAGCAATGCTATACAGTATATACGCCCAGTGTCGCGCGTCAGTCGCCCTAGCCTTAGCATACTTGAGCGACTCTGCCTACTAGCAATGCTATATAGTATATACGCCCAGTGTCGCGCGTCAGTCGCCCAGAGTTTTGCATACGAGATCGAATCTGCCTATTAGCAATGCTATACAGTATATACGCCCAGTTTCGGGCGTCAGTCGCCCAGAGCATTGCATACTAGAGCGACTCTGCCTATTAGCAATGCAATACAGTATATACGCCCAGTGTCGCGCGTCAGGCGCCCAGAGCTTAGCATACTAGAGCGACTCTGCCTATTAGCAATGCTATACAGTATATACGCCCAGTGTCGCGCTCAGTCGCCAGAGCTTAGCATACTAGATCGACTCTGCCTATTAGCAATGCTATACAGTATATACAACCAGTGTCGCGCTCAGTCGCCAGAGCTTAGCATACTAGAGCGACTCAGACTATTAGCAATGCTGTACAGTATATACGCCCGGTGTCGCGCGTCAGTCGCCCAGATCCTTGCATACTAGAGCGACTCTGCCTATTAGCAATAATATACAGTATATACGCCCAGTGTCGCGCTCAGTCGCCAGAGCTTAGCATACTAGAGCGACTCTGCCTATTAGCAATGCTATACAGTATATACGCCCAGTGTCCCGCTCAGTCGCCCATAGCTTAGCATACTAGAGCGATTCTGCCTAATAGCAATGCTATACACTATATACGTCCAGTGACGATCACCGTCGCCCAGAGCTAAGCATACTAGATCGACTCTGCCTATTAGCAATGCTATACAGTATATACACCCAGTGTCGCGCTCAGTCGCCAGAGCTTAGCATACTAGAGCGACTCAGACTATTAGCAATGCTGTACAGTATATACGCCCAGTGTCGCGCGTCAGTCGCCCAGATCCTTGCATACTAGAGCGACTCTGCCTATTAGCAATGCTATACAGTATATACGCCCAGTGTCGCGCTCAGTCGCCAGAGCTTAGCATACTAGAGCGACTCTGCCTATTAGCAATGCTATACAGTATATACGCCCAGTGTCCCGCTCAGTCGCCCATAGCTTAGCATATTAGAGCGACTCTGCCTATTAGCAATGCTATACACAATATACGCCCAGTGTCGCGCTCAGTCGCCCACAGCTTAGCATACTAGAGCGACTCTCCCTATTAGCAATGCAATACAGTATACACGCCCAGTGTCGCGCTCAGTCGCCAGAGCTTGGCATACTAGAGCGACTCTGCCTATTAGCAATGCTATACAGTATATACGCCCAGTGTCCCGCTCAGTCGACCAGAGCTTTGCATACTAGAGCGACTCTGCCTATTAGCAATGCTATACAGTATATAGGCTCAGTGTCGCGCTCAGTCGCCAGAGCTTAGCATACTTGAGCGACTCTGCCTATTAGCAATGCAATACAGTATATACGCCCAGTGTCCCGCTCAGTCGCCCAGAGCTTAGCATACTAGAGCGACTCTGCCTATTAGCAATGCTATACTGTTTATACGCCCAGTGTCGCGCGTCAGTCGCCCAAACCTTAGCATACTTGAGCGACTTTGCCTACTAGCAATGCTATACAGTATATACGCCCAGTGTCGCGCGTCAGTCACCCAGACTTTTGCATAGGAGATCGAATCTGCCTATTAGCAATGCTATACAGTATATACGCCCAGTGTCGCGCTCAGCCGCCCAGATCTTACATACAAGAGCGACTCTGCCTATTAGCAATGCTATACTGTTTATACGCCTAGTGTCGCGCTTCAGTCGCCCAGAGCTATGCATAATAGAGCGACTTTGCCTATTAGCAATGCTGTACAGTATATACGCCCAGTGTCGCGCGTCAGTCACCCAGATCTTTGCATAATAGAACGAAACTGCCTATTAGCAATGCTATACAGTATATACGCCCAGTGTCGCGCTCAGTCGCCAGAGCTTAGCATACTAGAACGACTCTGCCTATTAGCAATGCTATACACTATATAATTCCTGTGACGAGCACCGTCGCCCAGAGCTTAGCATACTAGAGCGACTCTGCCTATTAGCAATGCTATACAGTATATACGCCCAGTGTCGCACTCAGTCGCCCAGAGCTTAGCATAATAGAGCGACTCTGCTTATTAGCAATGCTATACTGTATATACGCCCAGTGTCGTGCTCAGTCGCCCTGAGCTTACATACAAGGGCGACTCTGCCTATTAGCAATGCTATACACTATATACGCCCAGTGTCGCGCTCAGTCGCCAGAGCTTAGCACACTAGAGAGACTCAGCTTTTTAGCAATGCTGTACAGTATATACGCCCAGTGTCGCGGGTCAGTCGCCCAGATCTTTGCATACTAGAGCGACTCTGCCTATTAGCAATGCTATACAGTATATACACCCAGTGTCCCGCTCAGTCGCCCAGAGCTTTGCATACTAGAGCGACTCTGGCTATTAGCAATGCTATACAGTATATACGCCCAGTGTCGCGCTCATTCGCCCAGAACCTAGCATACTAGAGCGACTCTGCCTATTAGCAATGCTATACAGTATATACGCCCACTGCCGCGCTCAGTCGCCCAGAGCCTAGCATCATAGAGCTACTCTGCCTATTAGCAATTCTATAGAGTATATACGCCCAGTGTCGCGCTCAGTCGCCCACAGCATAGCATACTAGATCGGCTCTCTCTATTAACAATGCTATACAGTCATTACGCCCAGTGTCGCGCTTAGTCGGCCAGAGCATATCAATCTAGAGGGACTCTGCCTATTAGCAATGCTATACAGTATATACGCCCAGTGTCGCGTACAGTCGCCCAGAGCTTAGCTTGCTAGAGCGCCTCCGCCTATGGGCAATGCTATACAGTATATACGCCCAGTGTCGCACGCTGGTTGCCAGAGCTTAGCATACTAGAGCAATTCCGCCTATTAGCAACGCTATACAATATATACCCCGATTATCGCGCACAATCGCCCAACGCTTAGCATACTAGAGTGGCTCTGCCTATTAGCAATGCTATACAGTGTACCCACCCAGTGTCGCGCTCAGTCGCCCAGAGCTTACATACAAGAGCGAGTCGGCCTATTAGCAATGCTATACTGTTTATACGCCTAGTGTCGCGCTTCAGTCGCCCAGAGCTTTGCATAAAAGAGCGACTTTGCCTATTAGCAATGCTGTACAGTATATACGCCCAGTGTCGCGCGTCAGTCGACCAGATCTTTGCATAATAGAACGACTCTGCCTATTAGCAATTCTATACAGTATATACGCCCAGTGTCGCGCTCAGTCGCCAGAGCTTAGCATACTAGTACGACTGTGCCTATTAGCAATGCTATACACTATATACGTCCAGTGACGAGCATCGTCGCCCAGAGCTTAGCATACTAGAGCGACTCTGCCTATTAGCAATGCTATACAGTATATACGCGCAGTGTCGCACTCTGTCTTCCAGAGCTTAGCATAATAGAGCGACTCTGCTTATTAGCAATGCTATACAGTATATACGCCCAGTGACGTGCTCAGTCGCCCAGAGCTTACATACAAGTGCGACTCTGCCTATTAGCAATGCTATACAGTATATACGCCTAGTGTCTCGCTCAGTCGCCAGAGCTTAGCACACTAGAGAGACTCAGCAAATTAGCAATGCTGTACAGTATATACGCCCAGTGTCGCGCGTCAGTCGCCCAGATCTTTGCATACTAGAGCGACTCTGCCTATTAGCAATGCTATACAGTATATACGCCCAGTGTCGCGCTCAGTCGCCAGAGCTTAGAATAATAGAGCGACTCAGCCTATTATCAATGCTATACAGTATATACGCCCAGTGTCGCGCGTCAGTCGCCTAGAGCTGTGCATACTAGAGCGACTCTGCCTATTAGCAATGCTATAAATTATATACGCCCCTTGTCGTGCTCAGTCGCCCAGAGCTTACATACAAGGGCGACTCTACCTATTAGCATTGCTATAAACTATATACGCCCTGTGTCGCGCTCAGTCGCCAGAGCTTAGCATAATAGAGCGACTCAGACTATTATCAATGCCGTACAGTATATACGCACAGTGTCGCGCGCCAGTCGCCCAGATCGTTGCATACTAGAGCGAGTCTGCCTATTTGCAATGCTATACAGTATATACGCCCAGTGTCGCGCTCAGTCGCCAGAGCTTAGCATACTAGAGCGACTCTGCCTATTAGCAATGCTATACAGTATATACGCCCAGTGTCCCGCTCAGTCGCGCATAGCTTAGCATACTAGAGCGACTCTGCCTATTAGCAATGCTATACACTATATACGTCCAGTTACGAGCACCGTCGCCCAGAGCTTAGTATACTAGAGCGACTCTGCCTATTAGCAATGCTATACACAATATACGCCCAGTGTCCCGCTCAGTCGCCCAGAGCTTAGCATACTAGAGCGACTCCGCCTATTAGCAATGCTATACAGTATATACGCTCAGTGTCGCGCTCAGTCGCCAGAGCTTAGCATACTTGAGCGACTCTGCCTATTAGCAATGCAATACAGTATATACGCCCAGTGTCCCGCTCAGTCGCCCAGAGCTTAGCATACTAGAGCGACTCTGCATATTAGCAATGCTATACAGTATAAACGCCCAGTGTCGCGCGTCAGTCGCCCAAACCTTAGCATACTTGAGCGACTCTGCCTACTAGCAATGCTATACCGTATATACGCCCAGTGTCGCGCGTCAGTCGCCCAGAGTTTTGCATACGAGATCGACTCTGCCTATTAGCAATGCTATACAGTATATACGCCCAGTTTCGGGCGTCAGTCGCCCAGAGCATTGCATACTAGAGCGACTCTGCCTATTAGCAATGCAATACAGTATATACGCCCAGTGTCGCGCGTCAGACGTCCAGAGCTTAGCATACTAGAGCGACTCTGCCTATTAGCAATGCTATACAGTATATACGCCCAATGTCGCACGTCAGTCGCCCAGATCTTTGCGTACTAGAGCGACTCAGCCTATTAGCAATGCTATACAGAATATACGCCCAGTGCCGCGCGTCAGTCGCCCAAGCCTTTGCATACTAGAGCGACTCTGCATCTGAGCAATGCTATACAGTATATACGCCCAGTTTCGCGCGTCAGTCGCCTAGAGCTTTGCATACTAGAGCGACTCTGCCTATTAGGAATGTTATACAGTATATACGCCCAGTGCGCTCTCAAGCGTCCAGAGCTTAGCATACTAGAGCGACTCTGCCTATTAGAAATGCTATAAAGTATATACGCCCCTTGACGTGCTCAGTCGCCCAGAGCTTACATACAAGGGCGACTCTGCCTATTAGCAATGCTATAAACTATATACGCCCAGTGTCGCGCTCAGTCGCCAGAGCTTAGCATACTAGAGCGACTCAGACGATTAGCAATGCTGTACAGTATATACGCCCAGTGTCGCGCGTCAGTCGCCCAGACCTTTGCATACTAGAGCGACTCTGCCTATTAGCAATGCTATACAGTATATACGCCCAGTGTCCCGCTCAGTCGCCCAGAGCTTAGCATACTAGAGCGACTCTGCATATTAGCAATGCTATACAGTATATACGCTCAGTGTCGAGCTCAGTCGCCAGAGCTTAGCATACTAGAGCGACTCAGCCTATTAGCAATGCTATACAGTATATATGCCCAGTGTCCCGCTCAGTCGCCAGAGCTTAGCATACTAGAGCGACTCTGCCTATTAGCAATGCTATACAGTATATACGCTCAGTGTCGAGCTCAGTCGCCAGAGCTTAGCATACTAGAGCGACTCAGCCTATTAGCAATGCTATACAGTATATACGCTCAGTGTCATGCTCAGTCGCCCAGAGCTTACATACAAGAGCGAATCTGCCTATTAGCAATGCTATACTGTTTATACGCCTAGTGTCGCGCTTCAGTCGCCCAGAGCTTTGCATAATAGAGCGACTTTGCCTATTAGCAATGCTGTACAGTATGTAAGCCCAGTGCCGCGCGTCAGTCGCCCATGGCTTTGCATACTAGAGCGACTCTGCCTCTGAGCAATGCTATACAGTATATACGCCCAGTGTCGCGCGTCAGTCGCCTAGAGCTTTGCATACTAGAGCGACTCTGCCTATTAGCAATGCTATACAGTATATACGCCCAGTGCGCGCTCAATCGCCCAGAGCTTGGCATACTAGAGCGACTCTGCCTATTAGCAATGCTATATTATATATACGCCCCTTGTCGTGCTCAGTCGCCCAGAGCTTACATACAAGGGCGACTCTGCCTATTAGCAATGCTATAAACTATATAAGCCCATTGTCGTGCTCAGTCGCCAGAGCTTAGCATACTAGAGCGACTCAGACTATTAGCAATGCTGTACAGTATATACGCCCAGTGTCGCGCGTCAGTCGCCCAGATCTTTGCATACTATAGCGCCTCTGCCTATTAGCAATGCTATACAGTATATACGCCCAGTGTCGCGCTCAGTCGCCAGAGCTTAGCATACTAGAGCGACTCTGCCTATTAGCAATGCTATACAGTATATAGGCCCAGTGTCCCGCTCAGTCGCCCATAGCTTAGCAAACTAGAGCGACTCAGCCTATTAGCAATGCTATACACTATATACGTCCAGTGACGAGCACCGTCGCCCAGAGCTTAGCATACTAGAGCGACTCTGCCTATTAGCAATGCTATCCACAATATACACCCAGTGTCGCGCTCAGTCGCCCTCAGCTTAGCATACTAGAGCGACTCTGCCTATTAGCAATGCTATACAGTATACACGCCCAGTGTCGCGCTCAGTCGCCAGAGCTTAGGATACTAGAGCGACTCTGCCTATTAGCAATGCTATACAGTGTATACGCCCAGTGTCGCGCTCAGTCGCCCAGAGCTTAGCATACTAGAGCGACTCTGCCTATTAGCAATGCTATACAGTATATACGCCCAGTGTCGCGCGTCTGTCGCCCAAACCTTAGCATACTTGAGCGACTCTGCCTACTAGCAATGCTATACAGTATATACGCCCAGTGTCGCCCGTCAGTCGCCCAGAGTTTTGCATACGAGATCGAATCTGCCTATTAGCAATGCTATGCAGTATATACGCCCAGTTTCGGGCGGCAGTCGCCCAGAGCATTGCATACTAGAGCGACTCTGCCTATTAGCAATGCAATACAGTATATACGCCCAGTGTCGCGCGTCAGGCGCCCAGAGCTTAGCATACTAGAGAGACTCTGCCTATTAGCAATGCATACAGTATATACGCCCAGTGTCGCGCTCAGTCGCCCAGAACCTAGCATACTAGAGCGTCTCTGCCTATTAGCAATGCTATACAGTATATACGCCCACTGTCGCGCTCAGTCGCCCAGGGCCTAGCATTCTAGAGCTACTCTGCCTATTAGCAATTCTATAGAGTATGTACGCCCAGTGTCGCTCTAAGTCGCCCACAGTATAGCATACTAGATCGGCTCTGTCTATTAAAATTGCTATACAGTCATTACGCCCAGTGTCGCGCTTAGTCGACCAGAGCATATCAAACTCGAGGGACTCTGCCTATTAGCAATGCTATACAGTATATACGCCCAGTGACGCGTACAGTCGCCCAGAGCTTAGCATGCTAGAGCGACTCCGCCTATGGGCAATGCTATACAGTATATACGCCCAGTGTCGCACGCTAGTCGCCAGACCTTAGCATACTAGAGCAATTCTGCCTATTAGCAATGCTATAAAATATATACCCCGATTATCGCGCACAGTCGCCCAACGCTTAGCATACTAGAGCGGCTCTGCCTATTAGCAATGCTATACAGTATACCCACCCAGTGTCGCGCTCAGTCGCCCAGGGCTTACATACAAGAGCGAGTCTGCCTATTAGCAACGCTATACTGTTTATACGCCTAGTGTCGCGCTTCAGTCGCCCAGAGCTTTGCATAATAGAACGACTCTGCCTATTAGCAATGCTATACACTATATACGTCCAGTGACGAGCACCGTCGCCCAGAGCTTAGCATACTTGAGCGACTCTGCCTATTAGCAATGATATACAGTATATACGCCCAGTGTCCCGCTCAGTCGCCCAGAGCTTAGCATACTAGAGCGACTCTGCCTATTAGCAATGCTATACAGTATATACGCCCAGTTTCGGGCGTCAGTCGCCCAGAGCATTGCATACTAGAGCGATTCTGCCTATTAGCAATGCAATACAGTATATACGCCCAGTGTCGCGCGTCAGGCGCCCAGAGCTTATCATACTAGAGCGACTCTGCCTATTAGCAATGCTATACAGTATATACGCCCAGTGTCGCGCTCAGTCGCCAGAGCTTAGCATACTAGATCGACTCTGCCTATTAGCAATGCTGTACAGTATATACGCCCAGTGCCGCGCGTCAGTCGCCCATGGCTTTGCATACTAGAGCGACTCTGCCTCTGAGCAATGCTATAAAGTATATACGCCCAGTGTCGCGCGTCAGTCGCCTAGAGCTTTGCATACTAGAGCGACTCTGCCTATTAGCAATGCTATACAGTATATCCGCCCAGTGCGCGCTCAATCGCCCAGAGCTTGGCATACTAGAGCGACTCTGCCTGTTAGCAATGCCATAATATATATACGCCCCTTGTCGTGCTCAGTCGCCAGAGCTTAGCATACTAGAGCGACTCAGACTATTAGCAAAGCTGTACAGTATATACGCCCAGTTTCGCGCGTCAGTCGCCCAGATCTTTGCATACTAGAGCGCCTCTGCCTATTAGCAATGCTATACAGTATATACGCCCAGTGTCGCGCTCAGTCGCCAGAGCTTAGCATACTAGAGCGACTCTGCCTATTAGCAATGCTATAAAGTATATAGGCCCAGTGTCCCGCTCAGTCGCTCATAGCTTAGCATACTAGAGCGACTCAGCCTATTAGCAATGCTATACACTATATACGTCCAGTGACGAGCACCGTCGCCCAAAGCTTAGCATACTAGAGCGACTCTGTCTACTAGCAATGCTATACACAATATACACCCAGTGTCGCGCTCAGTCGCCCACAGCTTAGCACACTAGAGCGACTCTGCCTATTAGCAATGCTATACAGTATACTCGCCCAGTGTCGCGCTCAGTCGCCAGTGCTTAGGATACTAGAGCGACTCTGCCTATTAGCAATGCTATACAGTGTATACGCCCAGTGTCGCGCTCAGTCACCCAGAGCTTAGCATACTAGAGCGACACTGCCTATTAGCAATGCTATACAGTATATACGCCCAGTGTCGCGCGTCTGTCGCCCAAACCTTAGCATACTTGAGCGACTCTGCCTACTAGCAATGCTATACAGTATATACGCCCAGGGTCGCGCGTCAGTCGCCCAGAGTTTTGCATACGAGATCGAATCTGCCTATTAGCAATGCTATGCAGTATATACGCCCAGTGTCGGGCGTCAGTCGCCCAGAGCATTGCATACTAGAGCGACTCTGCCTATTAGCAATGCAATACAGTATATACGCCCAGTGTCGCGCGTCAGGCGCCCAGAGCTTAGCATACTAGAGCGACTCTGCCTATTAGCAATGCTATACAGTATATACGCCCAGTGTCGCGCGTCAGTCGCCCAGAGCTTTGAATACTCGAGCGAATGTGCCTATTAGCAATGCTATACAGTATATACACCCAGTGTCACGCGTCAGTCGCCCAAAGCTTAGCATACTAGAGAGACTCTGCCTATTAGCAATGCATACAGTATATACGCCCAGTGTCGCGCTCAGTCGCCCAGAACCTAGCATAATAGAGCGTCTCTGCCTATTAGCAATGCTATACAGTATATACGCCCACTGTCGCGCTCAGTCGCCCAGAGCCTAGTATTCTAGAGCTACTCTGCCTATTAGCAATTCTATAGAGTATGTACGCCCAGTGTCGCGCTCAGTCGCCCACAGCATAGCATACTAGATCGGCTCTGTCTATTAAAATTGCTATACGGTCATTACGCCCAGTGTCGCGCTTAGTCGACCAGAGCATATCAAACTAGAGGGACTCTGCCTATTAGCAATGCTATACAGTATATACGCCCAGTGACGCGTACAGTCGCCCAGAGCTTAGCATGCTAGAGCGACTCCGCCTATGGGCAATGCTATACAGTATATACGCCCAGTGTCGCACGCTAGTCGCCAGACCTTAGCATACTAGAGCAATTCTGCCTATTAGCAATGCTATACAATATATACCCCGATTATCGCGCACAGTCGCCCAACGCTTAGCATACTAGAGCGGCTCTGTCTATTAGCAATGCTATACAGTATACCCACCCAGTGTCGCGCTCAGTCGCCCAGAGCTTACATACAAGAGCGAGTCTGCCTATTAGCAACGCTATACTGTTTATACGCCTAGTGTCGCGCTTCAGTCGCCCAGAGCTTTGCATAATAGAGCGACTTTGCCTATTAGCAATGTTGTACAGTATATACGCCCAGTGTCGCGCGTCAGTCGCCCAGATCTTTGCATTTTAGAACGACTCTGCCTATTAGCAATGCTATACAGTATATACGCCCAGTGTCGCGCTCAGTCGCCAGAGCTTAGCATACTAGAACGACTCTGCCTATTAGCAATGCTATACACTATACACGTCCAGTGACGAGCACCGTCGCCCAGAGCTTAGCATACTTGAGCGACTCTGCCTATTAGCAATGCTATACAGTATATACGCCCAGTGTCGCACTCAGTCGCCCAGAGCTTAGCATAATAGAGCGACTCTGCTTATTAGCAATGCTATACAGTATATACGCCCAGTTTCGCGCGTCAGGCGCCCAGAGCTTAGCATACTAGAGCGACTCTGCCTATTAGCAATGCTATACAGTATATACGCCCAGTGTCGCGCTCAGTCGCCAGAGCTTAGCATACTAGATCGACTCTGCCTATTAGCAAAGCTATACAGTATATACACCCAGTGTCGCGCTCAGTCGCCCAGAGCTTAGCATACTAGAGCGACTCTGCCTATTAGCAATGCTATACAGTATATACGCCCAGTTTCGGGCGTCAGTCACCCAGAGCATTGCATACTAGAGCGACTCTGCCTATTAGCAATGCTATACAGTATATACACCCAGTGTCGCGCTCAGTCGCCCAGAGCTTAGCATACTAGAGCGACTCTGCCTATTAGCAATGCTATACAGTATATACGCCCATTTTCGGGCGTCAGTCACCCAGAGCATTGCATACTAGAGCGACTCTGCCTATTAGCAATGCTATACAGTATACACCCCCACTGTCAAGCACAGTCGCCCAGAGCTTAGCATACTAGAGCGACTCTGCCTATTAGCAATGCTATACAGTATATACGCCCAGTGTCGCGCGTCAGGCGCCCAGAGCTTAGCATACTAGAGCGACTCTGCCTATTAGCAATGCTATACAGTATATACGCCCAGTGTCGCGCTCAGTCGCCAGAGCTTAGCATACTAGATCGACTCTGCCTATTAGCAATGCTATACAGTATATACACCCAGTGTCGCGCTCAGTCGCCCAGAGCTTAGCATACTAGAGCGACTCTGCCTATTAGCAATGCTATACAGTATATACGCCCAGTGTCGCGCGTCAGTCGCCCAAGCCTTAGCATACTTGAGCGACTCTGCCTACTAGCAATGCTATACAGTATATACGCCCAGTGTCGCGCGTCAGTCGCCCAGAGTTTTGCATACGAGATCGAATCTGCCTATTAGCAATGCTATACAGTATATACGCCCAGTTTCGGGCGTCAGTCGCCCAGAGCATTGCATACTAGAGCGACTCTGCCTATTAGCAATGCAATACAGTATATACGCCCAGTGTCGCGCGTCAGGCGCCCAGAGCTTAGCATACTAGAGCGACTCTGCCTATTAGCAATGCTATACAGTATATACGCCCAGTGTCGCGCTCAGTCGCCAGAGCTTAGCATACTAGATCGACTCTGCCTATTAGCAATGCTATACAGTATATACACCCAGTGTCGCGCTCAGTCGCCAGAGCTTAGCATACTAGAGCGACTCAGACTATTAGCAATGCTGTACAGTATATACGCCCGGTGTCGCGCGTCAGTCGCCCAGATCCTTGCATACTAGAGCGACTTTGCCTATTAGCAATGCTATACAGTATATACGCCCAGTGTCGCGCTCAGTCGCCAGAGCTTAGCATACTAGAGCGACTCTGCCTATTAGCAATGCTATACAGTATATACGCCCAGTGTCCCGCTCAGTCGCCCATAGCTTAGCATACTAGAGCGATTCTGCCTAATAGCAATGCTATACACTATATACGTCCAGTGACGATCACCGTCGCCCAGAGCTAAGCATACTAGATCGACTCTGCCTATTAGCAATGCTATACAGTATATACACCCAGTGTCGCGCTCCGTCGCCAGAGCTTAGCATACTAGAGCGACTCAGACTATTAGCAATGCTGTACAGTATATACGCCCAGTGTCGCGCGTCAGTCGCCCAGATCCTTGCATACTAGAGCGACTCTGCCTATTAGCAATGCTATACAGTATATACGCCCAGTGTCGCGCTCAGTCGCCAGAGCTTAGCATACTAGAGCGACTCTGCCTATTAGCAATGCTATACAGTATATACGCCCAGTGTCCCGCTCAGTCGCCCATAGCTTAGCATACTAGAGCGACTCTGCCTATTAGCAATGCTATACACAATATACGCCCAGTGTCGCGCTCAGTCGCCCACAGCTTAGCATACTAGAGCGACTCTCCCTATTAGCAATGCTATACAGTATACACGCCCAGTGTCGCGCTCAGTCGCCAGAGCTTGGCATACTAGAGCGACTCTGCCTATTAGCAATGCTATACAGTATATACGCCCAGTGTCCCGCTCAGTCGACCAGAGCTTTGCATACTAGAGCGACTCTGCCTATTAGCAATGCTATACAGTATATAGGCTCAGTGTCGCGCTCAGTCGCCAGAGCTTAGCATACTTGAGCGACTCTGCCTATTAGCAATGCAATACAGTATATACGCCCAGTGTCCCGCTCAGTCGCCCAGAGCTTAGCATACTAGAGCGACTCTGCCTATTAGCAATGCTATACTGTTTATACGCCCAGTGTCGCGCGTCAGTCGCCCAAACCTTAGCATACTTGAGCGACTTTGCCTACTAGCAATGCTATACAGTATATACGCCCAGTGTCGCGCGTCAGTCACCCAGACTTTTCCATAGGAGATCGAATCTGCCTATTAGCAATGCTATACAGTATATACGCCCAGTGTCGCGCTCAGCCGCCCAGATCTTACATACAAGAGCGACTCTGCCTATTAGCAATGCTATACTGTTTATACGCCTAGTGTCGCGCTTCAGTCGCCCAGAGCTTTGCATAATAGAGCGACTTTGCCTATTAGCAATGCTGTACAGTATATACGCCCAGTGTCGCGCGTCAGTCACCCAGATCTTTGCATAATAGAACGAAACTGCCTATTAGCAATGCTATACAGTATATACGCCCAGTGTCGCGCTCAGTCGCCAGAGCTTAGCATACTAGAACGACTCTGCCTATTAGCAATGCTATACACTATATAATTCCTGTGACGAGCACCGTCGCCCAGAGCTTAGCATACTAGAGCGACTCTGCCTATTAGCAATGCTATACAGTATATACGCCCAGTGTCGCACTCAGTCGCCCAGAGCTTAGCATAATAGAGCGACTCTGCTTATTAGCAATGCTATACTGTATATACGCCCAGTGTCGTGCTCAGTCGCCCAGAGCTTACATACAAGGGCGACTCTGCCTATTAGCAATGCTATACACTATATACGCCCAGTGTCGCGCTCAGTCGCCAGAGCTTAGCACACTAGAGAGACTCAGCTTATTAGCAATGCTGTACAGTATATACGCCCAGTGTCGCGGGTCAGTCGCCCAGATCTTTGCATACTAGAGCGACTCTGCCTATTAGCAATGCTATACAGTATATACGCCCAGTGTGCCGCTCAGTCGCCCAGAGCTTTGCATACTAGAGCGACTCTGGCTATTAGCAATGCTATACAGTATATACGCCCAGTGTCGCGCTCATTCGCCCAGAACCTAGCATACTAGAGCGACTCTGCCTATTAGCAATGCTATACAGTATATACGCCCACTGCCGCGCTCAGTCGCCCAGAGCCTAGCATACTAGAGCTACTCTGCCTATTAGCAATTCTATAGAGTTTATACGCCCAGTGTCGCGCTCAGTCGCCCACAGCTTAGCATACTAGATCGCCTCTGTCTATAAGCAATGCTATACAGTCATTACGCCCAGTATCGCGCTTAGTCGGCCAGAGCATAGCAAACTAGAGGGACTCTGCCTATTAGTAATGCTATACAGTAGATACGCCCAGTGTCGCGCGCCAGTCGCCCAGAGCATAGCATACTAGATCGATTTTGCCTATTTGCAATGCTATACAGTATATACCCCGAGTATCGCGCACAGTCGCCCAGAGCTTAGCATACTAGAGCGGCTCTGCCTATTAGCAATGCTATACAGTACACCCGCCCAGTGTCGCGCTCAGTCGCCCAGTGCTAACATACAAGTGCGACTCCGCCTATTAGCAATGCTATACAGTATATACCCCTAGTGTCGCGCTTCAGTCGCCCAGAACTTTGCATAGTAGAGCGACTCTGCCTATTAGCAATGCTATACAGTATATACGCCCAGTGTCGCGCTCAGTCGCCCAGAGCTTAGCATACTAGAGCGACTCTGCCTATTAGCAATGCTATACAGTATATGCGCCCAGTGTCGCGCGTCAGTCGCCCAAACCTTAGCATACTTGAACGACTCTGCCTACTAGCAATGCTATACAGTATATACGCCCAGTGTCGCGCGTCAGTCGCCCAGAGTTTTGCATACGAGATCGAATCTGCCTATTAGCAATGCTATACTGTATATATGCCCAGTTTCGGGCGTCAGTCACCCAGAGCATTGCATACTAGAGTGACTCTGCCTATTAGCAATGCAATACAGTATATACGCCCAGTGTCGCGCGTCAGGCGCCCAGAGCTTAGCATACTAGAGCGACTCTGCCTATTAGCAATGCTATACAGTATATACGCCCAGTGTCGCGCGTCAGTCGCCCAGAGCTTTGAATACTCGAGCGAATCTGCCTATTAGCAATGCTATACAGTATATACGCCCAGTGTCACGCGTCAGTCGCCCAAAGCTTAGCATACTAGAGAGACTCTGCCTATTAGCAATGCATACAGTATATACGCCCAGTGTCGCGCTCAGTCGCCCAGAACCTAGCATACTAGAGCGTCTCTGCCTATTAGCAATGTTATACAGTATATACGCCCACTGTCGCGCTCAGTCGCCCAGAGCCTAGCATAATAGAGCTACTCTGCCTATTAGCAATTCTATAGAGTATATACGCCCAGTGTCGCGCTCAGTCGCCCACAGCATAGCATACTAGATCGGCTCTCTCTATTAACAATGCTATACAGTCATTACGCCCAGTGTCGCGCTTAGTCGGCCAGAGCATATCAATCTAGAGGGACTCTGCCTATTAGCAATGCTATACAGTATATACGCCCAGTGTCGCGTACAGTCGCCCAGAGCTTAGCTTGCTAGAGCGCCTCCGCCTATGGGCAATGCTATACAGTATATACGCCCAGTGTCGCACGCTGGTCGCCAGAGCTTAGCATACTAGAGCAATTCCGCCTATTAGCAACGCTATACAATATATACCCCGATTATCGCGCACAATCGCCCAACGCTTAGCATACTAGAGCGGCTCTGCCTATTAGCAATGCTATACAGTGTATCCACCCAGTGTCGCGCTCAGTCGCCCAGAGCTTACATACAAGAGCGAGTCTGCCTATTAGCAATGCTATACTGTTTATACGCCTAGTGTCGCGCTTCAGTCGCCCAGAGCTTTGCATAAAAGAGCGACTTTGCCTATTAGCAATGCTGTACAGTATATACGCCCAGTGTCGCGCGTCAGTCGACCAGATCTTTGCATAATAGAACGACTCTGCCTATTAGCAATTCTAAACAGTATATACGCCCAGTGTCGCGCTCAGTCGCCATAGCTTTGCATACTAGTACGACTGTGCCTATTAGCAATGCTATACACTATATACGTCCAGTGACGAGCATCGTCGCCCAGAGCTTAGCATACTAGAGCGACTCTGCCTATTAGCAATGCTATACAGTATATACGCCCAGTGTCGCACTCTGTCCTCCAGAGCTTAGCATAATAGAGCGACTCTGCTTATTAGCAATGCTATACAGTATATACGCCCAGTGACGTGCTCAGTCGCCCAGAGCTTACATACAAGTGCGACTCTGCCTATTAGCAATGCTATACAGTATATACGCCTAGTGTCTCGCTCAGTCGCCAGAGCTTAGCACACTAGAGAGACTCAGCAAATTAGCAATGCTGTACAGTATATACGCCCAGTGTCGCGCGTCAGTCGCCCAGATCTTTGCATACTAGAGCGACTCTGCCTATTAGCAATGCTATACAGTATATACGCCCAGTGTCGCGCTCAGTCGCCAGAGCTTAGAATAATAGAGCGACTCAGCCTATTATCAATGCTATACAGTATATACGCCCAGTGTCGCGCGTCAGTCGCCTAGAGCTTTGCATACTAGAGCGACTCTGCCTATTAGCAATGCTATACAGTATATACGCCCAGTGACGTGCTCAGTCGCCCAGAGCTTACATACAAGTGCGACTCTGCCTATTAGCAATGCTATACAGTATATACGCCTAGTGTCTCGCTCAGTCGCCAGAGCTTAGCACACTAGAGAGACTCAGCAAATTAGCAATGCTGTACAGTATATACGCCCAGTGTCGCGCGTCAGTCGCCCAGATCTTTGCATACTAGAGCGACTCTGCCTATTAGCAATGCTATACAGTATATACGCCCAGTGTCGCGCTCAGTCGCCAGAGCTTAGCATAATAGAGCGACTCAGACTATTATCAATGCTGTACAGTATATACGCACAGTGTCGCGCGCCAGTCGCCCAGATCGTTGCATACTAGAGCGAGTCTGCCTATTAGCAATGCTATACAGTATATACGCCCAGTGTCGCGCTCAGTCGCGCATAGCTTAGCATACTAGAGCGACTCTGCCTATTAGCAATGCTATACACTATATACGTCCAGTTACGAGCACCGTCGCCCAGAGCTTAGTATACTAGAGCGACTCTGCCTATTAGCAATGCTATACACAATATACGCCCAGTGTCCCGCTCAGTCGCCCAGAGCTTAGCATACTAGAGCGACTCCGCCTGTTAGCAATGCTATACAGTATATACGCTCAGTGTCGCGCTCAGTCGCCAGAGCTTAGCATACTTGAGCGACTCTGCCTATTAGCAATGCAATACAGTATATACGCCCAGTGTCCCGCTCAGTCGCCCTGAGCTTAGCATACTAGAGCGACTCTGCCTATTAGCAATGCTATACAGTATAAACGCACAGTGTCGCGCGTCAGTCGCCCAAACCTTAGCATACTTGAGCGACTCTGCCTACTAGCAATGCTATACCGTATATACGCCCAGTGTCGCGCGTCAGTCGCCCAGAGTTTTGCATACGAGATCGACTCTGCCTATTAGCAATGCTATACAGTATATACGCCCAGTTTCGGGCGTCAGTCGCCCAGAGCATTGCATACTAGAGCGACTCTGCCTATTAGCAATGCAATACAGTATATACGCCCAGTGTCGCGCGTCAGGCGTCCAGAGCTTAGCATACTAGAGCGACTCTGCCTATTAGCAACGCTATACAGTATATACGCCCAATGTCGCACGTCAGTCGCCCAGATCTTTGCGTACTAGAGTGACTCAGCCTATTAGCAATGCTATACAGAATATACGCACAGTGCCGCGCGTCAGTCGCCCAAGGCTTTGCATACTAGAGCGACTCTGCATCTGAGCAATGCTATACAGTATATACGCCCAGTGTCGCGCGTCAGTCGCCTAGAGCTTTGCATACTAGAGCGACTCTGCCTATTAGGAATGTTATACAGTATATACGCCCAGTGCGCTCTCAAGCGCCCAGAGCTTAGCATACTAGAGCGACTCTGCCTATCAGAAATGCTATAAAGTATATACGCCCCTTGACGTGCTCAGTCGCCGAGAGCTTACATACAAGGGCGACTCTGCCTATTAGCAATGCTATAAACTATATATGCCCAGTGTCGTGCTCAGTCGCCAGAGCTTAGCATACTAGAGCGACTCAGACTATTAGCAATGCTGTACAGTATATACGCCCAGTGTCGCGCGTCAGTCGCCCAGATCTTTGCATACTAGAGCGACTCAGCCTATTAGCAATGCTATACAGTATATACGCCCAGTGTCCCGCTCAGTCGCCCAGAGCTTAGCATACTAGAGCGACTCTGCCTATTAGCAATGCTATACTGTATATACGCTCAGTGTCGCGCTCAGTCGCCAGAGCTTAGCATACTTGAGCGACTCTGCCTATTAGCAATGCAATACAGTATATACGCCCAGTGTCGCGCGTCTGTCGCCCAAAGCATTGAATACTCGAGCGAATCTCCCTATTAGCAATGCTATACAGTATAAACGCCCTGTGTCGCGCGTCAGTCGCCCAAACCTTAGCATACTTGAGCGACTCTGCCTACTAGCAATGCTATACCCTATATAAGCCCAGTGTCGCGCGTCAGTCGCCCAGAGTTTTGCATACGAGATCGAATCTGCTTATTAGCAATGCTATACAGTATATACGCCCAGTTTCGGGGTCAGTCGCCCTGAGCATTGCATACTAGAGCGACTCTGCCTATTAGCAAGGCAATACAGTATATACGCCCAGTGTCGCGCGTCAGGCCGCCAGAGCTTAGCATACTAGAGCGACTCTGCCTATTAGCAATGCTATACAGTATATACGCCCAGTGTCGCGCGTCAGTCGCCCAAAGAATTGAATACTCGAACGAATCTCCCTATTAGCAATGCTATACAGTATATACGCCCAGTGTCACGCGTCAGTCGCCCAAAGCTTAGCATACTAGAGAGACTCTGCCTATTACCAATGCATACAGTATATACGCCCAGTGTCGCGCTCAGTCGCCCAGAACCTAGCATACTAGAGCGTCTCTGCCTATTAGCAATACTATACTGTTTATACGCCTAGTGTCGCGCTTCAGTCGCCCAGAGCTTTGCATAATACAGCGACTTTCCCTATTAGCAATGCTGTACAGTATATACGCTCAGTGTCGCGCGTCAGTCACCCAGATCTTTGCATAATAGAACGACTCTGCCTATTAGCAATGCTATACAATATATACGCCCAGTGTCGCGCTCAGTCGCCAGAGCTTAGCATACTAGAACAACTCTGCCTATTAGCAATGCTATACACTATATACGTCCAGTGACGAGCACCGTCGCCCAGAGCTTAGCATAATAGAGCGACTCTGCTTATTAGCAATGCTATACAGTATATACGGCAGTGTCGTGCTCAGTCACCCAGAGCTTACATACAAGGGCGACTCTGCCTATCAGCAATGCTATACACTATATACGCCCAGTGTCGCGCTCAGTCGCCAGAGTTTAGCACACTAGAGAGACTCAGCCTATTAGCAATGCTGTACAGTATATACGCCCAGTGTCGTGCGTCAGTCGCCCAGATCTTTGCATACTAGAGCGACTCTGCCTATTAGCAATGATATACAGTATATACGCCCAGTGTCCCGCTCCGTCGCCCTGAGCTTAGCATACTAGAGCGATTCTGCCTATTAGCAATGCTATACAGTATATACGCTCAGTTTCGTGCTCATTCGCTCAGAACGAAGCATACTAGAGCGACTCTGCCTATTAGCAATGCTATACAGTATATACGCCCTCTGTCGCGCTCAGTCGCCCAGAGCCTAGCATACTAGAGCTACTCTGCCTATTAGCAATTCTATAGTGTATATACGCCCAGTGTCGAGCTCAGTCGCCCAGAGCCTAGCATACTAGAGCGACTCTGCCTATTAGCAATGCTATACAGTATATACGCCCAGTGTCACACTCAGTCGCCCAGAGCTTAGCATACTAGATCGGCTCTGCTTATTAGCAATGCAATACAGTATATACGCCCAGTGTCGCGCGTCAGTCGCCCATGGCTTTGCATACTAGAGCGACTCTGCCTCTGAGCAATGCTATACAGTATATACGCCCAGTGTCGCGCGTCAGTCGCCTAGAGCTTTGCATACTAGAGCGACTCTGCCTATTAGCAATGCTATACAGTATATACGCCCAGTGCGCGCTCAATCGCCCAGAGCTTAGCATACTAGAGCGACTCTGCCTATTAGCAATGCCATACAGTATATAGGCCCAGTGTCCCGCTCAGTCGCCCATAGCTTAGCATACTAGAGCGACTCTGCCTATTAGCAATGCTATACAGTATATACGCTCAGTGTCGCGCTCAGTCGCCAGAGCTTAGCATACTTGAGCGACTCTGCCTATTAGCAATGCAACACAGTATATACGCCCAGTGTCCCGCTCAGTCGCCCAGAGCTTAGCATACTAGAGCGACTCTGCCTATTAGCAATGCTATACAGTTTATACGCCCAGTGTCGCGCGTCAGTCGCCCAAACCTTAGCATACTTGAGCGACTTGGCCTACTAGCAATGCTATACAGTATATACGCCCAGTGTCGCGCGTCAGTCACCCAGACTTTTGCATAGAAGATCGAATCTGCCTATTAGCAATTCTATACAGTATATACGCCCAGTGTCGCGCTCAGTCGCCCAGATCATACATACAAGAGCGAATCTGCCTATTAGCAATGCTATACTGTTTATACGCCTAGTGTCGCGCTTCAGTCGCCCAGAGCTTTGCATAATAGAGCAACTATGCCTATTAGCTATGCTGTACAGTATATACGCCCAGTGTCGCGCGTCAGTCCCCCAGATCTTTGCATAATAGAACGAAACTGCCTATTAGCAATGCTATACAATATATACGCCCAGTGTCGCGCTCAGTCGCCAGAGCTTAGCATACCAGAACGACTCTGCCTATTAGCAATGCTATACACTATATACGTCCAGTGACGAGCACCGTCGCCCAGAGCTTTGCCTACTAGAGCGACTCTGCCTATTAGCAATCCTATACAGTATATATGCCCAGTGTCGCACTCAGTCGCCCAGAGCTTAGCATAATGGAGCGACTCTGCTTATTAGCAATGCTATACTGTATATACGCCCAGTGTCGTACTCAGTCGCCCAGAGCTTACATACAAGGGCGACTCTGCCTATTAGCAATGCTATACACTATATACGCCCAGTGTCGCGCTCAGTCGCCAGAGCTTAGCACACTAGAGAGACTCAGCCAATTAGCAATGCTGTACAGTATATACGCCCAGTGTCGCGCGTCAGTCGCCCAGATCTTTGCATACTAGAGCGACTCTGCCTATTAGCAATGCTATACAGTATATACGCCCAGTGTCCCGCTCAGTCGCCCAGAGCTTTGCATACTAGAGCGACTCTGCCTATTAACAATGCTATACAGTATATACGCCCAGTGCCGCGCTCATTCGCCCAGAACCTAGCATACTAGAGCGACTCTGCCTATTAGCAATGCTATACAGTATATACGCCCACTGCCGCGCTCAGTCGCCCAGAGCCTAGCATACTAGAGCTAATCTGCCTATTAGCAATTCTATAGAGTTTATACGCCCAGTGTCGCGCTCAGTCGCCCACAGCTTAGCATACTATATCGCCTCTGTCTATAAGCAATGCTATACAGTCATTACGTCCAGTATCGCGCTTAGTCGGACAGAGCATAGCAAACTAGAGGGACTCTGCCTATTAGTAATGCTATACATTAGATACGCCCAGTGTCGCGCTCAGTCGCCAGAGCTTAGCATAATAGAGCGACTCAGACTATTATCAATGCTGTACAGTATATACGCACAGTGTCGCGCGCCAGTCGCCCAGATCGTTGCATACTAGAGCGAGTCTGCCTATTAGCAATGCTATACAGTATATACGCCCAGTGTCGCGCTCAGTCGCGCATAGCTTAGCAAACTAGAGGGACTCTGCCTATTAGTAATGCTATACAGTAGATACGCCCAGTGTCGCGCGCCAGTCGCCCAGAGCATAGCATACTAGATCGATTTTGCCTATTTGCAATGCTATACAGTATATACCCCGAGTATCGCGCACAGTCGCCCAGAGCTTAGCATACTAGAGCGGCTCTGCCTATTAGCAATGCTATACAGTACACCCGCCCAGTGTCGCGCTCAGTCGCCCAGTGCTAACATACAAGTGCGACTCCGCCTATTAGCAATGCTATACAGTATATACCCCTAGTGTCGCGCTTCAGTCGCCCAGAACTTTGCATAGTAGAGCGACTCTGCCTATTAGCAATGCTATACAGTATATACGCCCAGTGTCGCGCTCAGTCGCCCAGAGCTTAGCATACTAGAGCGACTCTGCCTATTAGCAATGCTATACAGTATATGCGCCCAGTGTCGCGCGTCAGTCGCCCAAACCTTAGCATACTTGAACGACTCTGCCTACTAGCAATGCTATACAGTATATACGCCCAGTGTCGCGCGTCAGTCGCCCAGAGTTTTGCATACGAGATCGAATCTGCCTATTAGCAATGCTATACTGTATATATGCCCAGTTTCGGGCGTCAGTCACCCAGAGCATTGCATACTAGAGCGACTCTGCCTATTAGCAATGCAATACAGTATATACGCCCAGTGTCGCGCGTCAGGCGCCCAGAGCTTAGCATACTAGAGCGACTCTGCCTATTAGCAATGCTATACAGTATATACGCCCAGTGTCGCGCGTCAGTCGCCCAGAGCTTTGAATACTCGAGCGAATCTGCCTATTAGCAATGCTATACAGTATATACGCCCAGTGTCACGCGTCAGTCGCCCAAAGCTTAGCATACTAGAGAGACTCTGCCTATTAGCAATGCATACAGTATATACGCCCAGTGTCGCGCTCAGTCGCCCAGAACCTAGCATACTAGAGCGTCTCTGCCTATTAGCAATGTTATACAGTATATACGCCCACTGTCGCGCTCAGTCGCCCAGAGCCTAGCATAATAGAGCTACTCTGCCTATTAGCAATTCTATAGAGTATATACGCCCAGTGTCGCGCTCAGTCGCCCACAGCATAGCATACTAGATCGGCTCTCTCTATTAACAATGCTATACAGTCATTACGCCCAGTTTCGCGCTTAGTCGGCCAGAGCATATCAATCTAGAGGGACTCTGCCTATTAGCAATGCTATACAGTATATACGCCCAGTGTCGCGTACAGTCGCCCAGAGCTTAGCTTGCTAGAGCGCCTCCGCCTATGGGCAATGCTATACAGTATATACGCCCAGTGTCGCACGCTGGTCGCCAGAGCTTAGCATACTAGAGCAATTCCGCCTATTAGCAACGCTATACAATATATACCCCGATTATCGCGCACAATCGCCCAACGCTTAGCATACTAGAGCGGCTCTGCCTATTAGCAATGCTATACAGTGTATCCACCCAGTGTCGCGCTCAGTCGCCCAGAGCTTACATACAAGAGCGAGTCTGCCTATTAGCAATGCTATACTGTTTATACGCCTAGTGTCGCGCTTCAGTCGCCCAGAGCTTTGCATAAAAGAGCGACTTTGCCTATTAGCAATGCTGTACAGTATATACGCCCAGTGTCGAGCGTCAGTCGACCAGATCGTTGCATAATAGAACGACTCTGCCTATTAGCAATTCTAAACAGTATATACGCCCAGTGTCGCGCTCAGTCGCCATAGCTTAGCATACTAGTACGACTGTGCCTATTAGCAATGCTATACACTATATACGTCCAGTGACGAGCATCGTCGCCCAGAGCTTAGCATACTAGAGCGACTCTGCCTATTAGCAATGCTATACAGTATATACGCCCAGTGTCGCACTCTGTCCTCCAGAGCTTAGCATAATAGAGCGACTCTGCTTATTAGCAATGCTATACAGTATATACGCCCAGTGACGTGCTCAGTCGCCCAGAGCTTACATACAAGTGCGACTCTGCCTATTAGCTATGCTATACAGTATATACGCCTAGTGTCTCGCTCAGTCGCCAGAGCTTAGCACACTAGAGAGACTCAGCAAATTAGCAATGCTGTACAGTATATACGCCCAGTGTCGCGCGTCAGTCGCCCAGATCTTTGCATACTAGAGCGACTCTGCCTATTAGCAATGCTATACAGTATATACGCCCAGTGTCGCGCTCAGTCGCCAGAGCTTAGAATAATAGAGCGACTCAGCCTATTATCAATGCTATACAGTATATACGCCCAGTGTCGCGCGTCAGTCGCCTAGAGCTTTGCATACTAGAGCGACTCTGCCTATTAGCAATGCTATACAGTATATACGCCCAGTGACGTGCTCAGTCGCCCAGAGCTTACATACAAGTGCGACTCTGCCTATTAGCAATGCTATACAGTATATACGCCTAGTGTCTCGCTCAGTCGCCAGAGCTTAGCACACTAGAGAGACTCAGCAAATTAGCAATGCTGTACAGTATATACGCCCAGTGTCGCGCGTCAGTCGCCCAGATCTTTGCATACTAGAGCGACTCTGCCTATTAGCAATGCTATACAGTATATACGCCCAGTGTCGCGCTCAGTCGCCAGAGCTTAGCATAATAGAGCGACTCAGACTATTATCAATGCTGTACAGTATATACGCACAGTGTCGCGCGCCAGTCGCCCAGATCGTTGCATACTAGAGCGAGTCTGCCTATTAGCAATGCTATACAGTATATACGCCCAGTGTCGCGCTCAGTCGCGCATAGCTTAGCATACTAGAGCGACTCTGCCTATTAGCAATGCTATACACTATATACGTCCAGTTACGAGCACCGTCGCCCAGAGCTTAGTATACTAGAGCGACTCTGCCTATTAGCAATGCTATACACAATATACGCCCAGTGTCCCGCTCAGTCGCCCAGAGCTTAGCATACTAGAGCGACTCCGCCTGTTAGCAATGCTATACAGTATATACGCTCAGTGTCGCGCTCAGTCGCCAGAGCTTAGCATACTAGAGCGACTCTGCCTATTAGCAATGCAATACAGTATATACGCCCAGTGTCCCGCTCAGTCGCCCTGAGCTTAGCATACTAGAGCGACTCTGCCTATTAGTAATGCTATACAGTATAAACGCCCAGTGTCGCGCGTCAGTCGCCCAAACCTTAGCATACTTGAGCGACTCTGCCTACTAGCAATGCTATACCGTATATACGCCCAGTGTCGCGCGTCAGTCGCCCAGAGTTTTGCATACGAGATCGACTCTGCCTATTAGCAATGCTATACAGTATATACGCCCAGTTTCGGGCGTCAGTCGCCCAGAGCATTGCATACTAGAGCGACTCTGCCTATTAGCAATGCAATACAGTATATACGCCCAGTGTCGCGCGTCAGGCGTCCAGAGCTTAGCATACTAGAGCGACTCTGCCTATTAGCAATGCTATACAGTATATACGCCCAATGTCGCACGTCAGTCGCCCAGATCTTTGCGTACTAGAGCGACTCAGCCTATTAGCAATGCTATACAGAATATACGCACAGTGCCGCGCGTCAGTCGCCCAAGGCTTTGCATACTAGAGCGACTCTGCATCTGAGCAATGCTATACAGTATATACGCCCAGTGTCGCGCGTCAGTCGCCTAGAGCTTTGCATACTAGAGCGACTCTGCCTATTAGGAATGTTATACAGTATATACGCCCAGTGCGCTCTCAAGCGCCCAGAGCTTAGCATACTAGAGCGACTCTGCCTATCAGAAATGCTATAAAGTATATACGCCCCTTGACGTGCTCAGTCGCCGAGAGCTTACATACAAGGGCGACTCTGCCTATTAGCAATGCTATAAACTATATATGCCCAGTGTCGCGCTCAGTCGCCAGAGCTTAGCATACTAGAGCGACTCAGACTATTAGCAATGCTGTACAGTATATACGCCCAGTGTCGCGCGTCAGTCGCCCAGATCTTTGCATACTAGAGCGACTCAGCCTATTAGCAATGCTATACAGTATATACGCCCAGTGTCCCGCTCAGTCGCCCAGAGCTTAGCATACTAGAGCGACTCTGCCTATTAGCAATGCTATACTGTATATACGCTCAGTGTCGCGCTCAGTCGCCAGAGCTTAGCATACTTGAGCGACTCTGCCTATTAGCAATGCAATACAGTATATACGCCCAGTGTCGCGCGTCTGTCGCCCAAAGCATTGAATACTCGAGCGAATCTCCCTATTAGCAATGCTATACAGTATAAACGCCCTGTGTCGCGCGTCAGTCGCCCAAACCTTAGCATACTTGAGCGACTCTGCCTACTAGCAATGCTATACCGTATATAAGCCCAGTGTCGCGCGTCAGTCGCCCAGAGTTTTGCATACGAGATCGAATCTGCTTATTAGCAATGCTATACAGTATATACGCCCAGTTTCGGGGTCAGTCGCCCTGAGCATTGCATACTAGAGCGACTCTGCCTATTAGCAAGGCAATACAGTATATACGCCCAGTGTCGCGCGTCAGGCCGCCAGAGCTTAGCATACTAGAGCGACTCTGCCTATTAGCAATGCTATACAGTATATACGCCCAGTGTCGCGCGTCAGTCGCCCAAAGAATTGAATACTCGAACGAATCTCCCTATTAGCAATGCTATACAGTATATACGCCCAGTGTCACGCGTCAGTCGCCCAAAGCTTAGCATACTAGAGAGACTCTGCCTATTAGCAATGCATACAGTATATACGCCCAGTGTCGCGCTCAGTCGCCCAGAACCTAGCATACTAGAGCGTCTCTGCCTATTAGCAATACTATACTGTTTATACGCCTAGTGTCGCGCTTCAGTCGCCCAGAGCTTTGCATAATACAGCGACTTTCCCTATTAGCAATGCTGTACAGTATATACGCTCAGTGTCGCGCGTCAGTCACCCAGATCTTTGCATAATAGAACGACTCTGCCTATTAGCAATGCTATACAATATATACGCCCAGTGTCGCGCTCAGTCGCCAGAGCTTAGCATACTAGAACAACTCTGCCTATTAGCAATGCTATACACTATATACGTCCAGTGACGAGCACCGTCGCCCAGAGCTTAGCATAATAGAGCGACTCTGCTTATTAGCAATGCTATACAGTATATACGGCAGTGTCGTGCTCAGTCACCCAGAGCTTACATACAAGGGCGACTCTGCCTATCAGCAATGCTATACACTATATACGCCCAGTGTCGCGCTCAGTCGCCAGAGTTTAGCACACTAGAGAGACTCAGCCTATTAGCAATGCTGTACAGTATATACGCCCAGTGTCGTGCGTCAGTCGCCCAGATCTTTGCATACTAGAGCGACTCTGCCTATTAGCAATGATATACAGTATATACGCCCAGTGTCCCGCTCCGTCGCCCTGAGCTTAGCATACTAGAGCGATTCTGCCTATTAGCAATGCTATACAGTATATACGCTCAGTTTCGTGCTCATTCGCTCAGAACGAAGCATACTAGAGCGACTCTGCCTATTAGCAATGCTATACAGTATATACGCCCTCTGTCGCGCTCAGTCGCCCAGAGCCTAGCATACTAGAGCTACTCTGCCTATTAGCAATTCTATAGTGTATATACGCCCAGTGTCGAGCTCAGTCGCCCAGAGCCTAGCATACTAGAGCGACTCTGCCTATTAGCAATGCTATACAGTATATACGCCCAGTGTCACACTCAGTCGCCCAGAGCTTAGCATACTAGATCGGCTCTGCTTATTAGCAATGCAATACAGTATATACGCCCAGTGTCGCGCGTCAGTCGCCCATGGCTTTGCATACTAGAGCGACTCTGCCTCTGAGCAATGCTATACAGTATATACGCCCAGTGTCGCGCGTCAGTCGCCTAGAGCTTTGCATACTAGAGCGACTCTGCCTATTAGCAATGCTATACAGTATATACGCCCAGTGCGCGCTCAATCGCCCAGAGCTTAGCATACTAGAGCGACTCTGCCTATTAGCAATGCCATACAGTATATAGGCCCAGTGTCCCGCTCAGTCGCCCATAGCTTAGCATACTAGAGCGACTCTGCCTATTAGCAATGCTATACAGTATATACGCTCAGTGTCGCGCTCAGTCGCCAGAGCTTAGCATACTTGAGCGACTCTGCCTATTAGCAATGCAACACAGTATATACGCCCAGTGTCCCGCTCAGTCGCCCAGAGCTTAGCATACTAGAGCGACTCTGCCTATTAGCAATGCTATACAGTTTATACGCCCAGTGTCGCGCGTCAGTCGCCCAAACCTTAGCATACTTGAGCGACTTTGCCTACTAGCAATGCTATACAGTATATACGCCCAGTGTCGCGCGTCAGTCACCCAGACTTT
The DNA here is from genome assembly GCA_946902985.2 of Meconema thalassinum. Taxonomy (NCBI): domain Eukaryota; kingdom Metazoa; phylum Arthropoda; class Insecta; order Orthoptera; family Tettigoniidae; genus Meconema; species Meconema thalassinum. The sequence goes on from OX336391.1 coordinate 1,069,862, forward strand.
TGCATAGAAGATCGAATCTGCCTATTAGCAATTCTATACAGTATATACGCCCAGTGTCGCGCTCAGTCGCCCAGATCATACATACAAGAGCGAATCTGCCTATTAGCAATGCTATACTGTTTATACGCCTAGTGTCGCGCTTCAGTCGCCCAGAGCTTTGCATAATAGAGCAACTATGCCTATTAGCTATGCTGTACAGTATATACGCCCAGTGTCGCGCGTCAGTCCCCCAGATCTTTGCATAATAGAACGAAACTGCCTATTAGCAATGCTATACAATATATACGCCCAGTGTCGTGCTCAGTCGCCAGAGCTTAGCATACCAGAAAGACTCTGCCTATTAGCAATGCTATACACTATATACGTCCAGTGACGAGCACCGTCGCCCAGAGCTTTGCCTACTAGAGCGACTCTGCCTATTAGCAATCCTATACAGTATATATGCCCAGTGTCGCACTCAGTCGCCCAGAGCTTAGCATAATGGAGCGACTCTGCTTATTAGCAATGCTATACTGTATATACGCCCAGTGTCGTACTCAGTCGCCCAGAGCTTACATACAAGGGCGACTCTGCCTATTAGCAATGCTATACACTATATACGCCCAGTGTCGCGCTCAGTCGCCAGAGCTTAGCACACTAGAGAGACTCAGCCAATTAGCAATGCTGTACAGTATATACGCCCAGTGTCGCGCGTCAGTCGCCCAGATCTTTGCATACTAGAGCGACTCTGCCTATTAGCAATGCTATACAGTATATACGCCCAGTGTCCCGCTCAGTCGCCCAGAGCTTTGCATACTAGAGCGACTCTGCCTATTAACAATGCTATACAGTATATACGCCCAGTGCCGCGCTCATTCGCCCAGAACCTAGCATACTAGAGCGACTCTGCCTATTAGCAATGCTATACAGTATATACGCCCACTGCCGCGCTCAGTCGCCCAGAGCCTAGCATACTAGAGCTAATCTGCCTATTAGCAATTCTATAGAGTTTATACGCCCAGTGTCGCGCTCAGTCGCCCACAGCTTAGCATACTATATCGCCTCTGTCTATAAGCAATGCTATACAGTCATTACGTCCAGTATCGCGCTTAGTCGGACAGAGCATAGCAAACTAGAGGGACTCTGCCTATTAGTAATGCTATACATTAGATACGCCCAGTGTCGCGCGCCAGTCGCCGAGAGCTTAGCATACTAGAGCGATTTTGCCTATTTGCAATGCTATACAGTATATACCCCGAGTATCGCGCACAGTCGCCCAGAGCTGAGCATACTAGAGCGGCTCTGCCTATTAGCAATGCTATACAGTACACCCGCCCAGTGTCGCGCTCAGTCGCCCAGTGCAAACATACAAGAGCGACTCCACCTATTAGCAATGCTATACAGTATATACACCTAGTGTCGCGCTTCAGTCGCCCAGAACTTTGCATAGTAGAGCGACTCTGCCTATTAGCAATGCTATACAGTATATACGCCCAGTGTCGCGCTCAGTCGCCAGAGCTTAGCATAATAGAGCGACTCAGACTATTATCAATGCTGTACAGTATATACGCACAGTGTCGCGCGCCAGTCGCCCAGATCGTTGCATACTAGAGCGAGTCTGCCTATTAGCAATGCTATACAGTATATACGCCCAGTGTCGCGCTCAGTCGCGCATAGCTTAGCATACTAGAGCGACTCTGCCTATTAGCAATGCTATACACTATATACGTCCAGTTACGAGCACCGTCGCCCAGATATTAGTATACTAGAGCGACTCTGCCTATTAGCAATGCTATACACAATATACGCCCAGTGTCCCGCTCAGTCGCCCAGAGCTTAGCATACTAGAGCGACTCTGCCTATTAGAAATGCTATAAAGTATATACGCCCCTTGACGTGCTCAGTCGCCGAGAGCTTACATACAAGGGCGACTCTGCCTATTAGCAATGCTATAAACTATATATGCCCAGTGTCGCGCTCAGTCGCCAGAGCTTAGCATACTAGAGCGACTCAGACTATTAGCAATGCTGTACAGTATATACGCCCAGTGTCGCGCGTCAGTCGCCCAGATCTTTGCATACTAGAGCGACTCAGCCTATTAGCAATGCTATACAGTATATACGCCCAGTGTCCCGCTCAGTCGCCCAGAGCTTAGCATACTAGAGCGACTCTGCCTATTAGCAATGCTATACTGTATATACGCTCAGTGTCGCGCTCAGTCGCCAGAGCTTAGCATACTTGAGCGACTCTGCCTATTAGCAATGCAATACAGTATATACGCCCAGTGTCGCGCGTCTGTCGCCCAAAGCATTGAATACTCGAGCGAATCTCCCTATTAGCAATGCTATACAGTATAAACGCCCTGTGTCGCGCGTCAGTCGCCCAAACCTTAGCATACTTGAGCGACTCTGCCTACTAGCAATGCTATACCGTATATACGCCCAGTGTCGCGCGTCAGTCGCCCAGAGTTTTGCATACGAGATCGAATCTGCTTATTAGCAATGCTATACAGTATATACGCCCAGTTTCGGGGTCAGTCGCCCTGAGCATTGCATACTAGAGCGACTCTGCCTATTAGCAAGGCAATACAGTATATACGCCCAGTGTCGCGCGTCAGGCCGCCAGAGCTTAGCATACTAGAGCGACTCTGCCTATTAGCAATGCTATACAGTATATACGCCCAGTGTCGCGCGTCAGTCGCCCAAAGAATTGAATACTCGAGCGAATCTCCCTATTAGCAATGCTATACAGTATATACGCCCAGTGTCACGCGTCAGTCGCCCAAAGCTTAGCATACTAGAGAGACTCTGCCTATTAGCAATGCATACAGTATATACGCCCAGTGTCGCGCTCAGTCGCCCAGAACCTAGCATACTAGAGCGTCTCTGCCTATTAGCAATACTATACTGTTTATACGCCTAGTGTCGCGCTTCAGTCGCCCAGAGCTTTGCATAATACAGCGACTTTCCCTATTAGCAATGCTGTACAGTATATACGCTCAGTGTCGCGCGTCAGTCACCCAGATCTTTGCATAATAGAACGACTCTGCCTATTAGCAATGCTATACAATATATACGCCCAGTGTCGCGCTCAGTCGCCAGAGCTTAGCATACTAGAACAACTCTGCCTATTAGCAATGCTATACACTATATACGTCCAGTGACGAGCACCGTCGCCCAGGGCTTAGCATATTAGAGCGACTCTGCCTATTAGCAATGCTATACGGTATATACGCCCAGTGTCACACTCAGTCGCCCAGAGCTTAGCATAATAGAGCGACTCTGCTTATTAGCAATGCTATACAGTATATACGGCAGTGTCGTGCTCAGTCACCCAGAGCTTACATACAAGGGCGACTCTGCCTATTAGCAATGCTATACACTATATACGCCCAGTGTCGCGCTCAGTCGCCAGAGTTTAGCACACTAGAGATACTCAGCCTATTAGCAATGCTGTACAGTATATACGCCCAGTGTCGTGCGTCAGTCGCCCAGATCTTTGCATACTAGAGCGACTCTGCCTATTAGCAATGATATACAGTATATACGCCCAGTGTCCCGCTCCGTCGCCCTGAGCTTAGCATACTAGAGCGATTCTGCCTATTAGCAATGCTATACAGTATATACGCTCAGTTTCGTGCTCATTCGCTCAGAACGAAGCATACTAGAGCGACTCTGCCTATTAGCAATGCTATACAGTATATACGCCCTCTGTCGCGCTCAGTCGCCCAGAGCCTAGCATACTAGAGCTACTCTGCCTATTAGCAATTCTATAGTGTATATACGCCCAGTGTCGAGCTCAGTCGCCCAGAGCCTAGCATACTAGAGCGACTCTGCCTATTAGCAATGCTATACAGTATATACGCCCAGTGTCACACTCAGTCGCCCAGAGCTTAGCATACTAGATGGCTCTGCTTATTAGCAATGCAATACAGTATATACGCCCAGTGTCGCGCGTCAGTCGCCCATGGCTTTGCATACTAGAGCGACTCTGCCTCTGAGCAATGCTATACCGTATATACGCCCAGTGTCGCGCGTCAGTCGCCTAGAGCTTTGCATACTAGAGCGACTCTGCCTATTAGCAATGCTATACAGTATATACGCCCAGTGCGCGCTCAATCGCCCAGAGCTTAGCATACTAGAGCGACTCTGCCTATTAGCAATGCCATACAGTATATAGGCCCAGTGTCCCGCTCAGTCGCCCATAGCTTAGCATACTAGAGCGACTCTGCCTATTAGCAATGCTATACAGTATATACGCTCAGTGTCGCGCTCAGTCGCCAGAGCTTAGCATACTTGAGCGACTCTGCCTATTAGCAATGCAACACAGTATATACGCCCAGTGTCCCGCTCAGTCGCCCAGAGCTTAGCATACTAGAGCGACTCTGCCTATTAGCAATGCTATACAGTTTATACGCCCAGTGTCGCGCGTCAGTCGCCCAAACCTTAGCATACTTGAGCGACTTTGCCTACTAGCAATGCTATACAGTATATACGCCCAGTGTCGCGCGTCAGTCACCCAGACTTTTGCATAGAAGATCGAATCTGCCTATTAGCAATTCTATACAGTATATACGCCCAGTGTCGCGCTCAGTCGCCCAGATCTTACATACAAGAGCGAATCTGCCTATTAGCAATGCTATACTGTTTATACGCCTAGTGTCGCGCTTCAGTCGCCCAGAGCTTTGCATAATAGAGCGACTATGCCTATTAGCTATGCTCTACAGTATATACGCCCAGTGTCGCGCGTCAGTCCCCCAGATCTTTGCATAATAGAACGAAACTGCCTATTAGCAATGCTATACAATATATACGCCCAGTGTCGCGCTCAGTCGCCAGAGCTTAGCATACCAGAACGACTCTGCCTATTAGCAATGCTATACACTATATACGTCCAGTGACGAGCACCGTCGCCCAGAGCTTTGCCTACTAGAGCGACTCTGCCTATTAGCAATCCTATACAGTATATACGCCCAGTGTCGCTCTCAGTCGCCCAGAGCTTAGCATAATGGAGCGACTCTGCTTATTAGCAATGCTATACTGTATATACGCCCAGTGTCGTACTCAGTCGCCCAGAGCTTACATACAAGGGCGACTCTGCCTATTAGCAATGCTATACACTATATACGCCCAGTGTCGCGCTCAGTCGCCAGAGCTTAGCACACTAGAGAGACTCAGCCAATTAGCAATGCTGTACAGTATATACGCCCAGTGTCACGCGTCAGTCGCCCAGATCTTTGCATACTAGAGCGACTCTGCCTATTAGCAATGCTATACAGTATATACGCTCAGTGTCCCGCTCAGTCGCCCAGAGCTTTGCATACTAGAGCGACTCTGCCTATTAACAATGCTATACAGTATATACGCCCAGTGCCGCGCTCATTCGCCCAGAACCTAGCATACTAGAGCGACTCTGCCTATTAGCAATGCTATACAGTATATACGCCCACTGCCGCGCTCAGTCGCCCAGAGCCTAGCATACTAGAGCTAATCTGCCTATTAGCAATTCTATAGAGTTTATACGCCCAGTGTCGCGCTCAGTCGCCCACAGCTTAGCATACTATATCGCCTCTGTCTATAAGCAATGCTATACAGTCATTACGTCCATTATCGCGCTTAGTCGGACAGAGCATAGCAAACTAGAGGGACTCTGCCTATTAGTAATGCTATACATTAGATACGCCCAGTGTCGCGCGCCAGTCGCCGAGAGCTTAGCATACTAGAGCGATTTTGCCTATTTGCAATGCTATACAGTATATACCCCGAGTATCGCGCACAGTCGCCCAGAGCTGAGCATACTAGAGCGGCTCTGCCTATTAGCAATGCTATACAGTACACCCGCCCAGTGTCGCGCTCAGTCGCCCAGTGCAAACATACAAGAGCGACTCCACCTATTAGCAATGCTATACAGTATATACACCTAGTGTCGCGCTTCAGTCGCCCAGAACTTTGCATAGTAGAGCGACTCTGCCTATTAGCAATGCTATACAGTATATACGCCCAGTGTCGCGCTCAGTCGCCCAGAGCTTAGCATACTAGAGCGACTCTGCCTATTAGCAATGCTATACAGTATATGCGCCCAGTGTCGCGCGTCAGTCGCCCAAACCTTAGCATACTTGAGCGACTCTGCCTACTAGCAATGCTATACAGTATATACGCCCAGTGTCGCGCGTCAGTCGCCCAGAGTTTTGCATAGGAGATCGAATCTGCTATTAGCAATGCTATACTGTATATACGCCCAGTTTCGGGCGTCAGTCGCCCAGAGCATTGCATACTAGAGCGACTCTGCTTATTAGCAATGCAATACAGTATATACGCCCAGTGTCGCGCCTCAGGCGCCCAGACCTTAGCATACTAGAGCGACTCAGCCTATTAGCAATGCTATACAGTATATACGCCCAGTGTCGCGCGTCAGTCGCCCAGAGCTTTGAATAATCGAGCGAATTTGCCTATTAGCAATGCTATACAGTATATACGCCCAGTGTCACGCGTCAGTAGCCCAAAGCTTAGCATACTAGAGAGACTCTGCCTATTAGCAATGCATACAGTATATACGCCCAGTGTCGCGCTCAGTCGCCCAGAACCAAGCATACTAGAGCGTCTCTGCCTATTAGCAATGCTATACAGTATATACGCCCAGTGTCGCGTACAGTCGCCCAGAGCTTAGCATGCTAGAGCGACTCCGCCTATGGGCAATGCTATACAGTATATACGCCCAGTGTCGCACGCTAGTCGCCAGAGCTTAGCATACTAGAGCAATTCCGCCTATTAGCAACGCTATACAATATATACCCCGATTATGGCGCACAGTCTCCCAACGCTTAGCATACTAGAGCAGCTCTGCCTATTAGCAATGCTATACAGTATACCCACCCAGTGTCGCGCTCAGTCGCCCAGAGCTTACATACAAGAGCGAGTCTGCCTATTAGAAATGCTATACTGTTTATACGCCTAGTGTCGCGCTTCAGTCGCCCAGAGCTTTGCATAATAGAGCAACGTTGCCTATTAGCAATGCTGTACAGTATATACGCCCAGTGTCGCGCGTCAGTCGCCCAGATCTTTGCATAATAGAACGACTCTGCCTATTAGCAATGCTATACAGTATATACGCCCAGTGTCGCGCTCAGTCGCCAGAGCTTAGCATACTAGTTCGACTCTGCCTATTAGCAATGCTATACACTATATACGTCCAGTGACGAGGACCGTCGCTAAGAGCTTAGCATACTAGAGCGACTCTGCCTATTAGCAATGCTATACAGTATATACGCCCAGTGTCGCACTCAGTCACCCAGAGCTTAGCATAATAGAGCGACTCTGCTTATTAGCAATGCTATACAGTATATACGCCCAGTGACGTGCTCAGTCGCCCAGAGCTTACATACAAGTGCGACTCTGCCTATTAGCAATGCTATACACTATATACGCCCAGTGTCACGCTCAGTCGCCAGAGCTTAGCACACTAGAGCGACTTTGCCTATTAGCAATGCTGTACAGTATATAAGCCCAGTGTCGCGCGTCAGTCGCCCAGATCCTTGCATACTAGACCGACTCTGCCTATTAGCAATGCTATACAGTATATACGCCCAGTGTCCCGCTCAGTCGCCCAGAGCTTAGCATACTAGAGCGAATCTGCCTATTAGCAATGCTATACAGTATATACGTCCACTTTCGCGCTCAGTCGCCCAGAGCCTAGCATACTAGAGCTAGTCTGCCTATTAGCAATTCTATAGAGTATATACGCCCAGTGTCGCCCTCAGTCGCCCACAGCTTAGCATACTAGATCGACTCTGTCTATACGCAATGCTATACAGTTATTACGTCCAGTATCGCGCTTAGTCGGCCAGAGCATAGCAAACTAGAGGGAATCTGCCTATTAGAAATGCTATACAGTACATACGCCCAGTGTCGCGCGCCAGTCGCCCAGAGCTTAGCATACTAGAGCGATTTTGCCTATTTGCATTGCTATACTGTATATACCCCGAGAATCGCGCACAGTCGCCCAGAGCTTAGCATACCAGAGCGGCTCTGCCTATTAGCAATGCTATACAGTATATACGCCCAGTGTCGCACTTCAGTCGCCCAGAGTTTTGCATACGAGATCGAATCTGCCTATTAGCAATGCTATACTGTATATACGCCCAGTTTCGGGCGTCAGTCACCCAGAGCATTGCATACTAGAGCGACTCTGCCTATTAGCAATCCAATACAGTATATACGCCCAGTGTCGCGCGTCAGGCGCCCAGAGCTTAGCATACTAGAGCGACTCTGCCTATTAGCAATGCTATACAGTATATACGCCCAGTGTCGCGCGTCAGTCGCCCAGAGCTTTGAATACTCGAGCGAATCTGCCTATTAGCAATGCTATACAGTATATACGCCCAGTGTCACGCGTCAGTCGCCCAAAGCTTAGCATACTACAGAGACTCTGCCTATTAGCAATGCATACAGTATATACGCCCAGTGTCGCGCTCAGTCGCCCAGAACCTAGCATACTAGAGCGTCTCTGCCAATTAGCAATGCTATACAGTATATACGCCCACTGTCGCGTTCAGTCGCCCAGATCCTAGCATACTAGAGCTACTCTGCCTATTAGCAATTCTATAGAGTATATACGCCCAGTGTGGCGCTCAGTCGCCCACAGCATAGCATACTAGATCGGCTCTGTCTATTAACATTGCTATACAGTCATTACGCCCAGTGTCGCGCTTAGTCGGCCAGAGCATATCAATCTAGAGGGACTCTGCCTATTAGCAATGCTATACAGTATATACGCCCAGTGTCGCGTACAGTCGCCCAGAGCTTAGCTTGCTAGAGCGCCTCCGCATATGGGCAATGCTATACAGTATATACGCCCAGTGTCGCACGCTAGTCGCCAGAGCTTAGCATACTAGAGCAATTCCGCCTATTAGCAACGCTATAAAATATATACCCCGATTATCGCGCACAATCACCCAACGCTTAGCATACTAGAGCGGCTCTGCCTATTAGCAATGCTATACAGTGTACCCACCCAGTGTCGCGCTCAGTCGCCCAGAGCTTACATACAAGAGCGAGTCTGCCTATTAGCAATGCTATACTGTTTATACGCCTAGTGTCGCGCTTCAGTCGCCCAGAGCTTTGCATAAAAGAGCGACTTTGCCTATTAGCAATGCTGTACAGTATATACGCCCAGTGTCGCGCGTCAGTCGACCAGACCTTTGCATAATAGAACGACTCTGCCTATTAGCAATTCTATACAGTATATACGCCCAGTGTCGCGCTCAGTCGCCAGAGCTTAGCATACTAGTACGACTCTGCCTATTAGCAATGCTATACACTATATACGTCCAGTGACGAGGATCGTCGCCCAGAGCTTAGCATACTAGAGCGACTCTGCCTATTAGCAATGCTATACAGTATATACGCCCAGTGTCGCACTCAGTCTTCCAGAGCTTAGCATAATAGAGCGACTCTGCTTATTAGCAATGCTATACAGTATATACGCCCAGTGACGTGCTCAGTCGCCCAGAGCTTACATACAAGTGCGACTCTGCCTATTAGCAATGCTATACACTATATACGCCCAGTTTCGGGCGTCAGTCGCCTAGAGCTTTGCATACTAGAGCGACTCTGCCTATTAGCAATGCTATACAGTATATACGCCCAGTGCGCGCTCAATCGCCCAGAGCTTAGCATACTAGAGCGACTCTGCCTATTAGCAATGCTATAAATTATATACGCCCCTTGTCGTGCTCAGTCGCCCAGAGCTTACATACAAGGGCGACTCTACCTATTAACATTGCTATAAGCTATATACGCCCTGTGTCGCGCTCAGTCGCCAGAGCTTAGCATACTAGAGCGACTCAGACTATTATCAATGCTGTACAGTATATACGCACAGTGTCGCGCGCCAGTTGCCCAGATCGTTGCATACTAGAGCGAGTCTGCCTATTAGCAATGCTATACAGTATATACGCCCAGTGTCGCGCTCAGTCGCCAGAGCTTAGCATACTAGAGCGACTCTGCCTATTAGCAATGCTATACAGTATATACGCCCAGTGTCCCGCTCAGTCGCGCATAGCTTAGCATACTAGAGCGACTCTGCCTATTAGCAATGCTATACACTATATACGTCCAGTTACGAGCACCGTCGCCCAGAGCTTAGTATACTAGAGCGACCCTGCCTATTAGCAATGCTATACACAATATACGCCCAGTGTCCCGCTCAGTCGCCCAGAGCTTAGCATACTAGAGCGACTCTGCCTATTAGCAATGCTATACAGTATATACGCTCAGTGTCGCGCTCAGTCGCCAGTGCTTAGCATACTTGAGCGACTCTGCCTATTAGCAATGCAATACAGTATATACGCCCAGTGTCCCGCTCAGTCGCCCAGAGCTTAGCATACTAGAGCGACTCTGTCTATTAGCAATGCTATACAGTATAAACGCCCTGTGTCGCGCGTCAGTCGCCCAAACCTTAGCATACTTGAGCGACTCTGCCTACTAGCAATGCTATACCGTATGTACGCCCAGTGTCGCGCGTCAGTCGCCCAGAGTTTTGCATACGAGATCGACTCTGCCTATTAGCAATGCTATACAGTATATACGCCCAGTTTCGGGCGTCAGTCGCCCAGAGCATTGCATACTAGAGCGACTCTGCCTGTTAGCAATGCAATACAATATATACGCCCAGTGTCGCGCGTCAGGCGCCCAGAGCTTAGCATACTAGAGCGACTCTGCCTATTAGCAATGCTATACAGTATATACGCCCAATGTCGCACGTCAGTCGCCCAGATCTTTGCGTACTAGAGCGACTCAGCCTATTAGCAATGCTATACAGAATATACGCCCAGAGCCGCGCGTCAGTCGCCCAAGGCTTTGCATACTAGAGCGACTCTGCCTCTGAGAAATGCTATACAGTATATACGCCCAGTTTCGCGCGTCAGTCACCTAGAGCTGTGCATACTAGAGCGACTCTGCCTATTAGCAATGCTATACAGTATATACGCCCAGTGCGCGCTCAATCGCCCAGAGCTTAGCATACTAGAGCGACTCTGCCTATTAGCAATGCTATAAAGTATATACGCCCCTTGTCGTGCTCAGTCGCCCAGAGCTTACATACAAGGGCGACTCTGCCTATTAGCAATGCTATAAACTATATACGCCCAGTGTCGCGCTCAGTCGCCAGAGCTTAGCATACTAGAGCGACTCAGACTATTAGCAATGCTGTACAGTATATACGCCCAGTGTCGCGCGTCTGTCGCCCAGATCTTTGCATACTAGAGCGACTCTGCCTATTAGCAATGCTATACAGTATATACGCCCAATGTCGCGCTCAGTCGCCAGAGCTTAGCATACTAGAGCGACTCTGCCTATTAGCAAAGCTATACACTTTATACGTCCAGTGACGAGCACCGTCGCCCAGAGCTTAGCATACTAGAGCGACTCTGCCTATTAGCAATGCAATACACAATATACGCCCAGTGTCGCGCTCAGTCGCCCACAGCTTAGCATACTAGAGCGACTCTGCCTATTAGCAATGCTATACAGTATACACGCCCAGTGTCGCGCTCAGTCGCCAGAGCTTAGCATACTAGAGCGACTCTGCCTATTAGCAATGCAATACAGTATTTACGCCCACTGTCCCGCTCAGTCGCCCAGAGCTTAGCATACTAGAGCGACTCAGACTATTAGCAATGCTGTACAGTATATACGCCCTGTGTCGCGCGTCAGTCGCCCAGATCTTTGCATTCTAGAGCGACTCAGCCTATTAGCAATGCTATACAGTATATACGCCCAGTGTCCCGCTCAGTCGCCCAGAGCTTAGCATACTAGAGCGACTCTGCCTATTAGCAATGCTATACTGTATATACGCTCAGTGTCGCGCTCAGTCGCCAGAGCTTAGCATACTTGAGCGACTCTGCCTATTAGCAATGCAATACAGTATATACGCCCAGTGTCCCGCTCAGTCGCCCAGAGCTTAGCATACTAGAGCGACTCTGCCTATTAGCAATGCTATACAGTATATACGCACAGTGTCGCGCGTCAGTCGCCCAAACCTTAGCATACTTGAGCGAATCTGTCTATTAGCAAAGCTATACAGTGTATACGCCAAGTGTCGCGCGTCAGCCGCCCAGAGTTTTGCATACGAGATCGAATCTGCCTATTAGCAATGCTATACAGTATATACGCCCAGTTTCGGGGTCAGTCGCCCAGAGCATTGCATACTAGAGCGACTCTGCCATTAGCAATGCAATACAGTATATACGCCCAGTGTCGCGCGTCAGGCCGCCAGAGCTTAGCATACTAGAGCGACTCTGCTTATTAGCAATGCTATACAGTATATACGCCCAGTGTCGCGCGTCAGTCGCCCAGAGCATTGAATACTCGAGCGAATCTCCCTATTAGCAATGCTATACAGTATATACTCCCAGTGTCACGCGTCAGTCGCCCAAAGCTTAGCATACTAGAGAGACTCTGCCTATTAGCAATGCATACAGTATATATGCCCAGTGTCGCGCTCAGTCGCCCAGAACCTAGCATACTAGAGCGTCTCTGCCTATTAGCAATGCTATACTGTTTATACGCCTAGTGTCGCGCTTAAGTCGCCCAGAGCTTTGCATAATACAGCGACTTTGCCTATTAGCAATGCTGTACAGTATATACGCTCAGTGTCGCGCGTCAGTCACCCAGATCTTTGCATAATAGAACGACTCTGCCTATTAGCAATGCTATACAATATATACGCCCAGTGTCGCGCTCAGTCGCCAGAGCTTAGCATACTAGAACAACTCTGCCTATTAGCAATGCTATACACTATATACGTCCAGTGACGAGCACCGTCGCCCAGAGCTTAGCATATTAGAGCGACTCTGCCTATTAGCAATGCTATAAAGTATATACGCCCAGTGTCGCACTCAGTCGCCCTGAGCTTAGCATAATAGAGCGACTCTGCTTATTAGCAATGCTATACAGTATATACGGCAGTGTCGTGCTCAGTCACACAGAGCTTACATACAAGGGCGACTCTGCCTATTAGCAATGCTATACACTATATACGCCCAGTGTCGCGCTCAGTCGCCAGAGCTTAGCACACTAGAGAGACTGTGCCTATTAGCAATGCTATACAGTATATACGCCCAGTGTCCCGCTCAGTCGCCCAGAGCTTTGCATACTAGAGCGACTCTGCCTATTAGCAATGCTATACAGTATATACGCCCAGTGTCGCGCTCATTCGCCCAGAACCTAGCATACTAGAGCGACTCTGCCTATTAGCAATGCTATACAGTATATACGCCCACTGCCGCGCTCAGTCGCCCAGAGCCTAGCATACTAGAGCTAATCTGCCTATTAGCAATTCTATAGAGTTTATACGCCCAGTGTCGCGCTCAGTCGCCCACAGCTTAGCATACTATATCGCCTCTGTCTATAAGCAATGCTATACAGTCATTACGTCCAGTATCGCGCTTAGTCGGACAGAGCATAGCAAACTAGAGGGACTCTGCCTATTAGTAATGCTATACATTAGATACGCCCAGTGACGCGCGCCAGTCGCCGAGAGCTTAGCATACTAGAGCGATTTTGCCTATTTGCAATGCTATACAGTATATACCCCGAGTATCGCGCACAGTCGCCCAGAGCTGAGCATACTAGAGCGGCTCTGCCTATTAGCAATGCTATACAGTACACCCGCCCAGTGTCGCGCTCAGTCGCCCAGTGCAAACATACAAGAGCGACTCCGCCTATTAGCAATGCTATACAGTATATACACCTAGTGTCGCGCTTCAGTCGCCCAGAACTTTGCATAGTAGAGCGACTCTGCCTATTAGCAATGCTATACAGTATATACGCCCAGTGTCGCGCTCAGTCGCCCAGAGCTTAGCATACTAGAGCGACTCTGCCTATTAGCAATGCTATACAGTATATGCGCCTAGTGTCGCGCGTCAGTCGCCCAAACCTTAGCATACTTGAGCGACTCTGCCTACTAGCAATGCTATACAGTATATACGCCCAGTGTCGCGCGTCAGTCGCCCAGAGTTTTGCATAGGAGATCGAATCTGCTATTAGCAATGCTATACTGTATATACGCCCAGTTTCGGGCGTCAGTCGCCCAGAGCATTGCATACTAGAGCGACTCTGCTTATTAGCAATGCAATACAGTATATACGCCCAGTGTCGCGCCTCAGGCGCCCAGAGCTTAGCATACTAGAGCGACTCTGCCTATTAGCAATGCTATACAGTATATACGCCCAGTGTCGCGCGTCAGTCGCCCAGAGCTTTGAATACTCGAGCGAATTTGCCTATTAGCAATGCTATACAGTATATACGCCCAGTGTCACGCGTCAGTCGCCCAAAGCTTAGCATACTAGAGAGACTCTGCCTATTAGCAATGCATACAGTATATACGCCCAGTGTCGCGCTCAGTCGCCCAGAACCAAGCATACTAGAGCGTCTCTGCCTATTAGCAATGCTATACAGTATATACGCCCAGTGTCGCGTACAGTCGCCCAGAGCTTAGCATGCTAGAGCGACTCCGCCTATGGGCAATGCTATACAGTATATACGCCCAGTGTCGCACGCTAGTCGCCAGAGCTTAGCATACTAGAGCAATTCCGCCTATTAGCAACGCTATACAATATATACCCCGATTATGGCGCACAGTCTCCCAACGCTTAGCATACTAGAGCAGCTCTGCCTATTAGCAATGCTATACAGTATACCCACCCAGTGTCGCGCTCAGTCGCCCAGAGCTTACATACAAGAGCGAGTCTGCCTATTAGCAATGCTATACTGTTTATACGCCTAGTGTCGCGCTTCAGTCGCCCAGAGCTTTGCATAATAGAGCAACGTTGCCTATTAGCAATGCTGTACTGTATATACGCCCAGTGTCGCGCGTCAGTCGCCCAGATCATTGCATAATAGAACGACTCTGCCTATTAGCAATGCTATACAGTATATACGCCCAGTGTCGCGCTCAGTCGCCAGAGCTTAGCATACTAGTTCGATTCTGCCTATTAGCAATGCTATACACTATATACGTCCAGTGACGAGGACCGTCGCTAAGAGCTTAGCATACTAGAGCGACTCTGCCTATTAGCAATGCTATACAGTATATACGCCCAGTGTCGCACTCATTCACCCAGAGCTTAGCATAATAGAGCGACTCTGCTTATTAGCAATGCTATACAGTATATACGCCCAGTGACGTGCTCAGTCGCTCAGAGCTTACATACAAGTGCGACTCTGCCTATTAGCAATGCTATACACTATATACGCCCAGTGTCGCGCTCAGTCGCCAGAGCTTAGCACACTAGAGCGACTATGCCTATTAGCAATGCTGTACAGTATATAAGCCCAGTGTCGCGCGTCAGTCGCCCAGATCCTTGCATACTAGACCGACTCTGCCTATTAGCAATGCTATACAGTATATACGCCCAGTGTCCCGCTCAGTCGCCCAGAGCTTAGCATACTAGAGCGAATCTGCCTATTAGCAATGCTATACAGTATATACGTCCAGTGTCGCGCTCATTCGCCCAGTACCTAGCATACTAGAGCGACTCTGCCTATTAGCAATGCTATACAGTATATACGCCCACTGTCGCGTTCAGTCGCCCAGAGCCTAGCATACTAGAGCTAGTCTGCCTATTAGCAATTCTATAGAGTATATACGCCCAGTGTCGCCCTCAGTCGCCCACAGCTTAGCATACTAGATCGACTCTGTCTATACGCAATGCTATACAGTCATTACGCCCAGTGTCGCGCTTAGTCGGCCAGAGCATATCAATCTAGAGGGACTCTGCCTATTAGCAATGCTATACAGTATATACGTCCAGTGTCGCGTACAGTCGCCCAGAGCTTAGCTTGCTAGAGCGCCTCCGCATATGGGCAATGCTATACAGTATATACGCCCAGTGTCGCACGCTAGTCGCCAGAGCTTAGCATACTAGAGCAATTCCGCCTATTAGCAACGCTATACAATATATACCCCGATTATCGCGCACAATCGCCCAACGCTTAGCATACTAGAGCGGCTCTGCCTATTAGCAATGCTATACAGTGTACCCACCCAGTGTCGCGCTCAGTCGCCCAGAGCTTACATACAAGAGCGAGTCTGCCTATTAGCAATGCTATACTGTTTATACGCCTAGTGTCGCGCTTCAGTCGCCCAGAGCTTTGCATAAAAGAGCGACTTTGCCTATTAGCAATGCTGTACAGTATATACGCCCAGTGTCGCGCGTCAGTCGACCAGACCTTTGCATAATAGAACGACTCTGCCTATTAGCAATTCTATACAGTATATACGCCCAGTGTCGCGCTCAGTCGCCAGAGCTTAGCATACTAGTACGACTCTGCCTATTAGCAATGCTATACACTATATACGTCCAGTGACGAGGATCGTCGCCCAGAGCTTAGCATACTAGAGCGACTCTGCCTATTAGCAATGCTATACAGTATATACGCCCAGTGTCGCACTCAGTCTTCCAGAGCTTAGCATAATAGAGCGACTCTGCTTATTAGCAATGCTATACAGTATATACGCCCAGTGACGTGCTCAGTCGCCCAGAGCTTACATACAAGTGCGACTCTGCCTATTAGCAATGCTATACACTATATACGCCCAGTTTCGGGCGTCAGTCGCCTAGAGCTTTGCATACTAGAGCGACTCTGCCTATTAGCAATGCTATACAGTATATACGCCCAGTGCGCGCTCAATCGCCCAGAGCTTAGCATACTAGAGCGACTCTGCCTATTAGCAATGCTATAAATTATATACGCCCCTTGTCGTGCTCAGTCGCCCAGAGCTTACATACAAGGGCGACTCTACCTATTAACATTGCTATAAGCTATATACGCCCTGTGTCGCGCTCAGTCGCCAGAGCTTAGCATACTAGAGCGACTCAGACTATTATCAATGCTGTACAGTATATACGCACAGTGTCGCGCGCCAGTCGCCCAGATCGTTGCATACTAGAGCGAGTCTGCCTATTAGCAATGCTATACAGTATATACGCCCAGTGTCGCGCTCAGTCGCCAGAGCTTAGCATACTAGAGCGACTCTGCCTATTAGCAATGCTATACAGTATATACGCCCAGTGTCCCGCTCAGTCGCGCATAGCTTAGCATACTAGAGCGACTCTGCCTATTAGCAATGCTATACACTATATACGTCCAGTTACGAGCACCGTCGCCCAGAGCTTAGTATACTAGAGCGACCCTGCCTATTAGCAATGCTATACACAATATACGCCCAGTGTCCCGCTCAGTCGCCCAGAGCTTAGCATACTAGAGCGACTCTGCCTATTAGCAATGCTATACAGTATATACGCTCAGTGTCGCGCTCAGTCGCCAGTGCTTAGCATACTTGAGCGACTCTGCCTATTAGCAATGCAATACAGTATATACGCCCAGTGTCCCGCTCAGTCGCCCAGAGCTTAGCATACTAGAGCGACTCTGTCTATTAGCAATGCTATACAGTATAAACGCCCTGTGTCGCGCGTCAGTCGCCCAAACCTTAGCATACTTGAGCGACTCTGCCTACTAGCAATGCTATACCGTATGTACGCCCAGTGTCGCGCGTCAGTCGCCCAGAGTTTTGCATACGAGATCGACTCTGCCTATTAGCAATGCTATACAGTATATACGCCCAGTTTCGGGCGTCAGTCGCCCAGAGCATTGCATACTAGAGCGACTCTGCCTATTAGCAATGCAATACAATATATACGCCCAGTGTCGCGCGTCAGGCGCCCAGAGCTTAGCATACTAGAGCGACTCTGCCTATTAGCAATGCTATACAGTATATACGCCCAATGTCGCACGTCAGTCGCCCAGATCTTTGCGTACTAGAGCGACTCAGCCTATTAGCAATGCTATACAGAATATACGCCCAGAGCCGCGCGTCAGTCGCCCAAGGCTTTGCATACTAGAGCGACTCTGCCTCTGAGCAATGCTATACAGTATATACGCCCAGTTTCGCGCGTCAGTCACCTAGAGCTGTGCATACTAGAGCGACTCTGCCTATTAGCAATGCTATACAGTATATACGCCCAGTGCGCGCTCAATCGCCCCGAGCTTAGCATACTAGAGCGACTCTGCCTATTAGCAATGCTATAAAGTATATACGCCCCTTGTCGTGCTCAGTCGCCCAGAGCTTACATACAAGGGCGACTCTGCCTATTAGCAATGCTATAAACTATATACGCCCAGTGTCGCGCTCAGTCGCCAGAGCTTAGCATACTAGAGCGACTCAGACTATTAGCAATGCTGTACAGTATATACGCCCAGTGTCGCGCGTCTGTCGCCCAGATCTTTGCATACTAGAGCGACTCTGCCTATTAGCAATGCTATACAGTATATACGCCCAATGTCGCGCTCAGTCGCCAGAGCTTAGCATACTAGAGCGACTCTGCCTATTAGCAAAGCTATACACTTTATACGTCCAGTGACGAGCACCGTCGCCCAGAGCTTAGCATACTAGAGCGACTCTGCCTATTAGCAATGCAATACACAATATACGCCCAGTGTCGCGCTCAGTCGCCCACAGCTTAGCATACTAGAGCGACTCTGCCTATTAGCAATGCTATACAGTATACACGCCCAGTGTCGCGCTCAGTCGCCAGAGCTTAGCATACTAGAGCGACTCTGCCTATTAGCAATGCAATACAGTATTTACGCCCACTGTCCCGCTCAGTCGCCCAGAGCTTAGCATACTAGAGCGACTCAGACTATTAGCAATGCTGTACAGTATATACGCCCTGTGTCGCGCGTCAGTCGCCCAGATCTTTGCATTCTAGAGCGACTCAGCCTATTAGCAATGCTATACAGTATATACGCCCAGTGTCCCACTCAGTCGCCCAGAGCTTAGCATACTAGAGCGACTCTGCCTATTAGCAATGCTATACTGTATATACGCTCAGTGTCGCGCTCAGTCGCCAGAGATTAGCATACTTGAGCGACTCTGCCTATTAGCAATGCAATACAGTATATACGCCCAGTGTCCCGCTCAGTCGCCCAGAGCTTAGCATACTAGAGCGACTCTGCCTATTAGCAATGCTATACAGTATATACGCACAGTGTCGCGCGTCAGTCACCCAAACCTTAGCATACTTGAGCGAATCTGTCTATTAGCAAAGCTATGCAGTATATACGCCAAGTGTCGCGCGTCAGCCGCCCAGAGTTTTGCATACGAGATCGAATCTGCCTATTAGCAATGCTATACAGTATATACGCCCAGTTTCGGGGTCAGTCGCCCAGAGCATTGCATACTAGAGCGACTCTGCCATTAGCAATGCAATACAGTATATACGCCCAGTGTCGCGCGTCAGGCCGCCAGAGCTTAGCATACTAGAGCGACTCTGCTTATTAGCAATGCTATACAGTATATACGCCCAGTGTCGCGCGTCAGTCGCCCAGAGCATTGAATACTCGAGCGAATCTCCCTATTAGCAATGCTATACAGTATATACTCCCAGTGTCACGCGTCAGTCGCCCAAAGCTTAGCATACTAGAGTGACTCTGCCTATTAGCAATGCATACAGTATATATGCCCAGTGTCGCGCTCAGTCGCCCAGAACCTAGCATACTAGAGCGTCTCTGCCTATTAGCAATGCTATACTGTTTATACGCCTAGTGTCGCGCTTCAGTCGCCCAGAGCTTTGCATAATACAGCGACTTTTCCTATTAGCAATGCTGTACAGTATATACGCTCAGTGTCGCGCGTCAGTCACCCAGATCTTTGCATAATAGAACGACTCTGCCTATTAGCAATGCTATACAATATATACGCCCAGTGTCGCGCTCAGTCGCCAGAGCTTAGCATACTAGAACAACTCTGCCTATTAGCAATGCTATACACTATATACGTCCAGTGACGAGCACCGTCGCCCAGAGCTTAGCATATTAGAGCGACTCTGCCTATTAGCAATGCTATAAAGTATATACGCCCAGTGTCGCACTCAGTCGCCCTGAGCTTAGCATAATAGAGCGACTCTGCTTATTAGCAATGCTATACAGTATATACGCCCAGTGTCCCGCTCAGTCGCCCAGAGCTTTGCATACTAGAGCGACTCTGCCTATTAGCAATGCTATACAGTATATACGCCCAGTGTCGCGCTCATTCGCCCAGAACCTAGCATACTAGAGCGACTCTGCCTATTAGCAATGCTATACAGTATATACGCCCACTGCCGCGCTCAGTCGCCCAGAGCCTAGCATACTAGAGCTAATCTGCCTATTAGCAATTCTATAGAGTTTATACGCCCAGTGTCGCGCTCAGTCGCCCACAGCTTAGCATACTATATCGCCTCTGTCTATAAGCAATGCTATACAGTCATTACGTCCAGTATCGCGCTTAGTCGGACAGAGCATAGCAAACTAGAGGGACTCTGCCTATTAGTAATGCTATACATTAGATACGCCCAGTGTCGCGCGCCAGTCGCCGAGAGCTTAGCATACTAGAGCGATTTTGCCTATTTGCAATGCTATACAGTATATACCCCGAGTATCGCGCACAGTCGCCCAGAGCTGAGCATACTAGAGCGGCTCTGCCTATTAGCAATGCTATACAGTACACCCGCCCAGTGTCGCGCTCAGTCGCCCAGTGCAAACATACAAGAGCGACTCCGCCTATTAGCAATGCTATACAGTATATACACCTAGTGTCGCGCTTCAGTCGCCCAGAACTTTGCATAGTAGAGCGACTCTGCCTATTAGCAATGCTATACAGTATATACGCCCAGTGTCGCGCTCAGTCGCCCAGAGCTTAGCATACTAGAGCGACTCTGCCTATTAGCAATGCTATACAGTATATGCGCCTAGTGTCGCGCGTCAGTCGCCCAAACCTTAGCATACTTGAGCGACTCTGCCTACTAGCAATGCTATACAGTATATACGCCCAGTGTCGCGCGTCAGTCGCCCAGAGTTTTGCATAGGAGATCGAATCTGCTATTAGCAATGCTATACTGTATATACGCCCAGTTTCGGGCGTCAGTCGCCCAGAGCATTGCATACTAGAGCGACTCTGCTTATTAGCAATGCAATACAGTATATACGCCCAGTGTCGCGCCTCAGGCGCCCAGAGCTTAGCATACTAGAGCGACTCTGCCTATTAGCAATGCTATACAGTATATACGCCCAGTGTCGCGCGTCAGTCGCCCAGAGCTTTGAATACTCGAACGAATTTGCCTATTAGCAATGCTATACAGTATATACGCCCAGTGTCACGCGTCAGTCGCCCAAAGCTTAGCATACTAGAGAGACTCTGCCTATTAGCAATGCATACAGTATATACGCCCAGTGTCGCGCTCAGTCGCCCTGAACCAAGCATACTAGAGCGTCTCTGCCTATTAGCAATGCTATACAGTATATACGCCCAGTGTCGCGTACAGTCGCCCAGAGCTTAGCATGCTAGAGCGACTCCGCCTATGGGCAATGCTATACAGTATATACGCCCAGTGTCGCACGCTAGTCGCCAGAGCTTAGCATACTAGAGCAATTCCGCCTATTAGCAACGCTATACAATATATACCCCGATTATGGCGCACAGTCTCCCAACGCTTAGCATACTAGAGCAGCTCTGCCTATTAGCAATGCTATACAGTATACCCACCCAGTGTCGCGCTCAGTCGCCCAGAGCTTACATACAAGAGCGAGTCTGCCTATTAGCAATGCTATACTGTTTATACGCCTAGTGTCGCGCTTCAGTCGCCCAGAGCTTTGCATAATAGAGCAACGTTGCCTATTAGCAATGCTGTACTGTATATACGCCCAGTGTCGCGCGTCAGTCGCCCAGATCATTGCATAATAGAACGACTCTGCCTATTAGCAATGCTATACAGTATATACGCCCAGTGTCGCGCTCAGTCGCCAGAGCTTAGCATACTAGTTCGATTCTGCCTATTAGCAATGCTATACCCTATATACGTCCAGTGACGAGGACCGTCGCTAAGAGCTTAGCATACTAGAGCGACTCTGCCTATTAGCAATGCTATACAGTATATACGCCCAGTGTCGCACTCAGTCACCCAGAGCTTAGCATAATAGAGCGACTCTGCTTATTAGCAATGCTATACAGTATATACGCCCAGTGACGTGCTCAGTCGCTCAGAGCTTACATACAAGTGCGACTCTGCCTATTAGCAATGCTATACACTATATACGCCCAGTGTCGCGCTCAGTCGCCAGAGCTTAGCACACTAGAGCGACTTTGCCTATTAGCAATGCTGTACAGTATATAAGCCCAGTGTCGCGCGTCAGTCGCCCAGATCCTTGCATACTAGACCGACTCTGCCTATTAGCAATGCTATACAGTATATACGCCCAGTGTCCCGCTCAGTCGCCCAGAGCTTAGCATACTAGAGCGAATCTGCCTATTAGCAATGCTATACAGTATATACGTCCAGTGTCGCGCTCATTCGCCCAGTACCTAGCATACTAGAGCGACTCTGCCTATTAGCAATGCTATACAGTATATACGCCCACTGTCGCGTTCAGTCGCCCAGAGCCTAGCATACTAGAGCTAGTCTGCCTATTAGCAATTCTATAGAGTATATACGCCCAGTGTCGCCCTCAGTCGCCCACAGCTTAGCATACTAGATCGACTCTGTCTATACGCAATGCTATACAGTCATTACGCCCAGTGTCGCGCTTAGTCGGCCAGAGCATATCAATCTAGAGGGACTCTGCCTATTAGCAATGCTATACAGTATATACGCCCAGTGTCGCGTACAGTCGCCCAGAGCTTAGCTTGCTAGAGCGCCTCCGCATATGGGCAATGCTATACAGTATATACGCCCAGTGTCGCACGCTAGTCGCCAGAGCTTAGCATACTAGAGCAATTCCGCCTATTAGCAACGCTATACAATATATACCCCGATTATCGCGCACAATCGCCCAACGCTTAGCATACTAGAGCGGCTCTGCCTATTAGCAATGCTATACAGTGTACCCACCCAGTGTCGCGCTCAGTCGCCCAGAGCTTACATACAAGAGCGAGTCTGCCTATTAGCAATGCTATACTGTTTATACGCCTAGTGTCGCGCTTCAGTCGCCCAGAGCTTTGCATAAAAGAGCGACTTTGCCTATTAGCAATGCTGTACAGTATATACGCCCAGTGTCGCGCGTCAGTCGACCAGACCTTTGCATAATAGAACGACTCTGCCTATTAGCAATTCTATACAGGATATACGCCCAGTGTCGCGCTCAGTCGCCAGAGCTTAGCATACTAGTACGACTCTGCCTATTAGCAATGCTATACACTATATACGTCCAGTGACGAGGATCGTCGCCCAGAGCTTAGCATACTAGAGCGACTCTGCCTATTAGCAATGCTATACAGTATATACGCCCAGTGTCGCACTCAGTCTTCCAGAGCTTAGCATAATAGAGCGACTCTGCTTATTAGCAATGCTATACAGTATATACGCCCAGTGACGTGCTCAGTCGCCCAGAGCTTACATACAAGTGCGACTCTGCCTATTAGCAATGCTATACACTATATACGCCCAGTTTCGGGCGTCAGTCGCCTAGAGCTTTGCATACTAGAGCGACTCTGCCTATTAGCAATGCTATACAGTATATACGCCCAGTGCGCGCTCAATCGCCCAGAGCTTAGCATACTAGAGCGACTCTGCCTATTAGCAATGCTATAAATTATATACGCCCCTTGTCGTGCTCAGTCGCCCAGAGCTTACATACAAGGGCGACTCTACCTATTAACATTGCTATAAGCTATATACGCCCTGTGTCGCGCTCAGTCGCCAGAGCTTAGCATACTAGAGCGACTCAGACTATTATCAATGCTGTACAGTATATACGCACAGTGTCGCGCGCCAGTCGCCCAGATCGTTGCATACTAGAGCGAGTCTGCCTATTAGCAATGCTATACAGTATATACGCCCAGTGTCGCGCTCAGTCGCCAGAGCTTAGCATACTAGAGCGACTCTGCCTATTAGCAATGCTATACAGTATATACGCCCAGTGTCCCGCTCAGTCGCGCATAGCTTAGCATACTAGAGCGACTCTGCCTATTAGCAATGCTATACACTATATACGTCCAGTTACGAGCACCGTCGCCCAGAGCTTAGTATACTAGAGCGACCCTGCCTATTAGCAATGCTATACACAATATACGCCCAGTGTCCCGCTCAGTCGCCCAGAGCTTAGCATACTAGAGCGACTCTGCCTATTAGCAATGCTATACAGTATATACGCTCAGTGTCGCGCTCAGTCGCCAGTGCTTAGCATACTTGAGCGACTCTGCCTATTAGCAATGCAATACAGTATATACGCCCAGTGTCCCGCTCAGTGGCCCAGAGCTTAGCATACTAGAGCGACTCTGTCTATTAGCAATGCTATACAGTATAAACGCCCTGTGTCGCGCGTCAGTCGCCCAAACCTTAGCATACTTGAGCGACTCTGCCTACTAGCAATGCTATACAGTATATACGCCCAGTTTCGGGCGTCAGTCGCCCAGAGCATTGCATACTAGAGCGACTCTGCCTATTAGCAATGCAATACAATATATACGCCCAGTGTCGCGCGTCAGGCGCCCAGAGCTTAGCATACTAGAGCGACTCTGCCTATTAGCAATGCTATACAGTATATACGCCCAATGTCGCACGTCAGTCGCCCAGATCTTTGCGTACTAGAGCGACTCAGCCTATTAGCAATGCTATACAGAATATACGCCCAGAGCCGCGCGTCAGTCGCCCAAGGCTTTGCATACTAGAGCGACTCTGCCTCTGAGCAATGCTATACAGTATATACGCCCAGTTTCGCGCGTCAGTCACCTAGAGCTGTGCATACTAGAGCGACTCTGCCTATTAGCAATGCTATACAGTATATACGCCCAGTGCGCGCTCAATCGCCCAGAGCTTAGCATACTAGAGCGACTCTGCCTATTAGCAATGCTATAAAGTATATACGCCCCTTGTCGTGCTCAGTCGCCCAGAGCTTACATACAAGGGCGACTCTGCCTATTAGCAATGCTATAAACTATATACGCCCAGTGTCGCGCTCAGTCGCCAGAGCTTAGCATACTAGAGCGACTCAGACTATTAGCAATGCTGTACAGTATATACGCCCAGTGTCGCGCGTCTGTCGCCCAGATCTTTGCATACTAGAGCGACTCTGCCTATTAGCAATGCTATACAGTATATACGCCCAATGTCGCGCTCAGTCGCCAGAGCTTAGCATACTAGAGCGACTCTGCCTATTAGCAAAGCTATACACTTTATACGTCCAGTGACGAGCACCGTCGCCCAGAGCTTAGCATACTAGAGCGACTCTGCCTATTAGCAATGCAATACACAATATACGCCCAGTGTCGCGCTCAGTCGCCCACAGCTTAGCATACTAGAGCGACTCTGCCTATTAGCAATGCTATACAGTATACACGCCCAGTGTCGCGCTCAGTCGCCAGAGCTTAGCATACTAGAGCGACTCTGCCTATTAGCAATGCAATACAGTATTTACGCCCACTGTCCCGCTCAGTCGCCCAGAGCTTAGCATACTAGAGCGACTCAGACTATTAGCAATGCTGTACAGTATATACGCCCTGTGTCGCGCGTCAGTCGCCCAGATCTTTGCATTCTAGAGCGACTCAGCCTATTAGCAATGCTATACAGTATATACGCCCAGTGTCCCGCTCAGTCGCCCAGAGCTTAGCATACTAGAGCGACTCTGCCTATTAGCAATGCTATACTGTATATACGCTCAGTGTCGCGCTCAGTCGCCAGAGCTTAGCATACTTGAGCGACTCTGCCTATTAGCAATGCAATACAGTATATAAGCCCAGTGTCCCGCTCAGTCGCCCAGAGCTTAGCATACTAGAGCGACTCTGCCTATTAGCAATGCTATACAGTATATACGCACAGTGTCGCGCGTCAGTCACCCAAACCTTAGCATACTTGAGCGAATCTGTCTATTAGCAAAGCTATACAGTATATACGCCAAGTGTCGCGCGTCAGCCGCCCAGAGTTTTGCATACGAGATCGAATCTGCCTATTAGAAATGCTATACAGTATATACGCCCAGTTTCGGGGTCAGTCGCCCAGAGCATTGCATACTAGAGCGACTCTGCCATTAGCAATGCAATACAGTATATACGCCCAGTGTCGCGCGTCAGGCCGCCAGAGCTTAGCATACTAGAGCGACTCTGCTTATTAGCAATGCTATACAGTATATACGCCCAGTGTCGCGCGTCAGTCGCCCAGAGCATTGAATACTCGAGCGAATCTCCCTATTAGCAATGCTATACAGAATATACTCCCAGTGTCACGCGTCAGTCGCCCAAAGCTTAGCATACTAGAGAGACTCTGCCTATTAGCAATGCATACAGTATATATGCCCAGTGTCGCGCTCAGTCGCCCAGAACCTAGCATACTAGAGCGTCTCTGCCTATTAGCAATGCTATACTGTTTATACGCCTAGTGTCGCGCTTCAGTCGCCCAGAGCTTTGCATAATACAGCGACTTTGCCTATTAGCAATGCTGTACAGTATATACGCTCAGTGTCGCGCGTCAGTCACCCAGATCTTTGCATAATAGAACGACTCTGCCTATTAGCAATGCTATACAATATATACGCCCAGTGTCGCGCTCAGTCGCCAGAGCTTAGCATACTAGAACAACTCTGCCTATTAGCAATGCTATACACTATATACGTCCAGTGACGAGCACCGTCGCCCAGAGCTTAGCATATTAGAGCGACTCTGCCTATTAGCAATGCTATAAAGTATATACGCCCAGTGTCGCACTCAGTCGCCCTGAGCTTAGCATAATAGAGCGACTCTGCTTATTAGCAATGCTATACAGTATATACGCCCAGTGTCCCGCTCAGTCGCCCAGAGCTTTGCATACTAGAGCGACTCTGCCTATTAGCAATGCTATACAGTATATACGCCCAGTGTCGCGCTCATTCGCCCAGAACCTAGCATACTAGAGCGACTCTGCCTATTAGCAATGCTATACAGTATATACGCCCACTGCCGCGCTCAGTCGCCCAGAGCCTAGCATACTAGAGCTAATCTGCCTATTAGCAATTCTATAGAGTTTATACGCCCAGTGTCGCGCTCAGTCGCCCACAGCTTAGCATACTATATCGCCTCTGTCTATAAGCAATGCTATACAGTCATTACGTCCAGTATCGCGCTTAGTCGGACAGAGCATAGCAAACTAGAGGGACTCTGCCTATTAGTAATGCTATACATTAGATACGCCCAGTGTCGCGCGCCAGTCGCCGAGAGCTTAGCATACTAGAGCGATTTTGCCTATTTGCAATGCTATACAGTATATACCCCGAGTATCGCGCACAGTCGCCCAGAGCTGAGCATACTAGAGTGGGTCTGCCTATTAGCAATGCTATACAGTACACCCGCCCAGTGTCGCGCTCAGTCGCCCAGTGCAAACATACAAGAGCGACTCCGCCTATTAGCAATGCTATACAGTATATACACCTAGTGTCGCGCTTCAGTCGCCCAGAACTTTGCATAGTAGAGCGACTCTGCCTATCAGCAATGCTATACAGTATATACGCCCAGTGTCGCGCTCAGTCGCCCAGAGCTTAGCATACTAGAGCGACTCTGCCTATTAGCAATGCTATACAGTATATGCGCCTAGTGTCGCGCGTCAGTCGCCCAAACCTTAGCATACTTGAGCGACTCTGCCTACTAGCAATGCTATACAGTATATACGCCCAGTGTCGCGCGTCAGTCGCCCAGAGTTTTGCATAGGAGATCGAATCTGCTATTAGCAATGCTATACTGTATATACGCCCAGTTTCGGGCGTCAGTCGCCCAGAGCATTGCATACTAGAGCGACTCTGCTTATTAGCAATGCAATACAGTATATACGCCCAGTGTCGCGCCTCAGGCGCCCAGAGCTTAGCATACTAGAGCGACTCTGCCTATTAGCAATGCTATACAGTATATACGCCCAGTGTCGCGCGTCAGTCGCCCAGAGCTTTGAATACTCGAGCGAATTTGCCTATTAGCAATGCTATACAGTATATACGCCCAGTGTCACGCGTCAGTCGCCCAAAGCTTAGCATACTAGAGAGACTCTGCCTATTAGCAATGCATACAGTATATACGCCCAGTGTCGCGCTCAGTCGCCCAGAACCAAGCATACTAGAGCGTCTCTGCCTATTAGCAATGCTATACAGTATATACGCCCAGTGTCGCGTACAGTCGCCCAGAGCTTAGCATGCTAGAGCGACTCCGCCTATGGGCAATGCTATACAGTATATACGCCCAGTGTCGCACGCTAGTCGCCAGAGCTTAGCATACTAGAGCAATTCCGCCTATTAGCAACGCTATACAATATATACCCCGATTATGGCGCACAGTCTCCCAACGCTTAGCATACTAGAGCAGCTCTGCCTATTAGCAATGCTATACAGTATACCCACCCAGTGTCGCGCTCAGTCGCCCAGAGCTTACATACAAGAGCGAGTCTGCCTATTAGCAATGCTATACTGTTTATACGCCTAGTGTCGCGCTTCAGTCGCCCAGAGCTTTGCATAATAGAGCAACGTTGCCTATTAGCAATGCTGTACTGTATATACGCCCAGTGTCGCGCGTCAGTCGCCCAGATCATTGCATAATAGAACGACTCTGCCTATTAGCAATGCTATACAGTATATACGCCCAGTGTCGCGCTCAGTCGCCAGAGCTTAGCATACTAGTTCGATTCTGCCTATTAGCAATGCTATACCCTATATACGTCCAGTGACGAGGACCGTCGCTAAGAGCTTAGCATACTAGAGCGACTCTGCCTATTAGCAATGCTATACAGTATATACGCCCAGTGTCGCACTCAGTCACCCAGAGCTTAGCATAATAGAGCGACTCTGCTTATTAGCAATGCTATACAGTATATACGCCCAGTGACGTTCTCAGTCGCTCAGAGCTTACATACAAGTGCGACTCTGCCTATTAGCAATGCTATACACTATATACGCCCAGTGTCGCGCTCAGTCGCCAGAGCTTAGCACACTAGAGCGACTTTGCCTATTAGCAATGCTGTACAGTATATAAGCCCAGTGTCGCGCGTCAGTCGCCCAGATCCTTGCATACTAGACCGACTCTGCCTATTAGCAATGCTATACAGTATATACGCCCAGTGTCCCGCTCAGTCGCCCAGAGCTTAGCATACTAGAGCGAATCTGCCTATTAGCAATGCTATACAGTATATACGTCCAGTGTCGCGCTCATTCGCCCAGTACCTAGCATACTAGAGCGACTCTGCCTATTAGCAATGCTATACAGTATATACGCCCACTGTCGCGTTCAGTCGCCCAGAGCCTAGCATACTAGAGCTAGTCTGCCTATTAGCAATTCTATAGAGTATATACGCCCAGTGTCGCCCTCAGTCGCCCACAGCTTAGCATACTAGATCGACTCTGTCTATACGCAATGCTATACAGTTATTACGTCCAGTATCGCGCTTAGTCGGCCAGAGCATAGCAAACTAGAGGGAATCTGCCTATTAGTAATGCTATACAGTACATACGCCCAGTGTCGCGCGCCAGTCGCCCAGAGCTTAGCATACTAGAGCGATTTTGCCTATTTGCATTGCTATACTGTATATACCCCGAGAATCGCGCACAGTCGCCCAGAGCTTAGCATACCAGAGCGGCTCTGCCTATTAGCAATGCTATACAGTATATACGCCCAGTGTCGCACTTCAGTCGCCCAGAGCTTTGCATAATAGAGCGACTTTGCCTATTAGCAATGCTGTACATTATATACGCCCAGTGTCGCGCGTCAGTCGCCCAAGGCTTTGCATACTAGAGCGACTCTGCCTCTGAGCAATGATATACAGTACATACGCCCAGTGTCGCGCGTCAGTCGCCTAGAGCTTTGCATACTAGAGCGATTCTGCCTATTAGCAATGCTATACTGTTTAAACGCCTAGTGTCGCGCATCAGTCGCCCAGAGCTTTGCATAATAGAGCGACTTTGCCTATTAGCAATGCTGTACAGTATATACGCCCAGTGTCGCGCGTCAGTCGCCCAGATCGTTGCGTACTAGAGCGACTCTGCCTATTAGCAATGCTATACAGTATATACGACCAGTGTCGCGCTCAGTCGCCAGAGCTTAGCATAATAGAGCGACTCAGCCTATTAGCAATGCTATACAGTATATACGCCCAGTGTCGCGCGTCAGTCGCCCAAGGCTTAGCATACTAGAACGACTCTGCTTCTGAGCAATGATATACAGTATATACGCCCAGTGTCGCGCGTCAGTCGCCTAGAGCTTTGCATACTAGAGCGACTCTGCCTATTAGCAATGCTATACAGTATATGCGCCCAGTATCGCGCGTCAGTCGCCCAAACCTTAGCATACTTGAACGACTCTGCCTACTAGCAATGCTATACAGTATATACGCCCAGTGTCGCGCGTCAGTCGCCCAGAGTTTTGCATACGAGATCGAATCTGCCTATTAGCAATGCTATACTGTATATACGCCCAGTTTCGGGCGTCAGTCACCCAGAGCATTGCATACTAGAGCGACTCTGCCTATTAGCAATGCAATACAGTATATACGCCCAGTGTCGCGCGTCAGGCGCCCAGAGCTTAGCATACTAGAGCGACTCTGCCTATTAGCAATGCTATACAGTATATACGCCCAGTGTCGCGCGTCAGTCGCCCAGAGCTTTGAATACTCGAGCGAATCTGCCTATTAGCAATGCTATACAGTATATACGCCCAGTGTCACGCGTCAGTCGCCCAAAGCTTAGCATATTAGAGAGACTCTGCCTATTAGCAATGCATACAGTATATACGCCCAGTGTCGCGCTCAGTCGCCCAGAACCTAGCATACTAGAGCGTCTCTGCCAATTAGCAATGCTATACAGTATATACGCCCACTGTCGCGCTCAGTCGCCCAGATCCTAGCATACTAGAGCTACTCTGCCTTTTAGCAATCCTATAGAGTATATACGCCCAGTGTCGCGCTCAGTCGCCCACAGCATAGCATACTAGATCGGCTCTGTCTATTATCAATGCTATACAGTCATTACGCCCAGTGTCGCGCTTAGTCGGCCAGAGCATATCAATCTAGAGGGACTCTGCCTATTAGCAATGCTATACAGTATATACGCCCAGTGTCGCGTACAGTCGCCCAGAGCTTAGCTTGCTAGAGCGCCTCCGCCTATGGGCAATGCTATACAGTATATACGCCCAGTGTCGCACGCTAGTCGCCAGAGCTTAGCATACTAGAGCAATTCCGCCTATTAGCAACGCTATACAATATATACCCCGATTATCGCGCACAATCGCCCAACGCTTAGCATACTAGAGCGGCTCTGCCTATTAGCAATGCTATACAGTGTACCCACCCAGTGTCGCGCTCAGTCGCCCAGAGCTTACATACAAGAGCGAGTCTGCCTATTAGCAATGCTATACTGTTTATACGCCTAGTGTCGCGCTTCAGTCGCCCAGAGCTTTGCATAAAAGAGCGACTTTGCCTATTAGCAATGCTGTACAGTATATACGCCCAGTGTCGCGCGTCAGTCGACCAGACCTTTCCATAATAGAACGACTCTGCCTATTAGCAATTCTATACAGTATATACGCCCAGTGTCGCGCTCAGTCGCCAGAGCTTAGCATACTAGTACGACTCTGCCTATTAGCAATGCTATACACTATATACGTCCAGTGACGAGGATCGTCGACCAGAGCTTAGCATACTAGAGCGACTCTGCCTATTAGCAATGCTATACAGTATATACGCCCAGTGTCGCACTCAGTCTTCCAGAGCTTAGCATAATAGAGCGACTCTGCTTATTAGCAATGCTATACAGTATATACGGCCAGTGACGTGCTCAGTCGCCCAGAGCTTACATACAAGTGCGACTCTGCCTATTAGCAATGCTATACACTATATACGCCTAGTGTCGCGCTCAGTCGCCAGAGCTTAGCACACTAGAGAGACTCAGCAAATTAGCAATGCTGTACAGTATATACGCCCAGTGTCGCGCGTCAGTCGCCCAGATCTATGCATACTAGAGCGACTCTGCCTATTAGCAATGCTATACAGTATATACGCCCAGTGTCGCGCTCAGTCGCCAGAGCTTAGAATAATAGAGCGACTCAGCCTATTATCAATGCTATACAGTATATACGCCCAGTGTCGCGCGTCAGTCGCCTAGAGCTTTGCATACTAGAGCGACTCTGCCTATTAGCAATGCTATACAGTATATACGCCCAGTGCGCGCTCAATCGCCCAGAACTTAGCATACTAGAGCGACTCTGCCTATTAGCAATGCTATAAATTATATACGCCCCTTGTCGTGCTCAGTCGCCCAGAGCTTACATACAAGGGCGACTCTACCTATTAGCATTGCTATAAACTATATACGCCCTGTGTCGCGCTCAGTCGCCAGAGCTTAGCATACTAGAGCGAATCAGACTATTATCAATGCTGTACAGTATATACGCACAGTGTCGCGCGCCAGTCGCCCAGATCGTTGCATACTAGAGCGAGTCTGCCTATTAGCAATGCTATACAGTATATACGCCCAGTGTCGCGCTCAGTCGCCAGAGCTTAGCATACTAGAGCGACTCTGCCTATTAGCAATGCTATACAGTAGATACGCCCAGTGTCCCGCTCAGTCGCGCATAGCTTAGCATACTAGAGCGACTCTGCCTATTAGCAATGCTATACACTATATACGTCCAGTTACGAGCACCGTCGCCCAGAGCTTAGTATACTAGAGCGACCCTGCCTATTAGCAATGCTATACACAATATACGCCCAGTGTCCCGCTCAGTCGCCCAGAGCTTAGCATACTAGAGCGACTCTGCCTATTAGCAATGCTATACAGTATATACGCTCAGTGTCGCGCTCAGTCGCCAGAGCTTAGCATACTTGAGCGACTCTGCCTATTAGCAATGCAATACAGTATATACGCCCAGTGTCCCGCTCAGTCGCCCAGAGCTTAGCATACTAGAGCGACTCTGTCTATTAGCAATGCTATACAGTATAAACGCCCTGTGTCGCGCGTCAGTCGCCCAAACCTTAGCATACTTGAGCGACTCTGCCTACTAGCAATGCTATACCGTATGTACGCCCAGAGTCGCGCGTCAGTCGCCCAGAGTTTTGCATACGAGATCGACTCTGCCTATTAGCATTGCTATACAGTATATACGCCCAGTTTCGGGCGTCAGTCGCCCAGAGCATTGCATACTAGAGCGACTCTGCCTATTAGCAATGCAATACAGTATATATGGTAGTGTCGCGCGTCAGGCGCCCAGAGCTTAGCATACTAGAGCGACTCTGCCTATTAGCAATGCTATACAGTATATACGCCCAATGTCGCACGTCAGTCGCCCAGATCTTTGCGTACTAGAGCGACTCAGCCTATTAGCAATGCTATACAGAATATACGCCCAGTGCCGCGCGTCAGTCGCCCAAGGCTTTGCATACTAGAGCGACTCTGCATCTGAGCAATGCTATACAGTATATACGCCCAGTGACGCGCGTCAGTCGCCTAGAGCTTTGCATACTAGAGCGACTCTGCCTATTAGGAATGTTATACAGTATATACGCCCAGTGCGCTCTCAAGCGCCCAGAGCTTAGCATACTAGAGCGACTCTGCCTATTAGAAATGCTATAAAGTATATACGCTCCTTGACGTGCTCAGTCGCCGAGAGCTTACATACAAGGGCGACTCTGCCTATTAGCAATGCTATAAACTATATATGCCCAGTGTCGCGCTCAGTCGCCAGAGCTTAGCATACTAGAGCGACTCAGACTATTAGCAATGCTGTACAGTATATACGCCCAGTGTCGCGCGTCAGTCGCCCAGATCTTTGCATACTAGAGCGACTCAGCCTATTAGCAATGCTATACAGTATATACGCCCAGTGTCCCGCTCAGTCGCCCAGAGCTTAGCATACTAGAGCGAATCTGCCTATTAGCAATGCTATACAGTATATACGCCCAGTGTCGCGCGTCAGTCGCCCAAACCTTAGCATACTTGAGCGAATCTGCCTACTAGCAAAGCTATACAGTATATACGCCAAGTGTCGCGCGTCAGTCGCCCAGAGTTTTGCATACGAGATCGAATCTGCCTATTAGCAATGCTATACAGTATATACGCCCAGTTTCGGGGTCAGTCGCCCAGAGCATTGCATACTAGAGCGACTCTGCCTATTAGCAAGGCAATACAGTATATACGCCCAGTGTCGCGCGTCAGGCTGCCAGAGCTTAGCATACTAGAGCGACTCTGCCTATTAGCAATGCTATACAGTATATACGCCCAGTGTCGCGCGTCAGTCGCCCAGAGCATTGAATACTCGAGCGAATCTCCCTATTAGCAATGCTATACAGTATATACGCCCAGTGTCACGCGTCAGTCGCCCAAAGCTTAGCATACTAGAGAGACTCTGCCTATTAGCAATGCATACAGTATATACGCCCAGTGTCGCGCTCAGTCGCCCAGAACCTAGCATACTAGAGCGTCTCTGCCTATTAGCAATGCTATACTGTTTATACGCCTAGTGTCGCGCTTCAGTCGCCCAGAGCTTTGCATAATACAGCGACTTTGTTATTAGCAATGCTGTACAGTATATACGCTCAGTGTCGCGCGTCAGTCACCCAGATCTTTGCATAATAGAACGACTCTGCCTATTAGCAATGCTATACACTATATACGTCCAGTGACGAGCACCGTCGCCCAGGGCTTAGCATATTAGAGCGACTCTGCCTATTAGCAATGCTATACAGTATATACGCCCAGTGTCACACTCAGTCGCCCAGAGCTTAGCATAATAGAGCGACTCTGCTTATTAGCAATGCTATACAGTATATACGTCAGAGTCGTGCTCAGTCACCCAGAGCTTACATACAAGGGCGACTCTGCCTATTAGCAATGCTATACACTATATACGCCCAGTGTCGCGCTCAGTCGCCAGAGCTTAGCACACTAGAGAGACTCAGCCTATTAGCAATGCTGTACAGTATATACGCCCAGTGTCGCGCGTCAGTCGCCCAGATCTTTGCATACTAGAGCGACTCTGCCTATTAGCAATGATATACAGTATATACGCCCAGTGTCCCGCTCCGTCGCCCTGATCTTAGCATACTACAGCGATTCTGCCTATTAGCAATGCTATACAGTATATACGCCCAGTGTCGCGCTCAGTCGCCCAGATCCTAGCATACTAGAGCTACTCTGCCTATTAGCAATCCTATAGAGTATATACGCCCAGTGTCGCGCTCAGTCGCCCACAGCATAGCATACTAGATCGGCTCTGTCTATTAACAATGCTATACAGTCATTACGCCCAGTGTCGCGCTTAGTCGGCCAGAGCATATCAATCTAGAGGGACTCTGCCTATTAGCAATGCTATACAGTATATACGCCCAGTGTCGCGTACAGTCGCCCAGAGCTTAGCTTGCTAGAGCGCCTCCGCCTATGGGCAATGCTATACAGTATATACGCCCAGTGTCGCACGCTAGTCGCCAGAGCTTAGCATACTAGAGCAATTCCGCCTATTAGCAACGCTATACAATATATACCCCGATTATCGCGCACAATCGCCCAACGCTTAGCATACTAGAGCGGCTCTGCCTATTAGCAATGCTATACAGTGTACCCACCCAGTGTCGCGCTCAGTCGCCCAGAGCTTACATACAAGAGCGAGTCTGCCTATTAGCAATGCTATACTGTTTATACGCCTAGTGTCGCGCTTCAGTCGCCCAGAGCTTTGCATAAAAGAGCGACTTTGCCTATTAGCAATGCTGTACAGTATATACGCCCAGTGTCGCGCGTCAGTCGACCAGACCTTTGCATAATAGAACGACTCTGCCTATTAGCAATTCTATACAGTATATACGCCCAGTGTCGCGCTCAGTCGCCAGAGCTTAGCATACTAGTACGACTCTGCCTATTAGCAATGCTATACACTATATACGTCCAGTGACGAGGATCGTCGACCAGAGCTTAGCATACTAGAGCGACTCTGCCTATTAGCAATGCTATACAGTATATACGCCCAGTGTCGCACTCAGTCCTCCAGAGCATAGCATAATAGAGCGACTCTGCTTATTAGCAATGCTATACAGTATATACGCCCAGTGACGTGCTCAGTCGCCCAGAGCTTACATACAAGTGCGACTCTGCCTATTAGCAATGCTATACACTATATACGCCTAGTGTCGCGCTCAGTCGCCAGAGCTTAGCACACTAGAGAGACTCAGCAAATTAGCAATGCTGTACAGTATATACGCCCAGTGTCGCGCGTCAGTCGCCCAGATCTATGCATACTAGAGCGACTCTGCCTATTAGCAATGCTATACAGTATATACGCCCAGTGTCGCGCTCAGTCGCCAGAGCTTAGAATAATAGAGCGACTCAGCCTATTATCAATGCTATACAGTATATACGCCCAGTGTCGCGCGTCAGTCGCCTAGAGCTTTGCATACTAGAGCGACTCTGCCTATTAGCAATGCTATACAGTATATACGCCCAGTGCGCGCTCAATCGCCCAGAACATAGCATACTAGAGCGACTCTGCCTATTAGCAATGCTATAAATTATATACGCCCCTTGTCGTGCTCAGTCGCCCAGAGCTTACATACAAGGGCGACTCTACCTATTAGCATTGCTATAAACTATATACGCCCTGTGTCGCGCTCAGTCGCCAGAGCTTAGCATACTAGAGCGACTCAGACTATTAACAATGCTGTACAGTATATACGCACAGTGTCGCGCGCCAGTCGCCCAGATCGTTGCATACTAGAGCGAGTCTGCCTATTAGCAATGCTATACAGTATATACGCCCAGTGTCGCGCTCAGTCGCCAGAGCTTAGCATACTAGAGCGACTCTGCCTATTAGCAATGCTATACAGTATATACGCCCAGTGTCCCGCTCAGTCGCGCATAGCTTAGCATACTAGAGCGACTCTGCCTATTAGCAATGCTATACACTATATACGTCCAGTTACGAGCACCGTCGCCCAGAGCTTAGTATACTAGAGCGACACTGCCTATTAGCAATGCTATACACAATATACGCCCAGTGTCCCGCTCAGTCGCCCAGAGCTTAGCATACTAGAGCGACTCTGCCTATTAGCAATGCTATACAGTATATACGCTCAGTGTCGCGCTCAGTCGCCAGAGCTTAGCATACTTGAGCGACTCTGCCTATTAGCAATTCAATACAGTATATACGCCCAGTGTCCCGCTCAGTCGCCCAGAGCTTAGCATACTAGAGCGACTCTGTCTATTAGCAATGCTATTCAGTATAAACGCCCTGTGTCGCGCGTCAGTCGCCCAAACCTTAGCATACTTGAGCGACTCTGCCTACTAGCAATGCTCTACCGTATGTACGCCCAGAGTCGCGCGTCAGTCGCCCAGAGTTTTGCATACGAGATCGACTCTGCCTATTAGCAATGCTATACAGTATATACGCCCAGTTTCGGGCGTCAGTCGCCCAGAGCATTGCATACTAGAGCGACTCTGCCTATTAGCAATGCAATACAGTATATATGGTAGTGTCGCGCGTCAGGCGCCCAGAGCTTAGCATACTAGAGCGACTCTGCCTATTAGCAATGCTATACAGTATATACGCCCAATGTCGCACGTCAGTCGCCCAGATCTTTGCGTACTAGAGCGACTCAGCCTATTAGCAATGCTATACAGAATATACGCCCAGTGCCGCGCGTCAGTCGCCCAAGGCTTTGCATACTAGAGCGACTCTGCATCTGAGCAATGCTATACAGTATATACGCCCAGTGACGCGCGTCAGTCGCCTAGAGCTTTGCATACTAGAGCGACTCTGCCTATTAGGAATGTTATACAGTATATACGCCCAGTGCGCTCTCAAGCGCCCAGAGCTTAGCATACTAGAGCGACTCTGCCTATTAGAAATGCTATAAAGTATATACGCCCCTTGACGTGCTCAGTCGCCGAGAGCTTACATACAAGGGCGACTCTGCATATTAGCAATGCTATAAACTATATATGCCCAGTGTCGCGCTCAGTCGCCAGAGCTTAGCATACTAGAGCGACTCAGACTATTAGCAATGCTGTACAGTATATACGCCCAGTGTCGCGCGTCAGTCGCCCAGATCTTTGCATACTAGAGCGACTCAGCCTATTAGCAATGCTATACAGTATATACGCCCAGTGTCCCGCTCAGTCGCCCAGAGCTTAGCATACTAGAGCGAATCTGCCTATTAGCAATGCTATACAGTATATACGCCCAGTGTCGCGCGTCAGTCGCCCAAACCTTAGCATACTTGAGCGAATCTGCCTACTAGCAAAGCTATACAGTATATACGCCAAGTGTCGCGCGTCAGTCGCCCAGAGTTTTGCATACGAGATCGAATCTGCCTATTAGCAATGCTATACAGTATATACGCCCAGTTTCGGGGTCAGTCGCCCAGAGCATTGCATACTAGAGCGACTCTGCCTATTAGCAAGGCAATACAGTATATACGCCCAGTGTCGCGCGTCAGGCTGCCAGAGCTTAGCATACTAGAGCGACTCTGCCTATTAGCAATGCTATACAGTATATACGCCCAGTGTCGCGCGTCAGTCGCCCAGAGCATTGAATACTCGAGCGAATCTCCCTATTAGCAATGCTATACAGTATATACGCCCAGTGTCACGCGTCAGTCGCCCAAAGCTTAGCATACTAGAGAGACTCTGCCTATTAGCAATGCATACAGTATATACGCCCAGTGTCGCGCTCAGTCGCCCAGAACCTAGCATACTAGAGCGTCTCTGCCTATTAGCAATGCTATACTGTTTATACGCCTAGTGTCGCGCTTCAGTCGCCCAGAGCTTTGCATAATACAGCGACTTTGTTATTAGCAATGCTGTACAGTATATACGCTCAGTGTCGCGCGTCAGTCACCCAGATCTTTGCATAATAGAACGACTCTGCCTATTAGCAATGCTATACACTATATACGTCCAGTGACGAGCACCGTCGCCCAGGGCTTAGCATATTAGAGCGACTCTGCCTATTAGCAATGCTATACAGTATATACGCCCAGTGTCACACTCAGTCGCCCAGAGCTTAGCATAATAGAGCGACTCTGCTTATTAGCAATGCTATACAGTATATACGGCAGAGTCGTGCTCAGTCACCCAGAGCTTACATACAAGGGCGACTCTGCCTATTAGCAATGCTATACACTATATACGCCCAGTGTCGCGCTCAGTCGCCAGAGCTTAGCACACTAGAGAGACTCAGCCTATTAGCAATGCTGTACAGTATATACGCCCAGTGTCGCGCGTCAGTCGCCCAGATCTTTGCATACTAGAGCGACTCTGCCTATTAGCAATGATATACAGTATATACGCCCAGTGTCCCGCTCCGTCGCCCTGATCTTAGCATACTACAGCGATTCTGCCTATTAGCAATGCTATACAGTATATACGCCCAGTGTCGTGCTCATTCGCTCAGAACGAAACATACTAGAGCGACTCTGCCTATTAGCAATGCTATACAGTATATACGCCCTCAGTCGCGCTCAGTCGCCCAGAGCCTAGCATACTAGAGCTACTCTGCCTATTAGCAATTCTAAAGTGTATATACGCCCAGTGTCGAGCTCAGTCGCCCACAGCTTAGCATACTAGATCGGCTCTGCTTATTAGCAATGCAATACAGTATATACGCCCAGTGTCGCGCGTCAGTCGCCCATGGCTTCGCATACTAGAGCGACTCTGCCTCTGAGCAATGCTATACAGTATATACGCCCAGTGTCGCGCGTCAGTCGCCTAGAGCTTAGCATACTAGAGCGACTCTGCCTATTAGCAATGCTATACAGTATATACGCCCAGTGCGCGCTCAATCGCCCAGAGCTTAGCATACTAGAGCGACTCTGCCTATTAGCAATGCCATACAGTATATAGGCCCAGTGTCCCGCTCAGTCGCCCATAGCTTAGCATACTAGAGCGACTCTGCCTATTAGCAATGCTATACAGTATATACGCTCAGTGTCGCGCTCAGTCGCCAGAGCTTAGCATACTTGAGCGACTCTGCCTATTAGCAATGCAATACAGTATATACGCCCAGTGTCCCGCTCAGTCGCCCAGAGCTTAGCATACTAGAGCGACCCTGCCTATTAGCAATGCTATACAGTTTATACGCCCAGTGTCGCGCGTCAGTCGCCCAAACCTTAGCATACTTGAGCGACTTTGCCTACTAGCAATGCTATACAGTATATACGCCCAGTGTCGCGCGTCAGTCACCCAGACTTTTGCATAGGAGATCGAATCTGCCTATTAGCAATGCTATACAGTATATACGCCCAGTGTCGCGCTCAGTCGCCAGAGCTTAGCATACTAGAACGACTCTGCCTATTAGCAATGCTATACACTATATACGTCCAGTGACGAGCACCGTCGCCCAGAGCTTTGTCTACTAGAGCGACTCTGCCTATTAGCAATCCTATACAGTATATACGCCCAGTGTCGCACTCAGTCGCCCAGAGCTTAGCATAATGGAGCGACTCTGCTTATTAGCAATGCTATACTGTATATACGTCCAGTGTCGTACTCAGTCGCCCAGAGCTTACATACAAGGGCGACTCTGCCTATTAGCAATGCTATACACTATATACGCCCAGTGTCGCGCTCAGTCGCCAGAGCTTAGCACACTAGAGAGTCTCAGCCTATTAGCAATGCTGTACAGTATATACGCCCAGTGTCGCGCGTCAGTCGCCCAGATCTTTGCATACTAGAGCGACTCTGCCTATTAGCAATGCTATACAGTATATACGCCCACTGCCGCGCTCAGTCGCCCAGAGCCTAGCATACTAGAGCTAATCTGCCTATTAGCAATTCTATAGAGTTTATACGCCCAGTGTCGCGCTCAGTCGCCCACAGCTTAGCATACTATATCGCCTCTGTCTATAAGCAATGCTATACAGTCATTACGCCCAGTATCGCGCTTAGTCGGACAGAGCATAGCAAACTAGAGGGACTCTGCCTATTAGTAATGCTATACATTAGATACGCCCAGTGTCGAGCGCCAGTCGCCGAGAGCTTAGCATACTAGAGCGATTTTGCCTATTTGCAATGCTATACAGTATATACCCCGAGTATCGCGCACAGTCGCCCAGAGCTTAGCATACTAGAGCGGCTCTGCCTATTAGCAATGCTATACCGTATATACGCCCAGTGTCGCGCGTCAGTCGCCCAAACCTTAGCATACTTGAGCGACTCTGCCTACTAGCAATGCTATACAGTATATACGCCCAGTGTCGCGCGTCAGTCGCCCAGAGTTTTGCATAGGAGATCGAATCTGCTATTAGCAATGCTATACTGTATATACGCCCAGATTCGGGCGTCAGTCGCCCAGAGCATTGCATACTAGAGCGACTCTGCCTATTAGCAATGCAATACAGTATATACGCCCAGTGTCGCGCCTCAGGCGCTCAGAGCTTAGCATACTAGAGCGACTCTGCCTATTAGCAATGCTATACAGTATATACGCCCAGTGTCCCGCTCAGTCGCCCAGAGCTTAGCATACTAGAGCGAATCTGCCTATTAGCAATGCTATACAGTATATACGCCCAGTGTCGCGCGTCAGTCGCCCAAACCTTAGCATACTTGAGCGAATCTGCCTACTAGCAAAGCTATACAGTATATACGCCAAGTGTCGCGCGTCAGTCGCCCAGAGTTTTGCATACGAGATCGAATCTGCCTATTAGCAATGCTATACAGTATATACGCCCAGTTTCGGGGTCAGTCGCCCAGAGCATTGCATACTAGAGCGACTCTGCCTATTAGCAAGGCAATACAGTATATACGCCCAGTGTCGCGCGTCAGGACGCCAGAGCTTAGCATACTAGAGCGACTCTGCCTATTAGCAATGCTATACAGTATATACGCCCAGTGTCGCGCGTCAGTCGCCCAGAGCATTGAATACTCGAGCGAATCTCCCTATTAGCAATGCTATACAGTATATACGCCCAGTGTCACGCGTCAGTCGCCCAAAGCTTAGCATACTAGAGAGACTCTGCCTATTAGCAATGCATACAGTATATACGCCCAGTGTCGCGCTCAGTCGCCCAGAACCTAGCATACTAGAGCGTCTCTGCCTATTAGCAATGCTATACTGTTTATACGCCTAGTGTCGCGCTTCAGTCGCCCAGAGCTTTGCATAATACAGCGACTTTGTTATTAGCAATGCTGTACAGTATATACGCTCAGTGTCGCGCGTCAGTCACCCAGATCTTTGCATAATAGAACGACTCTGCCTATTAGCAATGCTATACACTATATACGTCCAGTGACGAGCACCGTCGCCCAGGGCTTAGCATATTAGAGCGACTCTGCCTATTAGCAATGCTATACAGTATATACGCCCAGTGTCACACTCAGTCGCCCAGAGCTTAGCATAATAGAGCGACTCTGCTTATTAGCAATGCTATACAGTATATACGGCAGAGTCGTGCTCAGTCACCCAGAGCTTACATACAAGGGCGACTCTGCCTATTAGCAATGCTATACACTATATACGCCCAGTGTCGCGCCTCAGGCGCTCAGAGCTTAGCATACTAGAGCGACTCTGCCTATTAGCAATGCTATACAGTATATACGCCCAGTGTCGCGCGTCAGTCGCCCAGAGCTTTGAATACTCGAGCGAATTTGCCTATTAGCAATGCTATACAGTATATACGCCCAGTGTCACGCGTCAGTCGCCCAAAGCTTAGCATACTAGAGAGACTCTGCCTATTAGCAATGCATACAGTATATACGCCCAGTGTCGCGTACAGTCGCCCAGAGCTTAGCATGCTAGAGCGACTCAGACTATTAGCAATGCTGTACAGTATATACGCCCAGTGTCGTGCGTCAGTCGCCCAGATCTTTGCATACTAGAGCGACTCAGCCTATTAGCAATGCTATACAGTATATACGCCCAGTGTCCCGCTCAGTCGCCCAGAGCTTAGCATACTAGAGCGAATCTGCCTATTAGCAATGCTATACAGTATA
The DNA here is from genome assembly GCA_946902985.2 of Meconema thalassinum. NCBI lineage: Eukaryota > Metazoa > Arthropoda > Insecta > Orthoptera > Tettigoniidae > Meconema > Meconema thalassinum. The sequence goes on from OX336391.1 coordinate 1,112,779, forward strand.
TACGCCCAGTGTCGCGCGTCAGTCGCCCAAACCTTAGCATACTTGAGCGAATCTGCCTACTAGCAAAGCTATACAGTATATACGCCAAGTGACGCGCGTCAGTCGCCTAGAGCTTTGCATACTAGAGCGACTCTGCCTATTAGGAATGTTATACAGTATATACGCCCAGTGCGCTCTCAAGCGCCCAGAGCTTAGCATACTAGAGCGACTCTGCCTATTAGAAATGCTATAAAGTATATACGCCCCTTGACGTGCTCAGTCGCCGAGAGCTTACATAAAAGGGCGACTCTGCCTATTAGCAATGCTATAAACTATATATGCCCAGTGTCGCGCTCAGTCGCCAGAGCTTAGCATACTAGAGCGACTCAGACTATTAGCAATGCTGTACAGTATATACGCCCAGTGTCGCGCGTCAGTCGCCCAGATCTTTGCATACTAGAGCGACTCAGCCTATTAGCAATGCTATACAGTATATACGCCCAGTGTCCCGCTCAGTCGCCCAGAGCTTAGCATACTAGAGCGAATCTGCCTATTAGCAATGCTATACAGTATATACGCCCAGTGTCGCGCGTCAGTCGCCCAAACCTTAGCATACTTGAGCGAATCTGCCTACTAGCAAAGCTATACAGTATATACGCCAAGTGTCGCGCGTCAGTCGCCCAGAGTTTTGCATACGAGATCGAATCTGCCTATTAGCAATGCTATACAGTATATACGCCCAGTTTCGGGGTCAGTCGCCCAGAGCATTGCATACTAGAGCGACTCTGCCTATTAGCAAGGCAATACAGTATATACGCCCAGTGTCGCGCGTCAGGCCGCCAGAGCTTAGCATACTAGAGCGACTCTGCCTATTAGCAATGCTATACAGTATATACGCCCAGTGTCGCGCGTCAGTCGCCCAGAGCATTGAATACTCGAGCGAATCTCCCTATTAGCAATGCTATACAGTATATACGCCCAGTGTCACGCGTCAGTCGCCCAAAGCTTAGCATACTAGAGAGACTCTGCCTATTAGCAATGCATACAGTATATACGCCCAGTGTCGCGCTCAGTCGCCCAGAACCTAGCATACTAGAGCGTCTCTGCCTATTAGCAATGCTATACTGTTTATACGCCTAGTGTCGCGCTTCAGTCGCCCAGAGCTTTGCATAATACAGCGACTTTGTTATTAGCAATGCTGTACAGTATATACGCTCAGTGTCGCGCGTCAGTCACCCAGATCTTTGCATAATAGAACGACTCTGCCTATTAGCAATGCTATACACTATATACGTCCAGTGACGAGCACCGTCGCCCAGGGCTTAGCATATTAGAGCGACTCTGCCTATTAGCAATGCTATACAGTATATACGCCCAGTGTCACACTCAGTCGCCCAGAGCTTAGCATAATAGAGCGACTCTGCTTATTAGCAATGCTATACAGTATATACGGCAGAGTCGTGCTCAGTCACCCAGAGCTTACATACAAGGGCGACTCTGCCTATTAGCAATGCTATACACTATATACGCCCAGTGTCGCGCTCAGTCGCCAGAGCTTAGCACACTAGAGAGACTCAGCCTATTAGCAATGCTGTACAGTATATACGCCCAGTGTCGCGCGTCAGTCGCCCAGATCTTTGCATACTAGAGCGACTCTGCCTATTAGCAATGATATACAGTATATACGCCCAGTGTCCCGCTCCGTCGCCCTGATCTTAGCATACTACAGCGATTCTGCCTATTAGCAATGCTATACAGTATATACGCCCAGTGTCGTGCTCATTCGCTCAGAACGAAACATACTAGAGCGACTCTGCCTATTAGCAATGCTATACAGTATATACGCCCTCAGTCGCGCTCAGTCGCCCAGAGCCTAGCATACTAGAGCTACTCTGCCTATTAGCAATTCTAAAGTGTATATACGCCCAGTGTCGAGCTCAGTCGCCCACAGCTTAGCATACTAGATCGGCTCTGCTTATTAGCAATGCAATACAGTATATACGCCCAGTGTCGCGCGTCAGTCACCCAGACTTTTGCATAGGAGATCGAATCTGCCTATTAGCAATGCTATACAGTATATACGCCCAGTGTCGCGCTCAGTCGCCAGAGCTTAGCATACTAGAACGACTCTGCCTATTAGCAATGCTATACACTATATACGTCCAGTGACGAGCACCGTCGCCCAGAGCTTTGTCTACTAGAGCGACTCTGCCTATTAGCAATCCTATACAGTATATACGCCCAGTGTCGCACTCAGTCGCCCAGAGCTTAGCATAATGGAGCGACTCTGCTTATTAGCAATGCTATACTGTATATACGTCCAGTGTCGTACTCAGTCGCCCAGAGCTTACATACAAGGGCGACTCTGCCTATTAGCAATGCTATACACTATATACGCCCAGTGTCGCGCTCAGTCGCCAGAGCTTAGCACACTAGAGAGTCTCAGCCTATTAGCAATGCTGTACAGTATATACGCCCAGTGTCGCGCGTCAGTCGCCCAGATCTTTGCATACTAGAGCGACTCTGCCTATTAGCAATGCTATACAGTATATACGCCCACTGCCGCGCTCAGTCGCCCAGAGCCTAGCATACTAGAGCTAATCTGCCTATTAGCAATTCTATAGAGTTTATACGCCCAGTGTCGCGCTCAGTCGCCCACAGCTTAGCATACTATATCGCCTCTGTCTATAAGCAATGCTATACAGTCATTACGCCCAGTATCGCGCTTAGTCGGACAGAGCATAGCAAACTAGAGGGACTCTGCCTATTAGTAATGCTATACATTAGATACGCCCAGTGTCGAGCGCCAGTCGCCGAGAGCTTAGCATACTAGAGCGATTTTGCCTATTTGCAATGCTATACAGTATATACCCCGAGTATCGCGCACAGTCGCCCAGAGCTTAGCATACTAGAGCGGCTCTGCCTATTAGCAATGCTATACAGTATATACGCCCAGTGTCGCGCGTCAGTCGCCCAAACCTTAGCATACTTGAGCGACTCTGCCTACTAGCAATGCTATACAGTATATACGCCCAGTGTCGCGCGTCAGTCGCCCAGAGTTTTGCATAGGAGATCGAATCTGCTATTAGCAATGCTATACTGTATATACGCCCAGTTTCGGGCGTCAGTCGCCCAGAGCATTGCATACTAGAGCGACTCTGCCTATTAGCAATGCAATACAGTATATACGCCCAGTGTCGCGCCTCAGGCGCTCAGAGCTTAGCATACTAGAGCGACTCTGCCTATTAGCAATGCTATACAGTATATACGCCCAGTGTCGCGCGTCAGTCGCCCAGAGCTTTGAATACTCGAGCGAATTTGCCTATTAGCAATGCTATACAGTATATACGCCCAGTGTCACGCGTCAGTCGCCCAAAGCTTAGCATACTAGAGAGACTCTGCCTATTAGCAATGCATACAGTATATACGCCCAGTGTCGCGTACAGTCGCCCAGAGCTTAGCATGCTAGAGCGACTCCGCCTATGGGCAATGCTATACAGTATATACGCCCAGTGTCGCACGCTAGTCGCCAGAGCTTAGCATACTAGAGCAATTCCGCCTATTCGCAACGCTGTACAATATATACCCCGATTATGGTGCACAGTCTCCCAACGCTTAGCATACTAGAGCAGCTCTGCCTATTAGCAATGCTATACAGTATACCCACCCAGTGTCGCGCTCAGTCGCCCAGAGCTTACATACAAGAGCGAGTCGGCCTATTAGCTATGCTATACTGTTTATACGCCTAGTGTCGCGCTTCAGACGCCCAGAGCTTTGCATAATAGAGCAACGTTGCCTATTAGCAATGCTGTACAGTATATACGCCCAGTGTCGCGCGTCAGTCGCCCAGATCTTTGCATAATAGAACGAATCTGCCTATTAGCAATGCTATACAGTATATACGCCCAGTGTCGCGCTCAGTCGCCAGAGCTTAGCATACTAGTTCGACTCTGCCTATTAGCAATGCTATACACTATATACGTCCAGTGACGAGGACCGTCGCTAGGAGCTTAGCATACTAGAGCGACTCTGCTTATTAGCAATGCTATACAGTATATACGCCCTCTGTCGCGTCAGTCGCCCAGAGCCTAGCATACTAGAGCTACTCTGCCTATTAGCAATTCTAAAGTGTATATACGCCCAGTGTCGAGCTCAGTCGCCCACAGCTTAGCATACTAGATCGGCTCTGCTTATTAGCAATGCAATACAGTATATACGCCCAGTGTCGCGCGTCAGTCGCCCATGGCTTTGCATACTAGAGCGACTCTGCCTCTGAGCAATGCTATACAGTATATACGCCCAGTGTCGCGCGTCAGTCGCCTAGAGCTTAGCATACTAGAGCGACTCTGCCTATTAGCAATGCAATACAGTATATACGCCCAGTGCGCGCTCAATCGCCCAGAGCTTAGCATACTAGAGCGACTCTGCCCATTAGCAATGCCATACAGTATATAGGCCCAGTGTCCCGCTCAGTCGCCCATAGCTTAGCATACTAGAGCGACTCTGCCTATTAGCAATGCTATACAGTATATACGCTCAGTGTCGCGCTCAGTCGCCAGAGCTTAGCATACTTGAGCGACTCTGCCTATTAGCAATGCAATACAGTATATACGCCCAGTGTCCCGCTCAGTCGCCCAGAGCTTAGCATACTAGAGCGACCCTGCCTATTAGCAATGCTATACAGTTTATACGCCCAGTGTCGCGCGTCAGTCGCCCAAACCTTAGCATACTTGAGCGACTTTGCCTACTAGCAATGCTATACAGTATATACGCCCAGTGTCGCGCGTCAGTCACCCAGACTTTTGCATAGGAGATCGAATCTGCCTATTAGCAATGCTATACAGTATATACGCCCAGTGTCGCGCTCAGTCGCCAGAGCTTAGCATACTAGAACGACTCTGCCTATTAGCAATGCTATACACTATATACGTCCAGTGACGAGCACCGTCGCCCAGAGTTTTGTCTACTAGAGCGACTCTGCCTATTAGCAATCCTATACAGTATATACGCCCAGTGTCGCACTCAGTCGCCCAGAGCTTAGCATAATGGAGCGACTCTGCTTATTAGCAATGCTATACTGTATATACGTCCAGTGTCGTACTCAGTCGCCCAGAGCTTACATACAAGGGCGACTCTGCCTATTAGCAATGCTATACACTATATACGCCCAGTGTCGCGCTCAGTCGCCAGAGCTTAGCACACTAGAGAGTCTCAGCCTATTAGCAATGCTGTACAGTATATACGCCCAGTGTCGCGCGTCAGTCGCCCAGATCTTTGCATACTAGAGCGACTCTGCCTATTAGCAATGCTATACAGTATATACGCCCACTGCCGCGCTCAGTCGCCCAGAGCCTAGCATACTAGAGCTAATCTGCCTATTAGCAATTCTATAGAGTTTATACGCCCAGTGTCGCGCTCAGTCGCCCACAGCTTAGCATACTATATCGCCTCTGTCTATAAGCAATGCTATACAGTCATTACGCCCAGTATCGCGCTTAGTCGGACAGAGCATAGCAAACTAGAGGGACTCTGCCTATTAGTAATGCTATACATTAGATACGCCCAGTGTCGAGCGCCAGTCGCCGAGAGCTTAGCATACTAGAGCGATTTTGCCTATTTGCAATGCTATACAGTATATACCCCGAGTATCGCGCACAGTCGCCCAGAGCTTAGCATACTAGAGCGGCTCTGCCTATTAGCAATGCTATACCGTATATACGCCCAGTGTCGCGCGTCAGTCGCCCAAACCTTAGCATACTTGAGCGACTCTGCCTACTAGCAATGCTATACAGTATATACGCCCAGTGTCGCGCGTCAGTCGCCCAGAGTTTTGCATAGGAGATCGAATCTGCTATTAGCAATGCTATACTGTATATACGCCCAGTTTCGGGCGTCAGTCGCCCAGAGCATTGCATACTAGAGCGACTCTGCCTATTAGCAATGCAATACAGTATATACGCCCAGTGTCGCGCCTCAGGCGCTCAGAGCTTAGCATACTAGAGCGACTCTGCCTATTAGCAATGCTATACAGTATACGGGGTGTAAGGGGTAGGCTTTCTACTCAAATGTCAACCTCACCTGCACGTGGTGCACCCTGCTTTAGACTAACGAGGCTCTGACGACCGAGTGACTCCCGGGATAAGGAGTCCCCCACTACCATGCCACCGGCTCCCCAGGGAGGCGAATGAGCTGGTAGTGGTTAGGGCACTCTCTTGCCCTTGGGACAGGAAACTTTCCCTAAAGGCGGATGAACCACCTGTGGTCAACGGCATAGAAAGTCCTCAACGGCGGACCAGGCATAAGGGCAATGAGTCCCTCCTTGGCTGGAATGGCGGATGAAGGCTGCAGTGACTAGGATTTATTCAATCGTCTTGCATTTGCTTGCCATTGAACATCTTTCCTAAGTCATCAAGTAATGTGCGTTTGTTGATGTGCAGCAACATTCTCACGTAAAAAGATTTCACGCACAGCAGTCTTCCAACAACATTGACTTTCTTCAAAGTCCTGCGGCGATCAAGAAGTTGCGACGGGGGCAGGATTGTGATGTCTGGGAGCCTCTAGTGATAACTTGGCACGTAGGCGGTAGATGTGTGATCGGTCGTCTTGCTTAGGGTTGTGGCTGTAGAGCAATTCGGCCGCTGCAACTACGACTGAGCAGTCCTATTTAGGGTCCACTCTGCTCACCCCACATGGGGAAGGGGCTAGAAAAGGTGCCCTAAACATAGTCAGCCATTTATACTACCGATTGGATAGCCGCGTCCAAAGGTGTCACCTCCATGCGGTCGAAAATGTATAAGTAACAAATTTTATTTTGCAACCTGGAATGTAAGAACACTCACTGATGACCCCGCAAATGAGAGACCTGAAAGGAGAACAGCTATTGTGGGTAGAGAGCTACGGAGATATGACATTGACATAGCAGCACTTCAGGAGACCCGTCTTGCTGAGGAAGGTCAGTTGAATGAGCAAGGTGCAGGGTACAGCTTCTTTTGGAAGGGTAAACGTGAGGACGAACACAGAATACATGGAGTTGGCTTTGCCATTAAGAGCAAGCTTCTCAAGGATCTGTCAGAGCTTCCAACTGGGTATAATGAACGCCTCATGACACTAAGACTTCGGTTATATAACAACCAGCATGCCACGGTGATCAGCGCATACGCCCCCACACTAGATGCTGATGATGACATTAAGGAAAGGTTCTATTCAGATCTGGATACCGTCCTATCAAACATCAACCGTGAAGATAGGATCATCTTACTCGGAGATTTTAACGCTAGAGTGGGCAGGGACTACAATGTTTGGAATGGTGTCATTGGTAAGGAGGGAGTTGGTAGCGAAAACTCCAATGGTGTCAGACTGCTCTCCAAATGCACTGAACATGAATTGGTAATCACCAATACTATCTTTCGCCAAAAGAATCGCTTTAAAACATCATGGCAGCACCCTAGATCGAAGCACTGGCATCTTATTGACTATGTGATTGTACGCAAGAAAGATTTACGAGATGTTCTTATCACCAAAGCAATGACAGGAGCCGATGACTGTTGGACAGATCACCGGCTTATCAGATCAGTTATGCGTATACCATTGTCCACACAGAGGAGGAAGCAACAGAAGAGCTGTAGGCATGTTTTTGATACCGAGAAGTTTGGTAAGTCAGAGCATATCTCCCAATATAAAGAGTTGCTTAGCCAGACACTGCCACAGGAATACCATCCAGATGTAACACTGCACTGGGAGAGTCTGAAGACCGCTATTCAGAATGCTTGCAAGGAAACGCTGGGATATAAGACCAGGAAACATCAAGACTGGTTTGATGAAAATGATGAAGAAATAGAAGCATTAATCTCAGAAAAGAGAAAAGCCTTGCAAACTTGGAGAAAAGATATGAACTCCCGTACTAAGAAAGAAGCATTTTGTCTTGCGAAGGCAAATGTCCAAAGAGGAACTCGTGCTCTCAAAAATGCATGGTGGACATCCAAAGCTAAAGAGCTGCAATATCTAGCAGACAAAGATTCGCGACAGTTCTTCCAAGCCACAAAAGCGATTTATGGCCCCTCCACGTTTGGTAGAAATCCACTTTGGTCCAGTGACAAAAGTACACTTCTAAAAGATCAATACTCCATCATGAATAGGTGGAAGGAGCATTTTGAAGACCTCTTGAACCAGGACTCAGTTATTGATGAGCAGGTGTATGATATATTAGAACAAGCACCCATCAAAGAAGAACTCGGTACCCTGCCAACACTAGATGAGGTTCAGTGTGCTATTAATCAAGCAAAGCGACACAAAGCTACTGGATGTGATGGAATACCAGCGGAAGCTCTCAAAGAAGGAGGTGAGGAACTCATAAGCCACATACATGATCTTATCATTAAAATTTGGAGAACTGAAAAAATGCCTGCTGATTTCAGAGATAGTCTGATAGTTCCCATATTTAAGAAAGGTGATCGTGCAGACTGCAACAACTATCGTGGTATATCTTTGTTATCATGCCTTGGAAAGCTTATTGCTCGTATTTTGGCGAATCGTATTCTATCCCTGGTGGAGAAAATACTCCCAGAGAGCCAATGTGGTTTCAGGCCTTCTAGAGGAACTGCAGATATGATATTCACTGTTCGTCAGCTTCAGGAGAAATGTAGAGAGCAAAATAGACCTCTTTATATTGCCTTTATAGACCTCAGTAAGGCATTTGACTCGGTAAACCGTGAAGCCTTGTGGAAGATTTTATCATTGTATGGTTTTCCACTGAAATTTATTACCATCTTAAGACTACTCCACAATGATATGAAGGCAAATGTCATTGGTAACGACTCGATTGGAGAACCATTTCATATTAATACCGGCGTTAAACAAGGCTGTGTGATTGCCCCTACATTGTTTTCTCTGTACGTTGCCACTGTCATGCAGTTAGTCAAAGATGATCTTCCTACAGGCATACAGATAACTTACAGGATGGATGGGAAGATCTTTAATTTGAGCCGTCTAAAGGCAAGGACTCGAACATCTCCTGCTGCATTGGTTGAGTTACAGTACGCTGATGATAATGCAGTAGTAGCTCAATCAGAGGACGAACTTAGGAAAATCCTGAATGCTTTTTCTTCAGCCTACAAAAAGATTGGGCTGAAACTTAACACCAGTAAAACCCAAGTCCTCTACCAACCAGCCCCTGGACAAGGACAAAGAAACATCAATGTCACCATCGACGGAGCGAAGCTTCAAGAAGTTAACGCCTTTTCTTATCTTGGCAGCACCCTGTCATCAAGTGCAAATATAGATTCCGAAATCCAACACAGGATTAACCGTGCTGGGGCATCCTTTGCAAGATTGAGGTCTAGAGTTTTTGACAACCATGATATCAATGCTGCAACGAAGATCCTTGTGTACAACTCGGTTGTAGTTCCCACCTTACTTTACGGATCTGAATCCTGGACATGCTACAGACGTCATTTTAAAAAGCTGGAGCAATATCACCAGCGTTGTTTGAGGAGAATTCTTCGTGTCACATGGCAAGACAAACGCACAAACACCAGCATTCTCGAAGAAGCACAGACTACCAGTGTTGAAGCCATGCTTTTAAAACGTCAGCTGCGATGGACAGGACACGTAATCCGCATGCCCAATAATCGCATTCCCAAGCAAGTGTTTTGCTCTGAACTAACTGAGGGCAAGCGCTGTGTGGGAGGTCCGAGGAAGCGATTCAAAGACGTACTAAAGGCTAATATGCAAATGTGCCATATTAATATCAACAACTGGGAGACCTTAGCTCTTGATCGCTCATCCTGGAGATCAATTGTTCATCGTGGTGCGATACTTTTTGAAGAAAACCGCCGACGTATGATAGAAGATCGGAGGCAACGCAGAAAGAACAGAGTGTTCATTAGAAGACAGGGAATGAATGCGGATGTCTCACCTGACCCTGATACTACCTGTCATCACTGCGGGAAACTGTGTCTCTCCCGCATTGGGCTTTTTAGTCACCTCCGGACTCATCGATGAAGAGTCATTCAGTATTGGAAGGCCAACCTACTCGAGACGAGTGTTTGCTATCATCATCACAGTATATACGCCCAGTGTCCCGCTCAGTCGCCCAGAGCTTAGCATACTAGAGCGAATCTGCCTATTAGCAATGCTATACAGTATATACGCCCAGTGTCGCGCGTCAGTCGCCCAAACCTTAGCATACTTGAGCGAATCTGCCTACTAGCAAAGCTATACAGTATATACGCCAAGTGTCGCGCGTCAGTCGCCCAGAGTTTTGCATACGAGATCGAATCTGCCTATTAGCAATGCTATACAGTATATACGCCCAGTTTCGGGGTCAGTCGCCCAGAGCATTGCATACTAGAGCGACTCTGCCTATTAGCAAGGCAATACAGTATATACGCCCAGTGTCGCGCGTCAGGCCGCCAGAGCTTAGCATACTAGAGCGACTCTGCCTATTAGCAATGCTATACAGTATATACGCCCAGTGTCGCGCGTCAGTCGCCCAGAGCATTGAATACTCGAGCGAATCTCCCTATTAGCAATGCTATACAGTATATACGCCCAGTGTCACGCGTCAGTCGCCCAAAGCTTAGCATACTAGAGAGACTCTGCCTATTAGCAATGCATACAGTATATACGCCCAGTGTCGCGCTCAGTCGCCCAGAACCTAGCATACTAGAGCGTCTCTGCCTATTAGCAATGCTATACTGTTTATACGCCTAGTGTCGCGCTTCAGTCGCCCAGAGGTTTGCATAATACAGCGACTTTGTTATTAGCAATGCTGTACAGTATATACGCTCAGTGTCGCGCGTCAGTCACCCAGATCTTTGCATAATAGAACGACTCTGCCTATTAGCAATGCTATACACTATATACGTCCAGTGACGAGCACCGTCGCCCAGGGCTTATCATATTAGAGCGACTCTGCCTATTAGCAATGCTATACAGTATATACGCCCAGTGTCACACTCAGTCGCCCAGAGCTTAGCATAATAGAGCGACTCTGCTTATTAGCAATGCTATACAGTATATACGGCAGAGTCGTGCTCAGTCACCCAGAGCTTACATACAAGGGCGACTCTGCCTATTAGCAATGCTATACACTATATACGCCCAGTGTCGCGCTCAGTCGCCAGAGCTTAGCACACTAGAGAGACTCAGCCTATTAGCAATGCTGTACAGTATATACGCCCAGTGTCGCGCGTCAGTCGCCCAGATCTTTGCATACTAGAGCGACTCTGCCTATTAGCAATGATATACAGTATATACGCCCAGTGTCCCGCTCCGTCGCCCTGATCTTAGCATACTACAGCGATTCTGCCTATTAGCAATGCTATACAGTATATACGCCCAGTGTCGTGCTCATTCGCTCAGAACGAAACATACTAGAGCGACTCTGCCTATTAGCAATGCTATACAGTATATACGCCCTCTGTCGCGCTCAGTCGCCCAGAGCCTAGCATACTAGAGCTACTCTGCCTATTAGCAATTCTAAAGTGTATATACGCCCAGTGTCGAGCTCAGTCGCCCACAGCTTAGCATACTAGATCGGCTCTGCTTATTAGCAATGCAATACAGTATATACGCCCAGTGTCGCGCGTCAGTCGCCCATGGCTTTGCATACTAGAGCGACTCTGCCTCTGAGCAATGCTATACAGTATATACGCCCAGTGTCGCGAGTCAGTCGCCTAGAGCTTAGCATACTAGAGCGACTCTGCCTATTAGCAATGCTATACAGTATATACGCCCAGTGCGCGCTCAATCGCCCAGAGCTTAGCATACTAGAGCGACTCTGCCTATTAGCAATGCCATACAGTATATAGGCCCAGTGTCCCGCTCAGTCGCCCATAGCTTAGCATACTAGAGCGACTCTGCCTATTAGCAATGCTATACAGTATATACGCTCAGTGTCGCGCTCAGTCGCCAGAGCTTAGCATACTTGAGCGACTCTGCCTATTAGCAATGCAATACAGTATATACGCCCAGTGTCCCGCTCAGTCGCCCAGAGCTTAGCATACTAGAGCGACCCTGCCTATTAGCAATGCTATACAGTTTATACGCCCAGTGTCACGCGTCAGTCGCCCAAACCTTAGCATACTTGAGCGACTTTGCCTACTAGCAATGCTATACAGTATATACGCCCAGTGTCGCGCGTCAGTCACCCAGACTTTTGCATAGGAGATCGAATCTGCCTATTAGCAATGCTATACAGTATATACGCCCAGTGTCGCGCTCAGTCGCCAGAGCTTAGCATACTAGAACGACTCTGCCTATTAGCAATGCTATACACTATATACGTCCAGTGACGAGCACCGTCGCCCAGAGCTTTGTCTACCAGAGCGACTCTGCCTATTAGCAATCCTATACAGTATATACGCCCAGTGTCGCACTCAGTCGCCCAGAGCTTAGCATAATGGAGCGACTCTGCTTATTAGCAATGCTATACTGTATATACGTCCAGTGTCGTACTCAGTCGCCCAGAGCTTACATACAAGGGCGACTCTGCCTATTAGCAATGCTATACACTATATACGCCCAGTGTCGCGCTCAGTCGCCAGAGCTTAGCACACTAGAGAGTCTCAGCCTATTAGCAATGCTGTACAGTATATACGCCCAGTGTCGCGCGTCAGTCGCCCAGATCTTTGCATACTAGAGCGACTCTGCCTATTAGCAATGCTATACAGTATATACGCCCACTGCCGCGCTCAGTCGCCCAGAGCCTAGCATACTAGAGCAAATCTGCCTATTAGCAATTCTATAGAGTTTATACGCCCAGTGTCGCGCTCAGTCGCCCACAGCTTAGCATACTATATCGCCTCTGTCTATAAGCAATGCTATACAGTCATTACGCCCAGTATCGCGCTTAGTCGGACAGAGCATAGCAAACTAGAGGGACTCTGCCTATTAGTAATGCTATACATTAGATACGCCCAGTGTCGAGCGCCAGTCGCCGAGAGCTTAGCATACTAGAGCGATTTTGCCTATTTGCAATGCTATACAGTATATACCCCGAGTATCGCGCACAGTCGCCCAGAGCTTAGCATACTAGAGCGGCTCTTCCTATTAGCAATGCTATACAGTATATACGCCCAGTGTCGCGCGTAAGTCGCCCAAACCTTAGCATACTTGAGCGACTCTGCCTACTAGCAATGCTATACAGTATATACGCCCAGTGTCGAGCGTCAGTCGCCCAGAGTTTTGCATAGGAGATCGAATCTGCTATTAGCAATGCTATACTGTATATACGCCCAGTTTCGGGCGTCAGTCGCCCAGAGCATTGCATACTAGAGCGACTCTGCCTATTAGCAATGCAATACAGTATATACGCCCAGTGTCGCGCCTCAGGCGCTCAGAGCTTAGCATACTAGAGCGACTCTGCCTATTAGCAATGCTATACAGTATATACGCCCAGTGTCGCGCGTCAGTCGCCCAGAGCTTTGAATACTCGAGCGAATTTGCCTATTAGCAATGCTATACAGTATATACGACCAGTGTCACGCGTCAGTCGCCCAAAGCTTAGCATACTAGAGAGACTCTGCCTATTAGCAATGCATACAGTATATACGCCCAGTGTCGCGTACAGTCGCCCAGAGCTTAGCATGCTAGAGCGACTCCGCCTATGGGCAATGCTATACAGTATATACGCCCAGTGTCGCACGCTAGTCGCCAGAGCTTAGCATACTAGAGCAATTCCGCCTATTAGCAACGCTATACAATATATACCCCGATTATGGTGCACAGTCTCCCAACGCTTAGCATACTAGAGCAGCTCTGCCTATTAGCAATGCTATACAGTATACCCACCCAGTGTCGCGCTCAGTCGCCCAGAGCTTACATACAAGAGCGAGTCGGCCTATTAGCTATGCTATACTGTTTATACGCCTAGTGTCGCGCTTCAGACGCCCAGAGCTTTGCATAATAGAGCAACGTTGCCTATTAGCAATGCTGTACAGTATATACGCCCAGTGTCGCGCGTCAGTCGCCCAGATCTTTGCATAATAGAACGAATCTGCCTATTAGCAATGCTATACAGTATATACGCCCAGTGTCGCGCTCAGTCGCCAGAGCTTAGCATACTAGTTCGACTCTGCCTATTAGCAATGCTATACACTATATACGTCCAGTGACGAGGACCGTCGCTAGGAGCTTAGCATACTAGAGCGACTCTGCTTATTAGCAATGCTATACAGTATATACGCCCAGTGACGTGCTCAGTCGCCCAGAGCTTACATACAAGTGCGACTCTGCCTATTAGCAATGCTATACACTATATACGCCCAGTGTCGCGCTCAGTCGCCAGAGCTTAGCACACTAGAGCGATTTTGCCTATTAGCAATGCTGTACAGTATATAAGCCCAGTGTCGCGCGTCAGTCACAAGATCCTTGCATACTAGACCGACTCTGCCTATTAGCAATGCTATACAGTATATACGCCCAGTGTCCCGCTCAGTCGCCCAGAGCTTAGCATACTAGAGCGAATCTGCCTATTAGCAATGCTATACAGTATATACGTCCAGTGTCGCGCTCATTCGCCCAGTACCTAGCATACTAGAGAGACTCTGCCTATTAGCAAAGCTATACAGTATATACGCCCACTGTCGCGCTCAGTCGCCCAGAGCCTAGCATACTAGAGCTAGTCTGCCTATTAGCAATTCTATAGAGTATATACGCCCAGTGTCGCCCTCAGTCGCCCACAGCTTAGCATACTAGACCGACTCTGTCTATACGCAATGCTATACAGTTATTACGCCCAGTATCGCGCTTAGTCGGCCAGAGCATAGCAAACTAGAGGGAATCTGCCTATTAGTAATGCTATACAGTACATACGCCCAGTGTCGCGCGCCAGTCGCCCAGAGCTTAGCATACTAGAGCGATTTTGCCTATTTGCATTGCTATACTGTATATACCCCGAGAATCGCGCACAGTCGCCCAGAGCTTAGCATACCAGAGCGGCTCTGCCTATTAGCAATGCTATACAGTATATACGCCCAGTGTCGCACTTCAGTCGCCCAGAGCTTTGCATAATAGGGCGAGTTTGCCTATTAGCAATGCTGTACAGTATATACGCCCAGTGTCGCGGGTCAGTCGCCCAAGGCTTTGCATACTTGAGCGACTCTGCCTCTGAGCAATGATATACAGTACATACGCCCAGCGTCGCGCGTCAGTCGCCTAGAGCTTTGCATACTAGAACGATTCTGCTTATTAGCAATGCTATACTGTTTAAACGCCTAGTGTCGCGCATCAGTCGCCCAGAGCTTTGCATAATAGAGCGACTTTGCCTATTAGCAATGCTGTACAGTATATACGCCCAGTGTCGCGCGTCAGTCGCCCTGATCGTTGCGTACTAGAGCGACTCTGCCTATTAGCAATGCTATACAGTATATACGACCAGTGTCGCGCTCAGTCGCCAGAGCTTAGCATAATAGAGCGATTTTGCCTATTTGCATTGCTATACTGTATATACCCCGAGAATCGCGCACAGTCGCCCAGAGCTTAGCATACCAGAGCGGCTCTGCCTATTAGCAATGCTATACAGTATATACGCCCAGTGTCGCACTTCAGTCAAACAGAGCTTTGCATAATAGAGCGACTTTGCCTATTAGCAATGCTGTACAGTATATACGCCCAGTGTCGCGCGTCAGTCGCCCAGATCGTTGCGTACTAGAGCGACTCTGCCTATTAGCAATGCTATACAGTATATACGACCAGTGTCGCGCTCAGTCGCCAGAGCTTAGCATAATAGAGCGACTCAGCCTATTAGCAATGCTATACAGTATATACGCCCAGTGTCGCGCGTCAGTCGCCCAAGGCTTAGCATACTAGAGCGACTCTGCCTCTGAGCAATGATATACAGTATATACGCCCAGTGTCGCGCGTCAGTCGCCTAGAGCTTTGCATACTAGAGCGACTCTGCCTATTAGCAATGCTATACAGTATATGCGCCCAGTGTCGCGCGTCAGTCGCCCAAACCTTAGCATACTTGAACGACTCTGCCTACTAGCAATGCTATACAGTATATACGCCCAGTGTTGCGCGTCAGTCGCCCAGAGTTTTGCATACGAGATCGAATCTGCCTATTAGCAATGCTATACTGTATATACGCCCAGTTTGGGGCGTCAGTCACCCAGAGCATTGCATACTAGAGCGACTCTGCCTATTAGCAATGCAATACAGTATATACGCCCAGTGTCGCGCGTCAGGCGCCCAGAGCTTAGCATACTAGAGCGACTCTGCCTATTAGCAATGCTATACAGTATATACGCCCAGTGTCGCGCGTCAGTCGCCCAGAGCTTTGAATACTCGAGCGAATCTGCCTATTAGCAATGCTATACAGTATATACGCCCAGTGTCACGCGTCAGTCGCCCAAAGCTTAGCATACTAGAGAGACTCTGCCTATTAGCAATGCATACAGTATATACGCCCAGTGTCGCGTTCAGTCGCCCAGATCCTAGCATACTAGAGCTACTCTGCCTATTAGCAATTCTATAGAGTATATACGCCCAGTGTGGCGCTCAGTCGCCCACAGCATAGCATACTAGATCGGCTCTGTCTATTAACAATGCTATACAGTCATTACGCCCAGTGTCGCGCTTAGTCGGCCAGAGCATATCAATCTAGAGGGACTCTGCCTATTAGCAATGCTATACAGTATATACGCCCAGTGTCGCGTACAGTCGCCCAGAGCTTAGCTTGCTAGAGCGCCTCCGCATATGGGCAATGCTATACAGTATATACGCCCAGTGTCGCACGCTAGTCGCCAGAGCTTAGCATACTAGAGCAATTCCGCCTATTAGCAACGCTATACAATATATACCCCGATTATCGCGCACAATCGCCCAACGCTTAGCATACTAGAGCGGCTCTGCCTATTAGCAATGCTATACAGTGTACCCACCCAGTGTCGCGCTCAGTCGCCCAGAGCTTACATACAAGAGCGAGTCTGCCTATTAGCAATGCTATACTGTTTATACGCCTAGTGTCGCGCTTCAGTCGCCCAGAGCTTTGCATAAAAGAGCGACTTTGCCTATTAGCAATGCTGTACAGTATATACGCCCAGTGTCGCGCGTAAGTCGACCAGACCTTTGCATAATAGAACGACTCTGCCTATTAGCAATTCTATACAGTATATACGCCCAGTGTCGCGCTCAGTCGCCAGAGCTTAGCATACTAGTACGACTCTGCCTATTAGCAATGCTATACACTATATACGTCCAGTGACGAGGATCGCCGCCCAGAGCTTAGCATACTAGAGCGACTCTGCCTATTAGCAATGCTATACAGTATATACGCCCAGTGTCGCACTCAGTCTTCCAGAGCTTAGCATAATAGAGCGACTCTGCTTATTAGCAATGCTATACAGTATATACGCCCAGTGACGTGCTCAGTCGCCCAGAGCTTACATACAAGTGCGACTCTGCCTATTAGCAATGCTATACACTATATACGCCCAGTTTCGGGCGTCAGTCGCCTAGAGCTTTGCATACTAGAGCGACTCTGCCTATTAGCAATGCTATACAGTATATACGCCCAGTGCGCGCTCAATCGCCCAGAGCTTAGCATACTAGAGCGACTCTGCCTATTAGCAATGCTATAAATTATATACGCCCCTTGTCCTGCTCAGTCGCCCAGAGCTTACATACAAGGGCGACTCTACCTATTTACATTGCTATAAGCTATATACGCCCTGTGTCGCGCTCAGTCGCCAGAGCTTAGCATACTAGAGCGACTCAGATTATTATCAATGCTGTACAGTATATACGCACAGTGTCGCGCGCCAGTCGCCCAGATCGTTGCATACTAGAGCGAGTCTGCCTATTAGCAATGCTATACAGTATATACGCCCAGTGTCGCGCTCAGTCGCCAGAGCTTAGCATACTAGAGCGACTCTGCCTATTAGTAACGCTATACAGTATATACGCCCAGTGTCCCGCTCAGTCGCGCATAGCTTAGCATACTAGAGCGACTCTGACTATTAGCAATGCTATACACTATATACGTCCAGTTACGAGCACCGTCGCCCAGAGCTTAGTATACTAGAGCGACCCTGCCTATTAGCAATGCTATACACAATATACGCCCAGTGTCCCGCTCAGTCGCACAGAGCTTAGCATACTAGAGCGACTCTGCCTATTAGCAATGCTATACAGTATATACGCTCAGTGTCGCACTCAGTCGCCAGAGCTTAGCATACTTGAGCGACTCTGCCTATTAGCAATGCAATACAGTATATACGCCCAGTGTCCCGCTCAGTCGCCCAGAGCTTAGCATACTAGAGCGACTCTGTCTATTAGCAATGCTATACAGTATAAACGCCCTGTGTCGCGCGTCAGTCGCCCAAACCTTAGCATACTTGAGCGACTCTGCCTACTAGCAATGCTATACCGTATGTACGCCCAGTGTCGCGCGTCAGTCGCCCAGAGTTTTGCATACGAGATCGACTCTGCCTATTAGCAATGCTATACAGTATATACGCCCAGTTTCGGGCGTCAGTCGCCCAGAGCATTGCATACTAGAGCGACTCTGCCTATTAGCAATGCAATACAGTATATACGCCCAGTGTCGCGCGTCAGGCGCCCAGAGCTTAGCATACTAGAGCGACTCTGCCTATTAGCAATGCTATACAGTATATACGCCCAATGTCGCACGTCAGTCGCCCAGATCTTTGCGTACTAGAGCGACTCAGCCTATTAGCAATGCTATACAGAATATACGCCCAGTGCCGCGCGTCAGTCGCCCAAGGCTTTGCATACTAGAGCGACTCTGCATCTGAGCAATGCTATACAGTATATACGCCCAGTGACGCGCGTCAGTCGCCTAGAGCTTTGCATACTAGAGCGACTCTGCCTATTAGGAATGTTATACAGTATATACGCCCAGTGCGCTCTCATGCGCCCAGAGCTTAGCATACTAGAGCGACTCTGCCTATTAGAAATGCTATAAAGTATATACGCCCCTTGACGTGCTCAGTCGCCCAGAGCTTACATACAAGGGCGACTCTGCCTATTAGCAATGCTATAAACTATATATGCCCAGTGTCGCGCTCAGTCGCCAGAGCTTAGCATACTAGAGCGACTCAGACTATTAGCAATGCTGTACAGTATATACGCCCAGTGTCGCGCGTCAGTCGCCCAGAACTTTGCATACTAGAGCGACTCAGCCTATTAGCAATGCTATACAGTATATACGCCCAGTGTCCCGCTCAGTCGCCCAGAGCTTAGCATACTAGAGCGACTCTGCCTATTAGCAATGCTATACTGTATATACGCTCAGTGTCGCGCTCAGTCGCCAGAGCTTAGCATACTTGAGCGACTCTGCCTATTAGCAATGCTATACAGTATATACGCTCAGTGTGGCGCTCAGTCGCCAGAGCTTAGCATACTTGAGCGACTCTGCCTATTAGCAATGCAATACAGTATATACGCCCAGTGTCCCGCTCAGTCGCCCAGAGCTTAGCATACTAGAGCGACTCTGCCTATTAGCAATGCTATACAGTATACACGCCCAGTGTCGCGCGTCAGTCGCCCAGATCTTTGCATACTAGAGCGACTCAGCCTATTAGCAATGCTATACAGTATATACGCCCAGTGTCCCGCTCAGTCGCCCAGAGCTTAGCATACTAGAGCGACTCTGCCTATTAGCAATGCTATACTGTATATACGCCCAGTGTCCCGCTCAGTCGCCCAGAGCTTAGCATACTAGAGCGACTCTGCCTATTAGCAATGCTATACAGTATATACGCTCAGTGTCGCGCTCAGTCGCCAGAGCTTAGCATACTTGAGCGACTCTGCCTATTAGCAATGCAATACAGTATATACGCCCAGTGTCCCGCTCAGTCGCCCAGAGCTTAGCATACTAGAGCGACTCTGCCTATTAGCAATGCTATACAGTATATACGCCCAGTGTCGCGCGTCAGTCGCCCAAACCTTAGCATACTTGAGCGAATCTGCCTACTAGCAAAGCTATACAGTATATACGCCAAGTGTCGCGCGTCAGTCGCCCAGAGTTTTGCATACGAGATCGAATCTGCCTATTAGCAATGCTATACAGTATATACGCCCAGTTTCGGGGTCAGTCGCCCAGAGCATTGCATACTAGAGCGACTCTGCCTATTAGCAAGGCAATACAGTATATACGCCCAGTGTCGCGCGTCAGGCCGCCAGAGCTTAGCATACTAGAGCGACTCTGCCTATTAGCAATGCTATACAGTATATACGCCCAGTGTCGCGCGTCAGTCGCCCAGAGCATTGAATACTCGAGCGAATCTCCCTATTAGCAATGCTATACAGTATATACGCCCAGTGTCACGCGTCAGTCGCCCAAAGCTTAGCATACTAGAGAGAATCTGCCTATTAGCAATGCATACAGTATATACGCCCAGTGTCGCGCTCAGTCGCCCAGAACCTAGCATACTAGAGCGTCTCTGCCTATTAGCAATGCTATACTGTTTATACGCCTAGTGTCGCGCTTCAGTCGCCCAGAGCTTTGCATAATACAGCGACTTTGTTATTAGCAATGCTGTACAGTATATACGCTCAGTGTCGCGCGTCAGTCACCCAGATCTTTGCATAATAGAACGACTCTGCCTATTAGCAATGCTATACAATATATACGCCCAGTGTCGCGCTCAGTCGCCAGAGCTTAGCATACTAGAACAACTCTGCCTATTAGCAATGCTATACACTATATACGTCCAGTGACGAGCACCGTCGCCCAGGGCTTAGCATATTAGAGCGACTCTGCCTATTAGCAATGCTATACAGTATATACGCCCAGTGTCACACTCAGTCGCCCAGAGCTTAGCATAATAGAGCGACTCTGCTTATTAGCAATGCTATACGAGTATATACGGCAGTGTCGTGCTCAGTCACCCAGAGCTTACATACAAGGGCGACTCTGCCTATTAGCAATGCTATACACTATATACGCCCAGTGTCGCGCTCAGTCGCCAGAGCTTAGCACACTAGAGAGACTCAGCCTATTAGCAATGCTGTACAGTATATACGCCCAGTGTCGCGCGTCAGTCGCCCAGATCTTTGCATACTAGAGCGGCTCTGCCTATTAGCAATGCTATACAGTACACCCGCCCAGTGTCGCGCTCAGTCGCCCAGTGCAAACATACAAGAGCAACTCCGCCTATTAGCAATGCTATACAGTATATACACCTAGTGACGCGCTTCAGTCGCCCAGAACTTTGCATAGTAGAGCGACTCTGCCTATTAGCAATGCTATACAGTATATACGCCCAGTGTCGCGCTCAGTCGCCCAGAGCTTAGCATACTAGAGCGACTCTGCCTATTAGCAATGCTATACAGTATATACGCCCAGTGTCGCGCGTCAGTCGCCCAAACCTTAGCATACTTGAGCGACTCTGCCTACTAGCAATGCTATACAGTATATACGCCCAGTGTCGCGCGTCAGTCGCCCAGAGTTTTGCATAGGAGATCGAATCTGCTATTAGCAATGCTATACTGTATATACGCCCAGTTTCGGGCGTCAGTCGCCCAGAGCATTGCATACTAGAGCGACTCTGCCTATTAGCAATGCAATACAGTATATACGCGAAGTGTCGCGCCTCAGGCGCCTAGAGCTTAGCATACTAGAGCGACTCTGCCTATTAGCAATGCTATACAGTATATACGCCCAGTGTCGCGCGTCAGTCGCCCAGAGCTTTGAATACTCGAGCGAATTTGCCTATTAGCAATGCTATACAGTATATACGCCCAGTGTCACGCGTCAGTCGCCCAAAGCTTAGCATACTAGAGAGACTCTGCCTATTACCAATGCATACAGTATATACGCCCAGTGTCGCGCTCAGTCGCCCAGAACCAAGCATACTAGAGCGTCTCTGCCAATTAGCAATGCTATACAGTATATACGCCCAGTGTCGCGTACAGTCGTCCAGAGCTTAGCATGCTAGAGCGACTCCGCCTATGGGCAATGCTATACAGTATATACGCCCAGTGTCGCACGCTAGTCGCCAGAGCTTAGCATACTAGAGCAATTCCGCCTATTAGCAACGCTATACAATATATACCCCGAATATGGTGCACAGTCTCCCAACGCTTAGCATACTAGAGCAGCTCTGCCTATTAGCAATGCTATACAGTATACCCACCCAGTGTCGCGCTCAGTCGCCCAGAGCTTACATACAAGAGCGAGTCTGCCTATTAGCAATGCTATACTGTTTATACGCTTAGTGTCGCGCTTCAGTCGCCCAGAGCTTTGCATAATAGAGCAACGTTGCCTATTAGCAATGCTGTACAGTATATACGCCCAGTGTCGCGCGTCAGTCGCCCTGATCTTTGCATAATAGAACGACTCTGCCTATCAGCAATGCTATACAGTATATACGCCCAGTGTCGCGCTCAGTCGCCAGAGCTTAGCATACTAGTTCGACTCTGCCTATTAGCAATGCTATACACTATATACGTCCAGTGACGAGGACCGTCGCTAAGAGCTTAGCATACTAGAGCGACTCTGCCTATTAGCAATGCTATACAGTATATACGCCCAGTGTCGCACTCAGTCGCCCAGAGCTTAGCATAATAGAGCGACTCTGCTTATTAGCAATGCTATACAGTATATACGCCCAGTGACGTGCTCAGTCGCCCAGAGCTTACATACAAGTGCGACTCTGCCTATTAGCAATGCTAAACACTATATACGCCCAGTGTGGCGCTCAGTCGCCAGAGCTTAGCACACTAGAACGATTTTGCCTATTAGCAATGCTGTACAGTATATAAGCCCAGTGTCGCGCGTCAGTCGCCCAGATCCTTGCATACTAGACCGACTCTGCCTATTAGCAATGCTATACAGTATATACGCCCAGTGTCCCGCTCAGTCGCCCAGAGCTTAGCATACTAGAGCGAATCTGCCTATTAGCAATGCTATACAGTATATACGTCCAGTGTCGCGCTCATTCGCCCAGTACCTAGCATACTAGAGAGACTCTGCCTATTAGCAATGCTATACAGTATATACGCCCACTGTCGCGCTCAGTCGCCCAGAGCCTAGCATACTAGAGCTAGTCTGCCTATTAGCAATTCTATAGAGTATATACGCCCAGTGTCGCCCTCAGTCGCCCACAGCTTAGCATACTAGATCGACACTGTCTATACGCAATGCTATACAGTTATTACGCCCAGTATCGCGCTTAGTCGGCCAGAGCATAGCAAACTAGAGGGAATCTGCCTATTAGTAATGCTATACAGTACATACGCCCAGTGTCGCGCGCCAGTCGCCCAGAGCTTAGCATACTAGAGCGATTTTGCCTATTTGCATTGCTATACTGTATATACCCGAGAATCGCGCACAGTCGCCCAGAGCTTAGCATACCAGAGCGGCTCTGCCTATTAGCAATGCTATACAGTATATACGCCCAGTGTCGCACTTCAGTCGCCCAGAGCTTTACATAATAGAGCGACTTTGCCTATTAGCAATGCTGTACAGTATATACGCCCAGTGTCGCGCGTCAGTCGCCCAAGGCTTTGCATACTTGAGCGACTCTGCCTCTGAGCAATGATATACAGTACATACGCCCAGTGTCGCGCGTCAGTCGCCTAGAGCTTTGCATACTAGAGCGATTCTGCCTATTAGCAATGCTATACTGTTTAAACGCCTAGTGTCGCGCATCAGTCGCCCAGAGCTTTGCATAATAGAGCGACTTTGCCTATTAGCAATGCTGTACAGTATATACGCCCAGTGTCGCGCGTCAGTCGCCCAGATCGTTGCGTACTAGAGCGACTCTGCCTATTAGCAATGCTATACAGTATATACGACCAGTGTCGCGCTCAGTCGCCAGAGCTTAGCATAATAGAGCGACTCAGCCTATTACCAATGCTATACAGTATATACGCCCAGTGTCGCGCGTCAGTCGCCCAAGGCTTAGCATACTAGAGCGACTCTGCCTCTGAGCAATGATATACAGTATATACGCCCAGTGTCGCGCGTCAGTCGCCTAGAGCTTTGCATACTAGAGCGACTCTGCCTCTGAGCAATGATATACAGTATATACGCCCAGTGTCGCGCGTCAGTCGCCTAGAGCTTTGCATACTAGAGCGACTCTGCCTATTAGCAATGCTATAAACTATATACATCCAGTGACGAGCACCGTCGCCCAGAGCTTAGCATACTAGAGCGACTCTGCCTATTAGCAATGCTATACAGTATATATGCGCAGTGTCGCACTCAGTCGCCCAGAGCTTAGCATAATAGAGCGACTGTGCTTATTAGCAACGCTATACTGTATATACGCCCAGTGTCGTGCTCAGTCGCCCAGAGCTTACATACAAGGGTGACTCTGCCTATTAGCAATGCTATACACTATATACGCCCAGTGTCGCGCTCAGTCGCCAGAGCTTAGCACACTAGAGAGAATCAGCCTATTAGCAATGCTGTACAGTATATACGCCCAGTGTCGCGCGTCAGTCGCCCAGATCTTTGCATACTAGAGCGACTCTGCCTTTTAACAATGCTATACACTATGTACGTCCAGTGACGAGCACCGTCGCCCAGAGCTTGGCATATTAGAACGACTCTGCCTATTAGCAATGCTATACAGTATATACGCTCAGTGTCGCGCTCAGTCGCCCAGAGTTTAGCATAATAGAGCGGCTCTGCCTATTAGCAATGATATACAGTATATACGCCCACTGTCGTGCTCAGTCGCCCAGAGCTTACATACAAGAGCGACTCTGCCTATTAGCAATGCTATACACTATATACGCCCAGTGTCGCGCTCAGTCGCCAGAGCTTAGCATACTACAGCGACTCAGCCTATTAGCCATGCTGTACAGTATATACGCCCAGTGCCGCGCGTCAGTCGCCCAGATCTCTGCATACTAGAGCGACTCTGCCTATTAGCAATGCTATACAGCATATACGCCCAGTGTCGCGCTCAGTCGCAAGAGCTTAGAATACTAGAGCGACTCTGCCTATTAGCAATGCTCTACAGTATATACGACCAGTGTCCCGCTCAGTCGCCCAGAGCTTAGCATACTAGAGCGACTCTGCCTATTAGCAATGCTATACACTACATACGACCACTGACGAGCACCGTCGCCCAGAGCTTAGCATACTAGAGCGACTCTGCCTATTAGCATTGCTATACACAATATACGCCCAGTGTCGCGCTCAGTCGCCCACAGCTTAGCATACTAGAGCGACTCTGCCTATTAGCATTGCTATACACAATATACGCCCAGTGTCGCGCTCAGTCGCCCACAGCTTAGCATACTAGAGCGACTCTGCCTATTAGCAATGCTATAAAGTATATACGACCAGTGTCCCGCTCAGTCGCAAGAGCTTAGCATACTAGAGCGACTCTGCCTATTAGCATTGCTATACACAATATACGCCCAGTGTCGCGCTCAGTCGCCCACAGCTTAGCATACTAGAGCGACTCTGCCTATTAGCAATGCTATACAGTATACACGCCCAGTGTCGCGCTCAGTCGCCAGTGCTTAGCATACTGGAGCGACTCTGCCTATTAGCAATGCTATACAGTATAAACGCCCTGTGTCCCGTTCAGTCGCCCAGAGCTTAGCATACTAGAGCGACTCTGCCTATTAGCAATGCTATACAGTATACACGCCCAGTGTCGCGCTCAGTCGCCAGAGCTTAGCATACTAGAGCGACTCTGCCTATTAGCAATGCTATACAGTATAAACGCCCTGTGTCCCGTTCAGTCGCCCGGAGCTTAGCATACTAGAGCGACTCTGATTATTGGCAATGCTATACAGTATATACGCACAGTGTCGCGCGTCAGTCGCCCAAACCTTAGCATACTTGAGCGTCTCTGCCTACTAGCAATGCTATACAGTATATACGCCCAGTGTCGCGCGTCAGTGGCCCAGAGTTTTGCATACGAGAGCAACTCTGCCTATTAGCAATGCTATACAGTATATAAGCACAGTTTCGGGCGTCAGTGGCCCAGAGCATTGCATTAGAGCGACTCTGCCTATTAGCAATGCAATACAGTATATACGCCCAGTGTCGCGCGTCAGGCGCCCAGAGCTTAGCATACTAGAGCGTCTCTGTCTATTAGCAATGCTATACACTATGTACGCCCAGTGTCACGCGTCAGTCGCCCAGAGCTTTGCATACTCGAGCGAATCTGCCTATTAGCAATCCTATACAGTATATACAACCAGTGTCACGCGTCAGTCGCCCAAAGCTTAGCATACTAGAGCGACTCTGCCTATTAGCAATGCAATACAGTATATACGCCCAGTGTCGCGCTCAGTCGCCCAGAACCTAGCATACAAGAGCGTGTCTGCCTATTAGCAATGCTATACAGTATATACGCCCACTGTTGCGCTCAGTCGCCCAGAGCCTAGCATACTAGAGCTACTCTGCCTATTAGCAATTCTATAGAGTATATACGCCTAGTGTCGCGCTCAGTCGCCCACAGCTTAGCATACTAGATCGGCTCTGTCTTTTAACAATGGTATACAGTCATTAGGCCCAGTGTCGCGCTTAGTCGGCCAGAGCATAGCAAACTAGAGGGACTCTGCCTATTAGTAATGCTATAGAGTATATACGCCCAGTGTCGCGCACAGTCGCCCAGAGCTTAGCATGCTAGAGCGACACCGCCTATGAGAAATGCTATACAGTATATACGCCCAGTGTCGCACGCTAGTCGCCCAGAGCTTAGCATACTAGAGCAATTCTGCCTATTAGCAATGCTATACAATATATACCCCGAGTATCGCGCACAGTCGCCCAGAGCTTAGCATACTTGAGCGGCTCTGCCTATTAGCAATGCTATACAGTATACCCACCCAGTGTCGCGCTCAGTCGCCCAGAGCTTACATACAAGAGCGAATCTGCCTATTAGCAATGCTATACTCTTTATACGCCTAGTGTCGCGCTTCAGTCGCCCAGAGCTTTGCATAATAGAGCGACTTTGCCTATTAGCAATGCTGTACAGTATATACGCCAAGTGTCGCGCGCCAGTCGCCCAGATCTTTGCGTACTACAGCGACTCTGCCTATTAGCAATGCTATACAGTATATAAGCCCAGTGTGGCGCTCAGTCGCCAGAGCTTAGCATAATAGAGCGACTCAGCCTATTAGCAATGCTATACAGTATATACGCCCAGTGTCGCGCGTCAGTCGCCCAAGGTTTTGCATACTAGAGCGACTCTGCCTCTGAGCAATGCTATACAGTATATACGCCCAGTTTCGCGCGTCAGTCACCTAGAGCTGTGCATACTAGAGCGACTCTGCCTATTAGCAATGCTATACAGTATATACGCCCAGTGCGCGCTCAATCGCCCAGAGCTTAGCATACTAGAGCGACTCAGCCTATTAGCAATGCTATAAAGTATATACGCCCCTTGTCGTGCTCAGTCGCCCAGAGCTTACATACAAGGGCGACTCTGCCTATTAGCAATGCTATAAACTATATACGCCCAGTGTCGCACTCAGTCGCCAGAGCTTAGCATACTAGAGCGACTCAGACTATTAGCAATGCTGTACAGTATATACGCCCAGTGTCGCGCGTCTGTCGCCCAGATCTTTGCATACTAGAGCGACTCTGCCTATTAGCAATGCTATACAGTATATACGCCCAATGTCGCGCTCAGTTGCCAGAGCTTAGCATACTAGAGCGACTCTGCCTATTAGCAAAGCTATACACTTTATACGTCCAGTGACGAGCACCGTCGCCCAGAGCTTAGCATACTAGAGCGACTCTGCCTATTAGCAATGCAATACACAATATACGCCCAGTGTCGCGCTGAGTCGCCCACAGCTTAGCATACTAGAGCGACTCTGCCTATTAGCAATGCTATACAGTATACACGCCCAGTGTCGCGCTCAGTCGCCAGAGCTTAGCATACTAGAGCGACTCTGCCTATTAGCAATGCAATACAGTATTTACGCCCACTGTCCCGCTCAGTCGCCCAGAGCTTAGCATACTAGAGCGACTCAGAATATTAGCAATGCTGTACAGTATATACGCCCTGTGTCGCGCGTCAGTCGCCCAGATCTTTGCTTTCTAGAGCGACTCAGCCTATTAGCAATGCTATACAGTATATACGCCCAGTGTCGCGCTCAGTCGCCAGAGCTTAGCATACTAGAGCGACTCTGCCTATTAGCAATGCAATACAGTATTTATGCCCACTGTCCCGCTCAGTCGCCCAGAGCTTAGCATACTAGAGCGACTCTGCCTATTAGCAATGCTATACTGTATATACGCTCAGTGTCGCGCTCAGTCGCCAGAGCTTAGCATACTTGAGCGACTCTGCCTATTAGCAATGCAATACAGTATATACGCCCAGTGTCCCGCTCAGTCGCCCAGAGCTTAGCATACTAGAGCGACTCTGCCTATTAGCAATGCTATACAGTATATACGCACAGTGTCTCGCGTCAGTCGCCCAAACCTTAGCATACTTGAGCGAATCTGTCTACTAGCAAAGCTATACAGTATATACGCCAAGTGTCGCGCGTCAGCCGCCCAGAGTTTTGCATACGAGATCGAATCTGCCTATTAGCAATGCTATACAGTATATACGCCCAGTTTCGGGGTCAGTCGCCCAGAGCATTGCATACTAGAGCGACTCTGCCCATTAGCAATGCAATACAGTATATACGCCCAGTGTCGCGCGTCAGGCCGCCAGAGCTTAGCATACTAGAGCGACTCTGCTTATTAGCAATGCTATACAGTATATACGCCCAGTGTCGCGCGTCAGTCGCCCAGAGCATTGAATACTCGAGCGAATCTCCCTATTAGCAATGCTATACAGTATATACTCCCAGTGTCACGCGTCAGTCGCCCAAAGCTTAGCATACTAGAGAGACTCTGCCTATTAGCAATGCATACAGTATATACGCCCAGTGTCGCGCTCAGTCGCCCAGAACCTAGCATACTAGAGCGTCTCTGCCTATTAGCAATGCTATACTGTTTATACGCCTAGTGTCGCGCTTCAGTCGCCCAGAGCTTTGCATAATACAGCGACTTTGCCTATTAGCAATGCTGTACAGTATATACGCTCAGTGTCGCGCGTCAGTCACCCAGATCTTTGCATAATAGAACGACTCTGCCTATTAGCAATGCTATACAATATATACGCCCAGTGTCGCGCTCAGTCGCCAGAGCTTAGCATACTAGAACAACTCTGCCTATTAGCAATGCTATACACTATATACGTCCAGTGACGAGCACCGTCGCCCAGAGCTTAGCATATTAGAGCGACTCTGCCTATTAGCAATGCTATAAAGTATATACGCCCAGTGTCGCACTCAGTCGCCCTGAGCTTAGCATAATAGAGCGACTCTGCTTATTAGCAATGCTATACAGTATATACGGCAGTGTCGTGCTCAGTCACACAGAGCTTACATACAAGGGCGACTCTGCCTATTAGCAATGTTATACACTATATACGCCCAGTGTCGCGCTCAGTCGCCAGAGCTTAGCACACTAGAGAGACTCTGCCTATTAGCAATGCTATACAGTATATACGCCCAGTGTCCCGCTCAGTCGCCCAGAGCTTTGCATACTAGAGCGACTCTGCCTATTAGCAATGCTATACAGTATATACGCCCAGTGTCGCGCTCATTCGCCCAGAACCTAGCATACTAGAGCGACTCTGCCTATTAGCAATGCTATACAGTATATACGCCCACTGCCGCGCTCAGTCGCCCAGAGCCTAGCATATTAGAGCTAATCTGCCTATTAGCAATTCTATAGAGTTTATACGCCCAGTGTCGCGCTCAGTCGCCCACAGCTTAGCATACTATATCGCCTCTGTCTATAAGCAATGCTATACAGTCATTACGTCCAGTATCGCGCTTAGTCGGACAGAGCATAGCAAACTAGAGGGACTCTGCCTATTAGTAATGCTATACATTAGATACGCCCAGTGTCACGCGCCAGTCGCCGAGAGCTTAGCATACTAGAGCGATTTTGCCTATTTGCAATGCTATACAGTATATACCCCGAGTATCGCGCACAGTCGCCCAGAGCTGAGCATACTAGAGCGGCTCTGCCTATTAGCAATGCTATACAGTACACCCGCCCAGTGTCGCGCTCAGTCGCCCAGTGCAAACATACAAGAGCGACTCCGCCTATTAGCAATGCTATACAGTATATACACCTAGTGTCGCGCTTCAGTCGCCCAGAACTTTGCATAGTAGAGCGACTCTGCCTATTAGCAATGCTATACAGTATATACGCCCAGTGTCGCGCTCAGTCGCCCAGAGCTTAGCATACTAGAGCGACTCTGCCTATTAGCAATGCTATACAGTATATGCGCCCAGTGTCGCGCGTCAGTAGCCCAAACCTTAGCATACTTGAGCGACTCTGCCTACTAGCAATGCTATACAGTATATACGCCCAGTGTCGCGCGTCAGTCGCCCAGAGTTTTGCATAGCAGATCGAATCTGCTATTAGCAATGCTATACTGTATATACGCCCAGTTTCGGGCGTCAGTCGCCCAGAGCATTGCATACTAGAGCGACTCTGCTTATTAGCAATGCAATACAGTATATACGCCCAGTGTCGCGCCTCAGGCGCCCAGAGCTTAGCATACTAGAGCGACTCTGCCTATTAGCAATGCTATACAGTATATACGCCCAGTGTCGCGCGTCAGTCGCCCAGAGCTTTGAATACTCGAGCGAATTTGCCTATTAGCAATGCTATACAGTATATACGCCCAGTGTCACGCGTCAGTCGCCCAAAGCTTAGCATACTAGAGAGACTCTGCCTATTAGCAATGCATACAGTATATACGCCCAGTGTCGCGCTCAGTCGCCCAGAACCAAGCATACTAGAGCGTCTCTGCCTATAAGCAATGCTATACAGTATATACGCCCAGTGTCGCGTACAGTCGCCCAGAGCTTAGCATGCTAGAGCGACTCCGCCTATGGGCAATGCTATACAGTATATACGCCCAGTGTCGCACGCTAGTCGCCAGAGCTTAGCATACTAGAGCAATTCCGCCTATTAGCAACGCTATACAATATACACCCCGATTATGGCGCACAGTCTCCCAACGCTTAGCATACTAGAGCAGCTCTGCCTATTAGCAATGCTATACAGTATACCCACCCAGTGTCGCGCTCAGTCGCCCAGAGCTTACATACAAGAGCGAGTCTGCCTATTAGCAATGCTATACTGTTTATACGCCTAGTGTCGCGCTTCAGTCGCCCAGAGCTTTGCATAATAGAGCAACGTTGCCTATTAGCAATGCTGTACTGTATATACGCCCAGTGTCGCGCGTCAGTCGCCCAGATCTTTGCATAATAGAACGACTCTGCCTATTAGCAATGCTATACAGTATATACGCCCAGTGTCGCGCTCAGTCGCCAGAGCTTAGCATACTAGTTCGACTCTGCCTATTAGCAATGCTATACACTATATACGTCCAGTGACGAGGACCGTCGCTAAGAGCTTAGCATACTAGAGCGACTCTGCCTATTAGCAATGCTATACAGTATATACGCCCAGTGTCGCACTCAGTCACCCAGAGCTTAGCATAATAGAGCGACTCTGCTTATTAGCAATGCTATACAGTATATACGCCCAGTGACGTGCTCAGTCGCTCAGAGCTTACATACAAGTGCGACTCTGCCTATTAGCAATGCTATACACTATATACGCCCAGTGTCGCGCTCAGTCGCCAGAGCTTAGCACACTAGAGCGACTTTGCCTATTAGCAATGCTGTACAGTATATAAGCCCAGTGTCGCGCGTCAGTCGCCCAGATCCTTGCATACTAGACCGACTCTGCCTATTAAAAATGCTATACAGTATATACGCCCAGTGTCCCGCTCAGTCGCCCAGAGCTTAGCATACTAGAGCGAATCTGCCTATTAGCAATGCTATACAGTTTATACGTCCAGTGTCGCGCTCATTCGCCCAGTACCTAGCATACTAGAGCGACTCTGCCTATTAGCAATGCTATACAGTATATACGCCCACTGTCGCGTTCAGTCGCCCAGAGCCTAGCATACTAGAGCTAGTCTGCCTATTAGCAATTCTATAGAGTATATACGCCCAGTGTCGCCCTCAGTCGCCCACAGCTTAGCATACTAGATCGACTCTGTCTATACGCAATGCTATACAGTTATTACGTCCAGTATCGCGCTTAGTCGGCCAGAGCATAGCAAACTAGAGGGAATCTGCCTATTAGTAATGCTATACAGTACATACGCCCAGTGTCGCGCGCCAGTCGCCCATAGCTTAGCATACTAGAGCGATTTTGCCTATTTGCATTGCTATACTGTATATACCCCGAGAATCGCGCACAGTCGCCCAGAGCTTAGCATACCAGAGCGGCTCTGCCAATTAGCAATGCTATACAGTATATACGCCCAGTGACGTGCTCAGTCGCCCAGAGCTTACATACAAGTGCGACTCTGCCTATTAGCAATGCTATACACTATATACGCCTAGTGTCGCGCTCAGTCGCCAGAGCTTAGCACACTAGAGAGACTCAGCAAATTAGCAATGCTGTACAGTATATACGCCCAGTGTCGCGCGTCAGTCGCCCAGATCTATGCATACTAGAGCGACTCTGCCTATTAGCAATGCTATACAGTATATACGCCCAGTGTCGCGCTCAGTCGCCAGAGCTTAGAATAATAGAGCGACTCAGCCTATTATCAATGCTATACAGTATATACGCCCAGTGTCGCGCGTCAGTCGCCTAGAGCTTTGCATACTAGAGCGACTCTGCCTATTAGCAATGCTATACAGTATATACGCCCAGTGCGCGCTCAATCGCCCAGAGCTTAGCATACTAGAGCGACTCTGCCTATTAGCAATGCTATAAATTATATACGCCCCTTGTCGTGCTCAGTCGCCCAGAGCTTACATACAAGGGCGACTCTACCTATTAGCATTGCTATAAACTATATACGCCCTGTGTCGCGCTCAGTCGCCAGAGCTTAGCATACTAGAGCGACTCAGACTATTATCAATGCTGTACAGTATATACGCACAGTGTCGCGCGCCAGTCGCCCAGATCGTTGCATACTAGAGCGAGTCTGCCTATTAGCAATGCTATACAGTATATACGCCCAGTGTCGCGCTCAGTCGCCAGAGCTTAGCATACTAGAGCGACTCTGCCTATTAGCAATGCTATACAGTATATACGCCCAGTGTCCCGCTCAGTCGCGCATAGCTTAGCATACTAGAGCGACTCTGCCTATTAGCAATGCTATACACTATATACGTCCAGTTACGAGCACCGTCGCCCAGAGCTTAGTATACTAGAGCGACCCTGCCTATTAGCAATGCTATACACAATATACGCCCAGTGTCCCGCTCAGTCGCCCAGAGCTTAGCATACTAGAGCGACTCTGCCTATTAGCAATGCTATACAGTATATACGCTCAGTGTCGCGCTCAGTCGCCAGAGCTTAGCATACTTGAGCGACTCTGCCTATTAGCAATGCAATACAGTATATACGCCCAGTGTCCCGCTCAGTCGCCCAGAGCTTAGCATACTAGAGCGACTCTGTCTATTAGCAATGCTATACAGTATAAACGCCCTGTGTCGCGCGTCAGTCGCCCAAACCTTAGCATACTTGAGCGACTCTGCCTACTAGCAATGCTATAACGTATGTACGCCCAGTGTCGCGCGTCAGTCGCCCAGAGTTTTGCATACGAGATCGACTCTGCCTATTAGCAATGCTATACAGTATATACGCCCAGTTTCGGGCGTCAGTCGCCCAGAGCATAGCATACTAGAGCGACTCTGCCTATTAGCAATGCAATACAGTATATACGCCCAGTGTCGCGCGTCAGGCGCCCAGAGCTTAGCATACTAGAGCGACTCTGCCTATTAGAAATGCTATAAAGTATATACGCCCCTTGACGAGCTCAGTCGCCGAGAGCTTACATACAAGGGCGACTCTGCCTATTAGCAATGCTATACAGTATATACGCCCAATTTCGCACGTCAGTCGCCCAGATCCTTGCGTACTAGAGCGACTCAGCCTATTAGCAATGCTATACAGAATATACGCCCAGTGCCGCGCGTCAGTCGCCCAAGGCTTTGCATACTAGAGCGACTCTGCATCTGAGCAATGCTATACAGTATATACGCCCAGTGACGCGCGTCAGTCGCCTAGAGCTTTGCATACTAGAGCGACTCTGCCTATTAGGAATGTTATACAGTATATACGCCCAGTGCGCTCTCAAGCGCCCAGAGCTTAGCATACTAGAGCGACTCTGCCTATTAGAAATGCTATAAAGTATATACGCCCCTTGACGTGCTCAGTCGCCGAGAGCTTACATACAAGGGAGACTCTGCCTATTAGCAATGCTATAAACTATATATGCCCAGTGTCGCGCTCAGTCGCCAGAGCTTAGCATACTAGAGCGACTCAGACTATTAGCAATGCTGTACAGTATATACGCCCAGTGTCGCGCGTCAGTCGCCCAGATCTTTGCATACTAGAGCGACTCAGCCTATTAGCAATGCTATACAGTATATACGCCCAGTGTCCCGCTCAGTCGCCCAGAGCTTAGCATACTAGAGCGACTCTGCCTATTAGCAATGCTATACTGTATATACGCTCAGTGTCGCGCTCAGTCGCCAGAGCTTAGCATACTTGAGCGACTCTGCCTATTAGCAATGCAATACAGTATATACGCCCAGTGTCCCGCTCAGTCGCCCAGAGCTTAGCATACTAGAGCGACTCTGCCTATTAGCAATGCTATACAGTATATACGCCCAGTGTCGCGCGTCAGTCGCCCAAACCTTAGCATACTTGAGCGAATCTGCCTACTAGCAAAGCTATACAGTATATACGCCAAGTGTCGCGCGTCAGTCGCCCAGAGTTTTGCATACGAGATCGAATCTGCCTATTAGCAATGCTATACAGTATATACGCCCAGTTTCGGGGTCAGTCGCCCAGAGCATTGCATACTAGAGCGACTCTGCCTATTAGCAAGGCAATACAGTATATACGCCCAGTGTCGCGCGTCAGGCCGCCAGAGCTTAGCATACTAGAGCGACTCTGCCTATTAGCAATGCTATACAGTATATACGCCCAGTGTCGCGCGTCAGTCGCCCAGAGCATTGAATACTCGAGCGAATCTCCCTATTAGCAATGCTATACAGTATATACGCCCAGTGTCACGCGTCAGTCGCCCAAAGCTTAGCATACTAGAGAGACTCTGCCTATTAGCAATGCATACAGTATATACGCCCAGTGTCGCGCTCAGTCGCCCAGAACCTAGCATACTAGAGCGTCTCTGCCTATTAGCAATGCTATACTGTTTATACGCCTAGTGTCGCGCTTCAGTCGCCCAGAGCTTTGCATAATACAGCGACTTTGTTATTAGCAATGCTGTACAGTATATACGCTCAGTGTCGCGCGTCAGTCACCCAGATCTTTGCATAATAGAACGACTCTGCCTATTAGCAATGCTATACAATATATACGCCCAGTGTCGCGCTCAGTCGCCAGAGCTTAGCATACTAGAACAACTCTGCCTATTAGCAATGCTATACACTATATACGTCCAGTGACGAGCACCGTCGCCCAGGGCTTAGCATATTAGAGCGACTCTGCCTATTAGCAATGCTATACAGTATATACGCCCAGTGTCACACTCAGTCGCCCAGAGCTTAGCATAATAGAGCGACTCTGCTTATTAGCAATGCTATACAGTATATACGGCAGAGTCGTGCTCAGTCACCCAGAGCTTACATACAAGGGCGACTCTGCCTATTAGCAATGCTATACACTATATACGCCCAGTGTCGCGCTCAGTCGCCAGAGCTTAGCACACTAGAGAGACTCAGCCTATTAGCAATGCTGTACAGTATATACGCCCAGTGTCGCGCGTCAGTCGCCCAGATCTTTGCATACTAGAGCGACTCTGCCTATTAGCAATGATATACAGTATATACGCCCAGTGTCCCGCTCCGTCGCCCTGAGCTTAGCATACTACAGCGATTCTGCCTATTAGCAATGCTATACAGTATATACGCCCAGTGTCGTGCTCATTCGCTCAGAACGAAGCATACTAGAGCGACTCTGCCTATTAGCAATGCTATACAGTATATACGCCCTCTGTCGCGCTCAGTCGCCCAGAGCCTAGCATACGAGAGCTACTCTGCCTATTAGCAATTCTAAAGTGTATATACGCCCAGTGTCGAGCTCAGTCGCCCACAGCTTAGCATACTAGATCGGCTCTGCTTATTAGCAATGCAATACAGTATATACGCCCAGTGTCGCGCGTCAGTCGCCCATGGCTTTGCATACTAGAGCGACTCTGCCTCTGAGCAATGCTATGCAGTATATACGCCCAGTGTCGCGCGTCAGACGCCTAGAGCTTAGCATACTAGAGCGACTCTGCCTATTAGCAATGCTATACAGTATATACGCCCAGTGCGCGCTCAATCGCCCAGAGCTTAGCATACTAGAGCGACTCTGCCTATTAGCAATGCCATACAGTATATAGGCCCAGTGTCCCGCTCAGTCGCCCATAGCTTAGCATACTAGAGCGACTCTGCCTATTAGCAATGCTATACAGTATATACGCTCAGTGTCGCGCTCAGTCGCCAGAGCTTAGCATACTTGAGCGACTCTGCCTATTAGCAATGCAATACAGTATATACGCCCAGTGTCCCGCTCAGTCGCCCAGAGCTTAGCATACTAGAGCGACCCTGCCTATTAGCAATGCTATACAGTTTATACGCCCAGTGTCGCGCGTCAGTCGCCCAAACCTTAGCATACTTGAGCGACTTTGCCTACTAGCAATGCTATACAGTATATACGCCCAGTGTCGCGCGTCAGTCACCCAGACTTTTGCATAGGAGATCGAATCTGCCTATTAGCAATGCTCTACAGTATATACGCCCAGTGTCGCGCTCAGGCGCCAGAGCTTAGCATACTAGAACGACTCTGCCTATTAGCAATGCTATACACTATATACGTCCAGTGACGAGCACCGTCGCCCAGAGCTTTGTCTACTAGAGCGACTCTGCCTATTAGCAATCCTATACAGTATATACGCCCAGTGTCGCACTCAGTCGCCCAGAGCTTAGCATAATGGAGCGACTCTGCTTATTAGCAATGCTATACTGTATATACGCCCAGTGTCGTACTCAGTCGCCCAGAGCTTACATACAAGGGCGACTCTGCCTATTAGCAATGCTATACACTATATACGCCCAGTGTCGCGCTCAGTCGCCAGAGCTTAGCACACTAGAGAGTCTCAGCCTATTAGCAATGCTGTACAGTATATACGCCCAGTGTCGCGCGTCAGTCGCCCAGATCTTTGCATACTAGAGCGACTCTGCCTATTAGCAATGCTATACAGTATATACGCCCACTGCCGCGCTCAGTCGCCCAGAGCCTAGCATACTAGAGCTAATCTGCCTATTAGCAATTCTATAGAGGTTATACGCCCAGTGTCGCGCTCAGTCGCCCACAGCTTAGCATACTATATCGCCTCTGTCTATAAGCAATGCTATACAGTCATTACGCCCAGTATCGCGCTTAGTCGGACAGAGCATAGCAAACTAGAGGGACTCTGCCTATTAGTAATGCTATACATTAGATACGCCCAGTGTCGCGCGCCAGTCGCCGAGAGCTTAGCATACTAGAGCGATTTTGCCTATTTGCAATGCTATACAGTATATACCCCGAGTATCGCGCACAGTCGCCCAGAGCTTAGCATACTAGAGCGGCTCTGCCTATTAGCAATGCTATACAGTATATACGCCCAGTGTCGCGCGTCAGTCGCCCAAACCTTAGCATACTTGAGCGACTCTGCCTACTAGCAATGCTATACAGTATATACGCCCAGTGTCGCGCGTCAGTCGCCCAGAGTTTTGCATAGGAGATCGAATCTGCTATTAGCAATGCAATACAGTATATACGCCCAGTGTCGCGCCTCAGGCGCCCAGAGCTTAGCATACTAGAACGACTCTGCCTATTAGCAATGCTATACAGTATATACGCCCAGTGTCGCGCGTCAGTCGCCCAGAGCTTTGAATACTCGAGGGAATTTGCCTATTAGCAATGCTATACAGTATATACGCCCAGTGTCACGCGTCAGTCGCCCAAAGCTTAGCATACTAGAGAGACTCTGCCTATTAGCAATGCATACAGTATATACGCCCAGTGTCGCGTACAGTCGCCCAGAGCTTAGCATGCTAGAGCGACTCCGCCTATGGGCAATGCTATACAGTATATACGCCCAGTGTCGCACGCTAGTCGCCAGAGCTTAGCATACTAGAGCAATTCCGCCTATTAGCAACGCAATACAATATATACCCCGATTATGGTGCACAGTCTCCCAACGCTTAGCATACTAGAGCAGCTCTGCCTATTAGCAATGCTATACAGTATACCCACCCAGTGTCGCGCTCAGTCGCCCAGAGCTTACATACAAGAGCGAGTCGGCCTATTAGCAATGCTATACTGTTTATACGCCTAGTGTCGCGCTTCAGACGCCCAGAGCTTTGCATAATAGAGCAACGTTGCCTATTAGCAATGCTGTACAGTATATACGCCCAGTGTCGCGCGCCAGTCGCCGAGAGCTTAGCATACTAGAGCGATTTTGCCTATTTGCAATGCTATACAGTATATACCCCGAGTATCGCGCACAGTCGCCCAGAGCTTAGCACACTAGAGCGATTTTGCCTATTAGCAATGCTGTACAGTATATAAGCCCAGTGTCGCGAGTCAGTCACCCAGATCCTTGCATACTAGACCGACTCTGCCTATTAGCAATGCTATACAGTATATACGCCCAGTGTCCCGCTCAGTCGCCCAGAGCTTAGCATACTAGAGCGAATCTGCCTATTAGCAATGCTATACAGTATATACGTCCAGTGTCGCGCTCATTCGCCCAGTACCTAGCATACTAGAGAGACTCTGCCTATTAGCAATGCTATACAGTATATACGTCCACTGTCGCGCTCAGTCGCCCAGAGCCTAGCATACTAGAGCTAGTCTGCCTATTAGCAATTCTATAGAGTATATACGCCCAGTGTCGCCCTCAGTCGCCCACAGCTTAGCATACTAGATCGACTCTGTCTATACGCAATGCTATACAGTTATTACGCCCAGTATCGCGCTTAGTCGGCCAGAGCATAGCAAACTAGAGGGAATCTGCCTATTAGTAATGCTATACAGTACATACGTCCAGTGTCGCGCGCCAGTCGCCCAGAGCTTAGCATACTAGAGCGATTTTGCCTATTTGCATTGCTATACTGTATATACCCCGAGAATCGCGCACAGTCGCCCAGAGCTTAGCATACCAGAGCGGCTCTGCCTATTAGCAATGCTATACAGTATATACGCCCAGTGTCGCACTTCAGTCGCCCAGAGCTTTGCATAATAGAGCGACTTTGCCTATTAGCAATGCTGTACAGTATATACGCCCAGTGTCGCGGGTCAGTCGCCCAAGGCTTTGCATACTTGAGCGACTCTGCCTCTGAGCAATGATATACAGTACATACGCCCAGTGTCGCGCGTCAGTCGCCTAGAGCTTTGCATACTAGAGCGATTCTGCCTATTAGCAATGCTATACTGTTTAAACGCCTAGTGTCGCGCATCAGTCGCCCAGAGCTTTGCATAATGGAGCGACTTTGCCTATTAGCAATGCTGTACAGTATATACGCCCAGTGTCGCGCGTCAGTCGCCCAGATCGTTGCGTACTAGCGCGACTCTGCCTATTAGCAATGCTATACAGTATATACGACCAGTGTCGCGCTCAGTCGCCAGAGCTTAGCATAATAGAGCGACTCAGCCTATTAGCAATGCTATACAGTATATACGCCCAGTGTCGCGCGTCAGTCGCCCAAGGCTTAGCATACTAGAGCGACTCTGCCTCTGAGCAATGATATACAGTATATACGCCCAGTGTCGCGCGTCAGTCGCCTAGAGCTTTGCATACTAGAGCGACTCTGCCTCTGAGCAATGATATACAGTATATACGCCCAGTGTCGCGCGTCAGTCGCCTAGAGCTTTGCATACTAGAGCGACTCTGCCTATTAGCAATGCTATACACTATATACATCCAGTGACGAGCACCGTCGCCCAGAGCTTAGCATACTAGAGCGACTCTGCCTATTAGCAATGCTATACAGTATATATGCGCAGTGTCGCACTCAGTCGCCCAGAGCTTAGCATAATAGAGCGACTGTGCTTATTAGCAACGCTATACTGTATATACGCCCAGTGTCGTGCTCAGTCGCCCAGAGCTTACATACAAGGGCGACTCTGCCTATTAGCAATGCTATACACTATATACGCCCAGTGTCGCGCTCAGTCGCCAGAGCTTAGCACACTAGAGAGAATCAGCCTATTAGCAATGCTGTACAGTATATACGTCCAGTGTCGCGCGTCAGTCGCCCAGATCTTTGCATACTAGAGCGACTCTGCCTTTTAACAATGCTATACACTATGTACGTCCAGTGACGAGCACCGTCGCCCAGAGCTTAGCATATTAGAACGACTCTGCCTATTAGCAATGCTATACAGTATATACGCTCAGTGTCGCGCTCAGTCGCCCAGAGCTTAGCATAATAGAGCGGCTCTGCCTATTAGCAATGATATACAGTATATACGCCCACTGTCGTGCTCAGTCGCCCAGAGCTTACATACAAGGGCGACTCTGCCTATTAGCAATGCTATACACTATATACGCCCAGTGTCGCGCTCAGTCGCCAGAGCTTAGCATACTACAGCGACTCAGCCTATTAGCCATGCTGTACAGTATATACGCCCAGTGCCGCGCGTCAGTCGCCCAGATCTTTGCATACTAGAGCGACTCTGCCTATTAGCAATGCTATACAGCATATACGCCCAGTGTCGCGCTCAGTCGCAAGAGCTTAGCATACTAGAGCGACTCTGCCTATTAGCAATGCTATACAGTATATACGACCAGTGTCCCGCTCAGTCGCCCAGAGCTTAGCATACTAGAGCGACTCTGCCTATTAGCAATGCTATACACTACATACGACCACTGACGAGCACCGTCGCCCAGAGCTTAGCATACTAGAGCGACTCTGCCTATTAGCATTGCTATACACAATATACGTCCAGTGTCGCGCTCAGTCGCCCACAGCTTAGCATACTAGAGCGACTCTGCCTATTAGCAATGCTATACAGTATACACGCCCAGTGTCGCGCTCAGTCGCCCACAGCTTAGCATACTAGAGCGACTCTGCCTATTAGCAATGCTATACAGTATACACGCCCAGTGTCGCGCTCAGTCGCCAGTGCTTAGCATACTAGAGCGACTCTGCCTATTAGCAATGCTATACAGTATAAACGCCCAGTGTCGCGCTCAGTCGCCAGTGCTTAGCATACTAGAGCGACTCTGCCTATTAGCAATGCTATACAGTATACACGCCCAGTGTCGCACTCAGTCGCCAGTGCTTAGCATACTGGAGCGACTCTGCCTATTAGCAATGCTATACAGTATAAACGCCCTGTGTCCCGTTCAGTCGCACAGAGCTTAGCATACTAGAGCGACTCTGCCTATTAGCAATGATATACAGTATACACGCCCAGTGTCGCGCTCAGTCGCCAGAGCTTAGCATACTAGAGCGACTCTGCCTATTAGCAATGCTATACAGTATAAACGCCCTGTGTCCCGTTCAGTCGCCCAGAGCTTAGCATACTAGAGCGACTCTGACCTTTGGCAATGCTATACAGTATATACGCACAGTGTCGCGCGTCAGTCGCCCAAACATTAGCATACTTGAGCGTCTCTGCCTACTAGCAATGCTATACAGTATATACGCCCAGTGTCGCGCGTCAGTCGCCCAGAGCTTTGCATACTCGAGCGAATCTGCCTATTAGCAATCCTATACAGTATATACAACCAGTGTCACGCGTCAGTCGCCCAGAGCTTAGCAAACTAGAGCGACTCTGCCTATTAGCAATGCAATACAGTATATACGCCCAGTGTCGCGCTCAGTCGCCCAGAACCTAGCATACAAGAGCGTGTCTGCCTATTAGCAATGCTATACAGTATATACGCCCACTGTTGCGCTCAGTCGCCCAGAGCCTAGCATACTAGAGCTACTCTGCCTATTAGCAATTCTATAGAGTATATACGCCTAGTGTCGCGCTCAGTCGCCCACAGCTTAGCATACTAGATCGGCTCTGTCTTTTAACAATGCTATACAGTCATTAAGCCCAGTGTCGCGCTTAGTCGGCCAGAGCATAGCAAACTAGAGGGACTCTGCCTATTAGTAATGCTATAGAGTATATACGCCCAGTGTCGCGCACAGTCGCCCAGAGCTTAGCATGCTAGAGCGACTCCGCCTATGAGAAATGCTATACAGTATATACGCCCAGTGTCGCACGCTAGTCGCCCAGAGCTTAGCATACTAGAGCAATTCTGCCTATTGGCCATGCTATACAATATATACCCCGGGTATCGCGCACAGTCGCCCAGAGCTTAGCATACTTGAGCGGCTCTGCCTATTAGCAATGCTATACAGTATACCCACCCAGTGTCGCGCTCAGTCGCCCAGAGCTTACATACAAGAGCGAATCTGCCTATTAGCAATGCTATACTCTTTATACGCCTAGTGTCGCGCTTCAGTCGCCCAGAGCTTTGCATAATAGAGCGACTTTGCATATTAGCAATGCTGTACAGTATATACGCCAAGTGTCGCGCGCCAGTCGCCCAGATCTTTGCGTACTAGAGCGACTCTGCCTATTAGCAATGCTATACAGTATATACGCCCAGTGTGGCGCTCAGTCGCCAGAGCTTAGCATAATAGAGCGACTCAGCCTATTAGCAATGCTATACAGTATATACGCCCAGTGTCGCGCGTCAGTCGCCCAAGCCTTTGCAAACTAGAGCGACTCTGCCTCTGAGCAATGCTATACAGTATATACGCCCAGTGCGCGCTCAATCGCCCAGAGCTTAGCATACTAGAGCGACTCTGCCTATTATCAATGCTATAAAGTATATACGCCCCTTGTCGTGCTCAGTCGCCCAGAGCTTACATACAAGGGCGACTCTGCCTATTAGCAATGCTATAAACTATATACGCCCAGTGTCGCGCTCAGTCGCCAGAGCTTAGCTTACTAGAGCGACTCAGACTATTAGCAATGCTGTACAGTATATACGCCCAGTGTCGCGCGTCTGTCGCCCAGATCTTTGCATACTAGAGCGACTCTGCCTATTAGCAATGCTATACAGTATATACGCCCAATGTCGCGCTCAGTCGCCAGAGCTTAGCATACTAGAGCGACTCTGCCTATTAGCAAAGC
This sequence comes from Meconema thalassinum, assembly GCA_946902985.2. Lineage (NCBI taxonomy): Eukaryota > Metazoa > Arthropoda > Insecta > Orthoptera > Tettigoniidae > Meconema > Meconema thalassinum. Next base: position 1,155,956 of record OX336391.1, read on the forward strand.
TATACACTTTATACGTCCAGTGACGAGGACCGTCGCTAAGAGCTTAGCATACTAGAGCGACTCTGCCTATTAGCAATGCTATAAACTATATACGCCCAGTGTCGCGCTCAGTCGCCAGAGCTTAGCTTACTAGAGCGACTCAGACTATTAGCAATGCTGTACAGTATATACGCCCAGTGTCGCGCGTCTGTCGCCCAGATCTTTGCATACTAGAGCGACTCTGCCTATTAGCAATGCTATACAGTATATACGCCCAATGTCGCGCTCAGTCGCCAGAGCTTAGCATACTAGAGCGACTCTGCCTATTAGCAAAGCTATACACTTTATACGTCCAGTGACGAGCACCGTCGCCCAGAGCTTAGCATACTAGAGCGACTCTGCCTATTAGCAATGCAATACACAATATACGCCCAGTGTCGCGCTCAGTCGCCCACAGCTTAGCATACTAGAGCGACTCTGCCTATTAGCAATGCTATACAGTATACACGCCCAGTGTCGCGCTCAGTCGCCAGAGCTTAGCATACTAGAGCGACTCTGCCTATTAGCAATGCAATACAGTATTTACGCCCACTGTCCCGCTCAGTCGCCCAGAGCTTAGCATACTAGAGCGACTCAGACTATTAGCAATGCTGTACAGTATATACGCCCTGTGTCGCGCGTCAGTCGCCCAGATCTTTGCATTCTAGAGCGACTCAGCCTATTAGCAATGCTATACAGTATATACGCCCAGTGTCCCGGTCAGTCGCCCAGAGCTTAGCATACTAGAGCGACTCTGCCTATTAGCAATGCTATACTGTATATACGCTCAGTGTCGCGCTCAGTCGCCAGAGCTTAGCATACTTGAGCGACTCTGCCTATTAGTAATGCAATACAGTATATACGCCCAGTGTCCCGCTCAGTCGCCCAGAGCTTAGCATACTAGAGCGACTCTGCCTATTAGCAATGCTATACAGTATATACGCACAGTGTCGCGCGTCAGTCGCCCAAACCTTAGCATACTTGAGCGAATCTGTCTACTAGCAAAGCTATACAGTATATACGCCAAGTGTCGCGCGTCAGCCGCCCAGAGTTTTCCATACGAGATCGAATCTGCCTATTAGCAATGCTATACAGTATATACGCCCAGTTTCGGGGTCAGTCGCCCAGAGCATTGCATACTAGAGCGACTCTGCCCATTAGCAATGCAATACAGTATATACGCCCAGTGTCGCGCGTCAGGCCGCCAGAGCTTAGCATACTAGAGCGACTCTGCTTATTAGCAATGCTATACAGTATATACGCCCAGTGTCGCGCGTCAGTCGCCCAGAGCATTGAATACTCGAGCGAATCTCCCTATTAGCAATGCTATACAGTATATACTCCCAGTGTCACGCGTCAGTCGCCCAAAGCTTAGCATACTAGAGAGACTCTGCCTATTAGCAATGCATACAGTATATACGCCCAGTGTCGCGCTCAGTCGCCCAGAACCTAGCATACTAGAGCGTCTCTGCCTATTAGCAATGCTATACTGTTTATACGCCTAGTGTCGCGCTTCAGTCGCCCAGAGCTTTGCATAATACAGCGACTTTGCCTATTAGCAATGCTGTACAGTATATACGCTCAGTGTCGCGCGTCAGTCACCCAGATCTTTGCATAATAGAACGACTCTGCCTATTAGCAATGCTATACAATATATACGCCCAGTGTCGCGCTCAGTCGCCAGAGCTTAGCATACTAGAACAACTCTGCCTATTAGCAATGCTATACACTATATACGTCCAGTGACGAGCACCGTCGCCCAGAGCTTAGCATATTAGAGCGACTCTGCCTATTAGCAATGCTATACAGTATATACGCCCAGTGTCGCACTCAGTCGCCCAGAGCTTAGCATAATAGAGCGACTCTGCTTATTAGCAATGCTATACAGTATATACGGCAGTGTCGTGCTCAGTCACACAGAGCTTACATACAAGGGCGACTCTGCCTATTAGCAATGCTATACACTATATACGCCCAGTGTCGCGCTCAGTCGCCAGAGCTTAGCACACTAGAGAGACTCAGCCTATTAGCAATGCTGTACAGTATATACGCCCAGTGTCGCGCGTCAGTCGCCCAGATCTTTGCATACTAGAGCGACTCTGCCTATTAGCAATGATATACAGTATATACGCCCAGTGTCCCGCTTCGTCGCCCTGAGCTTAGCATACTAGAGCGATTCTGCCTATTAGCAATGCTATACAGTATATACGCCCAGTGTCGTGCTCATTCGCTCAGAACGAAGCATACTAGAGCGACTCTGCCTATTAGCAATGCTATACAGTATATACGCCCTCTGTCGCGCTCAGTCGCCCAGAGCCTAGCATACTAGAGCTACTCTGCCTATTAGCAATTCTATAGTGTATATACGCCCAGTGTCGCGCTCAGTCGCCCACAGCTTAGCATACTAGATCGGCTCTGCTTATTAGCAATGCAATACAGTATATACGCCCAGTGTCGCGCGTCAGTCGCCCATGGCTTTGCATACTAGAGCGACTCTGCCTCTGAGCAATGCTATACAGTATATACGCCCAGTGTCGCGCGTGAGTCGCCTAGAGCTTTACATACTAGAGCGACTCTGCCTATTAGCAATGCTATACAGTATATACGCCCAGTGCGCGCTCAATCGCCCAGAGCTTAGCATACTAGAGCGACTCTGCCTATTAGCAATGCCATACAGTATATAGGCCCAGTGTCCCGCTCAGTCGCCCATAGCTTAGCATACTAGAGCGACTCTGCCTATTAGCAATGCTATACAGAATGTACGCTCAGTGTCGCGCTCAGTCGCCAGAGCTTAGCATACTTGAGCGACTCTGCCTATTAGCAATGCAATACAGTATATACGCCCAGTGTCCCGCTCAGTCGCCCAGAGCTTAGCATACTAGAGCGACTCTGCCTATTAGCAATGCTATAGAGTTTACACGCCCAGTGTCGCGCGTCAGTCGCCCAAACCTTAGCATACTTGAGCGACTTTGCCTACTAGCAATGCTATACAGTATATACGCCCAGTGTCGCGCTCAGTCGCCCAGATCTTACGTACAAGAGCGAATCTGCCTATTAGCAATGCTATACTGTTTATACGCCTAGTGTCGCGCTTCAGTCGCCCAGAGCTTTGCATAATAGAGCGACTATGCCTATTAGCAATGCTGTACAGTATATATGCCCAGTGTCGCGCGTCAGTCACCCAGATCTTTGCATAATAGAACGAAACTCCCTATTAGCAATGCTATACAGTATATACGCCCAGTGTCGCACTCAGTCGCCCAGAGCTTAGCATAATAGAGCGACTCTGCTTATTAGCAATGCTATACTGTATATACGCCCAGTGTCGTACTAAGTCGCCCAGAGCTTACATACAAGGGCGACTCTGCCTATTCGCAATGCTATACACTATATACGCCCAGTGTCGCGCTCAGTCGCCAGAGCTTAGCACACTAGAGAGACTCAGCCTATTAGCAATGCTGTACAGTATATACGCCCAGTGTCACGCGTCAGTCGCCCAGATCTTTGCATACTAGAGCGACTCTGCCTATTAGCAAAGCTATACAGTATATACGCCCAGTGTCCCGCTCAGTCGCCCAGAGCTTTGCATACTAGAGCGACTTTGCCTATTAGCAATGCTATACAGTATATACGCCCAGTGTCGCGCTCATTCGCCCAGAACCTAGCATACTAGAGCGACTCTGCCTATTAGCAATGCTATACAGTATATACGCCCACTTCCGCGCTCAGTCGCCCATAGCCTAGCATACTACAGCTAATCTGCCTATTAGCAATTCTATAGAGTTTATACGCCCAGTGTCGCGCTCAGTCGCCCACAGCTTAGCATACTATATCGCCTCTCTCTATAAGCAATGCTATACAGTCATTACGCCCAGTATCGCGCTTAGTCGGCCAGAGCATAGCAAACTAGAGGGACTCTGCCTATTAGCAATGCTATACAGTATATACGCCCAGTGTCGCGCTCAGTCGCCCGAGCTTAGCATACTAGTACGACTCTGCCTATTAGCAATGCTATACACTATATACGTCCAGTGACGAGGACCGTCGCTAAGAGCTTAGCATACTAGAGCGACTCTGCCTATTAGCAATGCTATACAGTATATACGCCCAGTGTCGCACTCAGTCGCCCAGAGCTTAGCATAATAGAGCGACTCTGCTTATTAGCAATGCTATACAGTATATACGCCCAGTGACGTGCTCAGTCGCCCAGAGCTTACATACAAGTGCGACTCTGCCTATTAGCAATGCTATACACTATATACGCCCAGTGTCGCGCTCAGTCGCCAGAGCTTAGCACACTAGAGCGACTTTGCCTATTAGCAATGCTGTACAGTATATAAGCCCAGTGTCGCGCGTCAGTCGCCCAGATCCTTGCATACTAGACCGACTCTGCCTATTAGCAATGCTATACAGTATATACCCCCAGTGTCCCGCTCAGTCGCCCAGAGCTTAGCATACTAGAGCGAATCTGCCTATTAGCAATGCTATACAGTATATACGTCCAGTGTCGCGCTCAATCGCCCAGTACCTAGCATACTAGAGCGACTCTGCCTATTAGCAATGCTATACAGTATATACGCCCACTGTCGCGCTCAGTCGCCCAGAGCCTAGCATACTAGAGCTAGTCTGCCTATTAGCAATTCTATAGAGTATATAAGCCCAGTGTCGCCCTCAGTCGCCCACAGCTTAGCATACTGAATCGACTCTGACTATACGCAATGCTATACAGTTATTACGCCCAGTATCGCGCTTAGTCGGCCAGAGCATACCAAACTAGAGGGAATCTGCCTATTAGTAATGCTATACAGTACATACGCCCAGTGTCGCGCGCCAGTCGCCCAGAGCTTAGCATACTAGAGCGATTTTGCCTATTTGCAATGCTATACTGTATATACCCCGAGAATCGCGCACAGTCGCACAGAGCTTAGCATACCAGAGCGGCTCTGCCTATTAGCAATGCTATACAGTATATACGCCCAGTGTTGCACTTCAGTCGCCCAGAGCTTTGCATAATAGAGCGACTTTGCCTATTACCAATGCTATACAGTATATACGCCCAGTGTCGCGCGTCAGTCGCCCAAGGCTTAGCATACTAGAGCGACTCTGCCTCTGAGCAATGATATACAGTATATACGCCCAGTGTCGCGCGTCAGTCGCCTAGAGCTTTGCATACTAGAGCGACTCTGCCTCTGAGCAATGATATACAGTATATACGCCCAGTGTCGCGCGTCAGTCGCCTAGAGCTTTGCATACTAGAGCGATTCTGCCTATTTGCAATGCTATACTGTTTAAACGCCTAGTGTCGCGCATCAGTCGCCCAGAGCTTTGCATAATAGAGCGACTTTGCCTATTAGCAATGCTGTACAGTATATACGCCCAGTGTCGCGCGTCAGTCGCCCAGATCGTTGCGTACTAGAGCGACTCCGCCTATTAGCAATGCTATACAGTATATACGACCAGTGTCGCGCTCAGTCGCCAGAGCTTAGCATAATAGAGCGACTCAGCCTATTAGCAATGCTATACAGTATATACGCCCAGTGTCGCGCGTCAGTCGCCTAAGGCTTTGCATACTAGAGCGACTCTGCCTCTGAGCAATGATATACAGTATATACGCCCAGTGTCGCGCGTCAGTCGCCTAGAGCTTTGCATACTAGAGCGACTCTGCCTATTAGCAATGCTATACAGTATATACGCCCAGTGCGCGCTCAATCGCACAGAGCTGAGCATACTAGAGCGACTCTGCCTATTAGCAATGCTATAAAGTATATACGCCCCTTGTCGTGCTCAGTCGCCCAGGGCTTACATACAAGGGCGACTCTGCCTATAAGCAATGCTATAAACTATATACGCCCAGTGTCGCGCTCAGTCGCCAGAGCTTAGCATACTAGAGCGACTCTGCCTATTAGCAATGCTATACAGTTTATACGCCCAGTGTCGCGCGTCAGTCGCCCAAACCTTAGCATACTTGAGCGACTCTGCCTACTAGCAATGCTATACAGTATATACGCCCAGTGTCGCGCGTCAGTCACCCAGACTTTTGCAATAGGAGATCGAATCTGCTTATTAGCAATGCTATACAGTATATACGACCAGTTTCGGGTGTCAGTCGCCCAGAGTATTGCATACTAGAGCGACTCTGCTTATTAGCAATGCTGTACAGTATATACGCCCAGTGTCGCGCGTCAGTTGCCCAGATCTTTGCATACTAGATCGACTCTGCCTATTAGCAATGCTATACAGTATAAACGCCCAGTGTTGCGCTCAGTCGCCTGAGCTTAGCATACTAGAGCGATTCTGCCTATTAGCAATGCTATACAGTATACACGCCCAGTGTCGCGCTCAGTCGCCAGAGCTTAGCATACTAGAGCGAATCTGCCTATTAGCAATGCTATACAGTATATACGCCCAGTGTCCCGCTCAGTCGCCCAGAGCTTAGCATACTAGAGCAACTCTGCCTATTAGCAATGCTATACAGTTTATACGCCCAGTGTCGCGCGTCAGTCGCCCAAACCTTAGCATACTTGAGCGACTCTGCCTACTAGCAATGCTATACAGTATATACGCCCAGTGTCGCGCGTCAGTCACCCAGACATTTGCAATAGGAGATCGAATCTGCTTATTAGCAATGCTATACAGTATATACGCCCAGTTTCGGGTGTCAGTCGCCCAGAGTATTGCATACTAGAGCGACTCTGCTTATTAGCAATGCAATACAGTATATACGCCCAGTGTCGAGCGTCAGGCGCCCAGAGCTTAGCATACTAGAGCAACTCTGGCTATTAGCAATGCTATACAGTATATACGCCCAGTGTCGCGCGTCAGTCGCACAGAGCTTTGAATACTCGAGCGAATCTGCCTATTAGCAATGCTATACAGTATATAATTCCAGTGTCACGCGTCAGTCGCCCAAAGCTTAGCATACTAGAGAGACTCTGCCTATTAGCAATGCATACAGTATATACGCCCAGTGTCGCGCTCAGTCACCCAGAGCTTACATACAAGAGCGAATCTGCCTATTAGCAATGCTATACTGTTTATAAGCTTAGTGTCGCGTTTCAGTCGCCCAGAGCTTTGCATAATAGAGCGACTTTGCCTATTAGCAATGCTGTACAGTATATACGCCCAGTGTCGCGCGTCAGACACTCAGATCTTTGCATTATAAAACGAAACTGCCTATTAGCAATGCTATAAAGTATATACGCCCAGTCTCGCACTCAGTCGCCAGAGCTTATCATACTAGAACGACTCTGCCTATTAGCAATGCTATACACTATATACATCCAGTGACGAGCACCGTCGCCCAGAGCTTAGCATACTACAGTGACTCTGCCTATTAGCATTGCTATACAGTATATACGTCCAGTGTCGCACTCAGTCGCCCAGAGCTTAGCATAATAGAGCGACTCTGCTTATTAGCAATGCTATACTGTATATACGCCCAGTGTCGTGCTCAGTCGCCCAGAGCTTACATACAAGGGCGACTCTGCCTATTAGCAATGCTATACACTATATACGCCCAGTGTTGCGCTCAGTCGCCAGAGCTTAGCACACAAGAGAGACTCAGCCTATTAGCAATGCTGTACAGTATATACGCCCAGTGTCGCGCGTCAGTCGCCCAGATCTTTGCATACTAGAGAGACTCTGCCTATTAGCAATGCTATACAGTATATACGCCCAGTTTCGGGCGTCAGTCGCCCAGAGCATTGCATACTAGAGCGACTCTGCCTATTAGCAATGCCATACAGTATATACGCCCAGTGTCGTGCTCAGTCGCCCAGAGCTTTCATACAAGGGCGACTCTGCCTATTAGCAATGCTATACACTATATACGCCCAGAGTCGCGCTCAGTCGCCAGAGCTTAGCACACTAGAGAGACTCAGCCAATTAGCAATGCTGTACAGTATATACGCCCACTGTCGCTCTCAGTCGCCCAGAGCCTAGCATACTTGAGCTACTCTGCCTATTAGCTATTCTATAGAGTTTATACGCCCAGTGTCGCGCTCAGTCGCCCACAGCTTAGCATACTAGATCGCCTCTGTCTATATGCAATGCTATACAGTCATTTCGCCCAGTATCGCGCTTAGTCGGCCAGAGCATAGCAAACCAAAGGGATTCTGCCTATAAGTAATGCTATACAGTAGATACGCCCAGTGTCGCGCGCCAGTCGCCCAGAGCTTAGCATACTAGAGCGATTTTGCCTCTTTGCAATGCTATACAGTATATACCCCGAGTATCGCGCACAGTCGCCCAGAGCTTAGCATACTAGAGCGGCTCTGCCTATTAGCAATGCTATACAGTACACCCGCCCAGTTTCGCGCTCAGTCGCCCAGTGCTAACATACAAGAGCGACTCCGACTATTAGCAATGCTATACAGTATATACACCTAGTGTCGCGCTTCAGTCGCCCAGAGCTTTGCATAGTAGAGCGACTCTGCCTATTAGCAATCCTAAACAGTATATACGCCAAGAGTTGCGCTCAGTCGCCAGAGCTTAGTATACTAGAGTGACTCAGCCTATTAGCAATGCTGTACAGTATATACGCCCAGTATCGCGCGTCAGTCGCCCAGATCTTTGCGTACTAGAGCGACTCTGCCTATTAGCAATGCTATAGAGTATATACGCCCAGTGTCGCGCTCTGTCGCCAGAGCTTTGCATACTAGAGCGACTCTGCCTATTAGAAATGCTATACAGTATATACGCCCAGTGTCGCACTCAGTCGCCAGAGCTTAGCATACTAGAGCGACTCTGCCTTTTAACAATGCTATACACTATGTACGTCCAGTGACGAGCACCGTCGCCCAGAGCTTAGCATATTAGAACGACTCTGCCTATTAGCAATGCTATACAGTATATACGCTCAGTGTCGCGCTCAGTCGCCCAGAGCTTAGCATAATAGAGCGGCTCTGCTTATTAGCAATGATATACAGTATATACGCCCACTGTCGTGCTCAGTCGCCCAGAGCTTACATACAAGGGCGACTCTGCCTATTAGCAATGCTATACACTATATACGCCCAGTGTCGCGCTCAGTCGCCAGAGCTTAGCATACTACAGCGACTCAGCCTATTAGCCATGCTTTACAGTATATACGCCCAGTGCCGCGCGTCAGTCGCCCAGATCTTTGCATACTAGAGCGACTCTGCCTATTAGCAATGCTATACAGCATATACGCCCAGTGTCGCGCTCAGTCGCAAGATCTTAGCATACTAGAGCGACTCTGCCTTTTAGCAATGCTATACAGTATATACGACCAGTGTCCCGCTCAGTCGCCCAGAGCTTAGCATACTAGAGCGACTCTGCCTATTAGCAATGCTATACAGTATATACGACCAGTGTCCCGCTCAGTCGCCCAGAGCTTAGCATACTGGAGCGACTCTGCCTTTTAGCAATGCTATACAGTATATACGCCCAGTGTCGCGCTCAGTCGCCCACAGCTTAGCATACTAGAGCGACTCTGCCTATTAGCAATGCTATACAGTATACACGCCCAGTGTCGCGCTCAGTCGCCAGAGCTTAGCATACTGGAGCGACTCTGCCTATTAGCAATGCTATACAGTATAAACGCCCTGTGTCCCGTTCAGTCGCCCAGAGCTTAGCATACTAGAGCGACTCTGCCTATTAGCAATGATATACAGTATACACGCTCAGTGTCGCGCTCAGTCGCCAGAGCTTAGCATACTAGAGCGACTCTGCCTATTAGCAATGCTATACAGTATAAACGCCCTGTGTCCCGTTCAGTCGCCCAGAGCTTAGCATACTAGAGCGACTCTGACTATTGGCAATGCTATACAGTATATACGCACAGTGTCGCGCGTCAGTCGCCCAAACCTTAGCATACTTGAGCGTCTCTGCCTACTAGCAATGCTATACAGTATATACGCCCAGTGTCACGCGTCAGTCGCCCAAAGCTTAGCATACTAGAGCGACTCTGCCTATTAGCAATGCAATACAGTATATTCGCCCAGTGTCGCGCTCAGTCGCCCAGAACCTAGCATACAAGAGCGTGTCTGCATATTAGCAATGCTATACACTATATACGCCCACTGTTGCGCTCAGTCGCCCAGAGCCTAGCATACTAGAGCTACTCTGCCTATTAGCAATTCTATAGAGTATATACGCCTAGTGTCGCGCTCAGTCGCCCACAGCTTAGCATACTAGATCGGCTCTGTCTTTTAACAATGCAATACAGTCATTAAGCCCAGTGTCGCGCTTAGTCGGCCAGAGCATAGCAAACTAGAGGGACTCTGCCTATTAGTAATGCTATAGAGTATATACGCCCAGTGTCACGCGTCAGTCGCCCAGAGCTTAGCATACTAGAGCGGCTCTGCCTATTAGCAATGCTATACAGTATACCCACCCAGTGTCGCGCTCTGTCGCCCAGAGCTTACATACAAGAGCGAATCTGCCTATTAGCAATGCTATACACTTTATACGCCTAGTGTCGCGCTTCAGTCGCCCAGAGCTTTGCATAATAGAGCGACTTTGCCTATTAGCAATGCTGTACAGTATATACGCCAAGTGTCGCGCGCCATTCGCCCAGATCTTTGCGTACTAGAGCGACTCTGCCTATTAGCAATGCTATACAGTATATACGCCCAGTGCGCGCTCAATCGCCCAGAGCTTAGCATACTAGAGCGACTCTGCCTATTAGCAATGCTATAAAGTATATACGCCCCTTGTCGTGCTCAGTCGCCCAGAGCTTACATACAAGGGCGACTCTGCCTATTAGCAATGCTATAAACTATATACGCCCAGTGTCGCGCTCAGTCGCCAGAGCTTAGCATACTAGAGCGAATCAGACTATTAGCAATCCTGTACAGTATATACGCCCAATGTCGCGCTCAGTCGCCAGAGCTTAGCATACTAGAGCGACTCTGCCTATTAGCAATGCTATACAGTATATACGCCCAGTGTCCCGCTCAGTCGTCCATAGCATAGCATACTAGAGCGACTCTGCCTATTAGCAATGCTATACACTTTATACGTCCAGTGACGAGCACCGTCGCCCAGAGCTTAGCATACTAGAGCGACTCTGCCTATTAGCAATGCAATACAGTATTTACGCCCACTGTCCCGCTCAGTCGCCCAGAGCTTAGCATACTAGAGCGACTCTGCCTATTAGCAATGCTATACTGTATATACGCTCAGTGTCGCGCTCAGTCGCCAGAGCTTAGCATACATGAGCGACTCTGCCTATTAGCAATGCAATACAGTATATACGCCCAGTGTCGCGCTCAGTCGCCCAGAGCTTAGCATACTAGAGCGACTCTGCCTATTAGCAATGCTATACAGTATATACGCCCAGTGTCGCGCGTCAGTCGCCCAAACCTTAGCATACTTGAGCGAATCTGCCTACTAGCAAAGCTATACAGTATATACGCCAAGTGTCGCGCGTCAGTCGCCCAGAGTTTTGCATACGAGATCCTATCCGCCTATTAGCAATGCTATACAGTATATACGCCCAGTTTCGGGGTCAGTCGCCCAGAGCATTGCATACTAGAGCGACTCTGCCTATTAGCAATGCAATACAGTATATACGCCCAGTGTCGCGCGTCAGGCCGCCAGAGCTTAGCATACTAGAGCGACTCTGCCTATTAGCAATGCTATACAGTATATACGCCCAGTGTTGCGCGTCAGTCGCCCAGAGCATTGAATACTCGAGCGAATCTCCCTATTAGCAATGCTATACAGAATATACGCCCAGTGTCACGCGTCAGTCGCCCAAAGCTTAGCATACTAGAGAGACTCTGCCTATTAGCAATGCATACAGTATATACGCCCAGTGTCGCGCTCAGTCGCCCAGAACCTAGCATACTAGAGCGTCTCTGCCTATTAGCAATGCTATACTGTTTATACGCCTAGTGTCGCGCTTCAGTCGCCCAGAGCTTTGCATAATACAGCGACTTTGCCTATTAGCAATGCTGTACAGTATATACGCTCAGTGTCGCGCGTCAGTCAGCCAGATCTTTGCATAATAGAACGACTCTGCCTATTAGCAATGCTATACAATATATACGCCAAGTGTCGCGCTCAATCGTCAGAGCTTAGCATACTAGAACAACTCTGCCTATTAGCAATGCTATACACTATATACGTCCAGTGACGAGCACCGTCGCCCAGAGCTTAGCATATTAGAGCGACTCTGCCTATTAGCAATGCTATACAGTATATACGCCCAGTGTCGCACTCAGTCGCCCAGAGCTTAGCATAATAGAGCGACTCTGCTTATTAGCAATGCTATACACTATATACGGCAGTGTCGTGCTCTGTCACCCAGAGCTTACATACAAGGGCGACTCTGCCTATTAGCAATGCTATACACTATATACGCCCAGTGTCGCGCTCAGTCGCCAGAGCTTAGCACACTAGAGAGACTCAGCCTATTAGCAATGCTGTACAGTATATACGCCCAGTGTCGCGCGTCAGTCGCCCAGATCTTTGCATACTAGAGCGACTCTGCCAATTAGCAATGATATACAGTATATACGCCCAGTGTCCCGCTCCGTCGCCCTGAGCTTAGCATACTAGAGTGATTCTGCCTATTAGCAATGCTATACAGTATATACGCCCAGTGTCGTGCTCATTCGCTCAGAACGAAGCATACTAGAGCGACTCTGCCTATTAGCAATGCTATACAGTATATACGCCCTCTGTCGCGCTCAGTCGCCCAGAGCCTAGCATACTAGAGCTACTCGGCCTATTAGCAATTCTATAGTGTATATACGCCCAGTGTCGCGCTCAGTCGCCCACAGCTTAGCATACTAGATCGGCTCTTCTTATTAGCAATGCAATACAGTATATACGCCCAGTGTCGCGCGTCAGTCGCCCATGGCTTTGCATACTAGAGCGACTCTGCCTCTGAGCAATGCTATACAGTATATATGCCCAGTGTCGCGCGTCAGTCGCCTAGAGCTTTGCATACTAGAGCGACTCTGCCTATTAGCAAAGCTATACAGTATATACGCCCAGTGCGCGCTCAATCGCCCAGAGCTTAGCAAACTAAAGCGACTCTGCCTATTAGCAATGCCATACAGTATATAGGCCCAGTGTCCCGCTCAATCGCCCATAGCTTAGCATACTAGAGAGACTCTGCCTATTAGCAATGCTATACAGTATATACGCTCAGTGTCGCGCTCAGTCCCCAGAGCTTAGCATACTTGAGCGACTCTGCCTATTAGCGATGCAATACAGTATATACGCCCAGTGTCCCGCTCAGTCGCCCAGAGCTTAGCATACTAGAGCGACACTGCCTATTAGTAATGATATACAGTATACACGCCCAGTGTCGCGCTCAATCGCCAGAGCTTAGCATACTAGAGCGACTCTGCCTATTAGCAATGCTATACAGTATAAACGCCCTGTGTCCCGTTCAGTCGCCCAGAGCTTAGCATACTAGAGCGACTCTGACTATTGGCAATGCTATACAGTATATACGCACAGTGTCGCGCGTCAGTCGCCCAAACCTTAGCATACTTGAGCGTCTCTGCCTACTAGCAATGCTATACAGTATATACGCCCAGTGTCGCGCGTCAGTGGCCCAGAGTTTTGCATACGAGAGCGACTCTGCCTATTAGCAATGCTATACAGTATATAAGCACAGTTTCGGGCGTCAGTGGCCCAGAGCATTGCATTAGAGCGACTCTGCCTATTAGCAATGCAATACAGTATATACGCCCAGTGTCGCGCGTCAGGCGCCCAGAGCTTAGCATACTAGAGCGACTCTGTCTATTAGCAATGCTATACAGTATGTACGCCCAGTGTCGCGCGTCAGTCGCCCAGAGCTTTGCATACTCGAGCGAATCTGCCTATTAGCAATGCTATACAGTATATACGCCCAGTGTCACGCGTCAGTCGCCCAAAGCTTAGCATACTAGAGCGACTCTGCCTATTAGCAATGCAATACAGTATATACGCCCAGTGTCGCGCTCAGTCGCCCAGAACCTAGCATACAAGAGCGTGTCTGCCTATTAGCAATGCTATACAGTATATACGCCCACTGTTGCGCTCAGTCGCCCAGAGCCTAGCATACTAGAGCTACTCTGCCTATTAGCAATTATATAGAGTATATACGCCTAGTGTCGCGCTCAGTCGCCCACAGCTTAGCATACGAGATCGGCTCTGTCTTTTAACAATGCTATACAGTCATTAAGCCCAGTGTGGCGCTCAGTCGCCAGAGCTTAGCATAATAGAGCGACTCAGCCTATTAGCAATGCTATACAGTATATACGCCCAGTGTCGCGCGTCAGTCGCCCAAGGCTTTGCATACTAGAGCGACTCTGCCTCTGAGCAATGCTATACAGTATATACGCCCAGTTTCGCGCGTCAGTCACCTAGAGCTGTGCATACTAGAGCGACTCTACCTATTAGCAATGCTAAACAGTATATACGCCCAGTGCGCGCTCAATCGCCCAGAGCTTAGCATACTAGAGCGACTCTGCCTATTAGCAATGCTATAAAGTATATACGCCCCTTGTCGTGCTCAGTCGCCCAGAGCATACATACAAGGGCGACTCTGCCTATTAGCAATGCTATAAACTATATACGCCCAGTGTCGCGCTCAGTCGCCAGAGCTTAGCATACTAGAGCGACTCAGACTATTAGCAATGCTGTACAGTATATACGCCCAGTGTCGCGCGTCTGTCGCCCAGATCTTTGCATACTAGAGCGACTCTGCCTATTAGCAATGCTGTACAGTATATACGCCCAGTGTCGCGCGTCAGTCGCCCAAGGCTTTGCATACTAGAGCGACTCTGCCTCTGAGCAATGATATACAGTACATACGCCCAGTATCGCGCGTCAGTCTCCTAGAGCTTTGCATACTAGAGCGATTCTGCCTATTAGCAATGCTATACTGTTTAAACGCCTAGTGTCGCGCATCAGTCGCCCAGAGCTTTGCATAATAGAGCGACTTTGCCTATTAGCAATGCTGTACAGTATATACGCCCAGTGTCGCGCGTCAGTCGCCCAGATCGTTGCGTACTAGAGCGACTCTGCCTATTAGCAATGCTATACAGTATATACCACCAGTGTCGCGCGTCAGTCGCCCAAACCTTAGCATACTTGAGCGTCTCTGCCTACTAGCAATGCTATACAGTATATACGCCCAGTGTCACGCGTCAGTCGCCCAAAGCTTAGCATACTAGAGCGACTCTGCCTATTAGCAATGCAATACAGTATATTCGCCCAGTGTCGCGCTCAGTCGCCCAGAACCTAGCATACAAGAGCGTGTCTGCCTATTAGCAATGCTATACACTATATACGCCCACTGTTGCGCTCAGTCGCCCAGAGCCTAGCATACTAGAGCTACTCTGCCTATTAGCAATTATATAGAGTATATACGCCTAGTGTCGCGCTCAGTCGCCCACAGCTTAGCATACGAGATCGGCTCTGTCTTTTAACAATGCTATACAGTCATTAAGCCCAGTGTGGCGCTCAGTCGCCAGAGCTTAGCATAATAGAGCGACTATGCCTATTAGCAGTGCTGTACAGTATATACGCCCAGTGTCGCGCTCAGTCGCCAGAGCTTAGCATACTAGAACGACTCTGCCTATTAGCAATGCTATACACTATATACGTCCAGTGACGAGCACCGTCGCCCAGAGCTTTGCCTACTAGAGCGACTCTGCCTATTAGCAATCCTATACAGTATATACGCCCAGTGTCGCACTCAGTCGCCCAGAGCTTAGCATAATAGAGCGACTCTGCTTATTAGCAATGCTATACTGTATATACGCCCAGTGTCGTACTCAGTCGCCCAGAGCTTACATACAAGGGCGACTCTGCCTATTAGCAATGCTATACACTATATACGCCCAGTGTCGCGCTCAGTCGCCAGAGCTTAGCACACTAGAGAGACTCAGCCTATTAGCAATGCTGTACAGTATATACGCCCAGTGTCGCGCGTCAGTCGCCCAGATCTTTGCATACTAGAGCGACTCTGCCTATTAGCAATGCTATACAGTATATATGCCCAGTGTCCCGCTCAGTCGCCCAGAGCTTTGCATACTAGAGCGACTCTGCCTATTAGCAATGCTATACAGTATATACGCCCAGTGTCGCGCTCATTCGCCCAGAACCTAGCATACTAGAGCGACTCTGCCTATTAGCAATGCTATACAGTATATACGCCCACTGCCGCGCTCAGTCGCCCAGAGCCTAGCATACTAGAGCTAATCTGCCTATTAGCAATTCTATAGAGTTTATACGCCCAGTGTCGCGCTCAGTCGCCCACAGCTTAGCATACTATCTCGCCTCTGTCTATAAGCAATGCTATACAGTCATTACGCCCAGTATCGCGCTTAGTCGGCCAGAGCATAGCATACTAGTACGACTCTGCCTATTAGCAATGCTATACACTATATATGTCCAGTGACGAGGACCGTCGCTAAGAGCTTAGCATACTAGAGCGACTCTGCCTATTAGCAATGCTATACAGTATATACGCCCAGTGTCGCACTCAGTCGCCCAGAGCTTAGCATAATAGAGCGACTCTGCTTATTAGCAATGCTATACAGTATATACGCCCAGTGACGTGCTCAGTCGCCCAGAGCTTACATACAAGTGCGACTCTGCCTATTAGCAATGCTATACACTATATACGCCCTGTGTCGCGCTCAGTCGCCAGAGCTTAGCACACTAGAGCGACTTTGCCTATTAGCAATGCTGTACAGTATATAAGCCCAGTGTCGCGCGTCAGTCGCCCAGATCCTTGCATACTAGACCGACTCTGCCTATTAGCAATGCTATACAGTATATACGCCCAGTGTCCCGCTCAGTCGCCCAGAGCTTAGCATACTAGAGCGAATCTGCCTATTAGCAATGCTATGCAGTATATACGTCCAGTGTCGCGCTCATTCGCCCAGTACCTAGCATACTAGAGCGACTCTGCCTATTAGCAATGCTATACAGTATATACGCCCACTGTCGCGCTCAGTCGCCCAGAGCCTAGCATACTAGAGCTAGTCTGCCTATTAGCAATTCTATAGAGTATATACGCCCAGTGTCGCCCTCAGTCGCCCACAGCTTAGCATACTAGATCGACTCTGTCTATACGCAATGCTATACAGTTATTACGCCCAGTATCGCGCTTAGTCGGCCAGAGCATAGCAAACTAGAGGGAATCTGCCTATTAGTAATGCTATACAGTACATACGCCCAGTGTTGCGCGCCAGTCGCCCAGAGCTTAGCATACTAGAGCGATTTTGCCTATTTGCAATGCTATACTGTATATACCACGAGAATCGCGCACAGTCGCCCAGAGCTTAGCATACCAGCGCGGCTCTGCCTATTAGCAATGCTATACAGTATATACGCCCAGTGTCGCACTTCAGTCGCCCAGAACTTTGCATAATAGAGCGACTTTGCCTATCAGCAATGCTGTACAGTATATACGCCCAGTGTCGCGCGTCAGTCGCCCAAGGCTTTGCATACTAGAGCGACTCTGCCTCTGAGCAATGATATACAGTACATACGCCCAGTGTCGCGCGTCAGTCTCCTAGAGCTTTGCATACTAGAGCGATTCTGCCTATTAGCAATGCTATACTGTTTAAACGCCTAGTGTCGCGCATCAGTCGCCCAGAGCTTTGCATAATAGAGCGACTTTGCCTATTAGCAATGCTGTACAGTATATACGCCCAGTGTCGCGCGTCAGTCGCCCAGATCGTTGCGTACTAGAGCGACTCTGCCTATTAGCAATGCTATACAGTATATACCACCAGTGTCGCGCTCAGTCGCCAGAGCTTAGCATAATAGAGCGACTCAGCCTATTAGCAATGCTATACAGTATATACGCCCAGTGTCGCGCGTCAGTCGCCCAAGGCTTTGCATACTAGAGCGACTCTGCCTCTGAGCAATGATATACAGTATATACGCCCAGTGTCGCGCGTCAGTCGCCTAGAGCTTTGCATACTAGAGCGACTCTGCCTATTAGCAATGCTATACAGTATATACGCCCACTGCCGCGCTCAGTCGCCCAGAGCCTAGCATACTAGAGCTAATCTGCCTATTAGCAATTCTATAGAGTTTATACGCCCAGTGTCGCGCTCAGTCGCCCACAGCTTAGCATACTATATCGCCTCTGTCTATAAGCAATGCTATACAGTCATTACGCCCAGTATCGCGCTTAGTCGGCCAGAGCATAGCATACTAGTACGACTCTGCCTATTAGCAATGCTATACACTATATATGTCCAGTGACGAGGACCGTCGCTAAGAGCTTAGCATACTAGAGCGACTCTGCCTATTAGCAATGCTATTCAGTATATACGCCCAGTGTCGCACTCAGTCGCCCAGAACTTAGCATAATAGAGCGACTCTGCTTATTAGCAATGCTATACAGTATATACGCCCAGTGACGTGCTCAGTCGCCCAGAGCTTACATACAAGTGCGACTCTGCCTATTAGCAATGCTATACACTATATACGCCCAGTGTCGCGCTCAGTCGCCAGAGCTTAGCACACTAGAGCGACTTTGCCTATTAGCAATGCTGTACAGTATATAAGCCCAGTGTCGCGCGTCAGTCGCCCAGATCCTTGCATACTAGACCGACTCTGCCTATTAGCAATGCTATACAGTTTATACGCCCAGTGTCGCGCGTCAGTCGCCCAAACCTTAGCATACTTGAGCGACTCTGCCTACTAGCAATGCTATACAGTATATACGCCCAGTGTCGCGCGTCAGTCACCCAGACTTTTGCATAGGAGATCGAATCTGCTTATTAGCAATGCTATACAGTATATACGCCCAGTTTCGGGTGTCAGTCGCGCAGAGTATTGCATACTAGAGCGACTCTGCCTATTAGCAATGCAATACAGTATATACGCCCAGTGTCGAGCGTCAGGCGCCCAGAGCTTAGCATACTAGAGCAACTCCGGCTATTAGCAATGCTGTACAGTATATACGCCCAGTGTCGCGCGTCAGTCGCCCAGAGCTTTGAATACTCGAGCGAATCTGCCTATTAGCAATGCTATACAGTATATAATTCCAGTGTCACGCGTCAGTCGCCCAAAGCTTAGCATACTAGAGAGACTCTGCCTATTAGTTATGCATACTGTATATACGCCCAGTGTCGCGCTCAGTCGCCCAGAGCTTACATACAAGAGCGAATCTGCCTATTAGCAATGCTATACTGTTTATAAGCCTAGTGTCGCACTTCAGTCGCCCAGACCTTTGAATAATAGAGCGACTTTGCCTATTAGCAATGCTGTACAGTATATACGCCCAGTGTCGCGGGTCAGACACCCAGATCTTTGCATAATAGAACGAAACTGCCTATTAGCAATGCTATAAAGTATATACGCCCAGTCTCGCGCTCAGTCGCCAGAGCTTAGCATACTAGAACGACTCTGCCTATTAGCAATGCTATACACTATATACATCCAGTGACGAGCACCGTCGCCCAGAGCTTAGCATACTAGAGCGACTCTGCCTATTAGCAATGCTCTACAGTATATACGCCCAGTGTCGCACTCAGTCGCCCAGAGCTTAGCATAATAGAGCGACTCTGCTTATTAGCAATGCTATAATGTATATACGCCCAGTGTCGTGCTCAGTCGCCCAGAGCTTACATACAAGGGCGACTCTGCCTATTAGCAATGCTATACACTATATACGCCCAGTGTCGCGCTCAGTCGCCAGAGCGTAGCACACTAGAGAGACTCAGCCTATTAGCAATGCTGTACAGTATATACGCCCAGTGTCGCGCGTCAGTCGCCCAGATCTTTGCATACTAGAGCGACTCTGCCTATTAGCAATGCTATACAGTATATACGCCCAGTTTCGGGCGTCAGTCGTCCAGATCTTTGCATACTAGAGCGACTCTGCCTATTAGAAATGCCATACAGTATATACGCCCAGTTTCGTGCTCAGTCGCCAGAGCTTTGCATAATAGAGCGACTTTGCCTATTAGCAATGCTGTACAGTATATACGCCCAGTGTCGCGCGTCAGTCGCCCAAGGCTTTGCATACTTGAGCGACTCTGCCTCTGAGCAATGATATACAGTACATACGCCCAGTGTCGCGCGTCAGTCGCCTAGAGCTTTGCATACTAGAGCGATTCTGCCTATTAGCAATGCTATACTGTTTAAACGCCTAGTGTCGCGCATCAGTCGCCCAGAGCTTTGCATAATAGAGCGACTTTGCCTATTAGCAATGCTGTACAGTATATACGCCCAGTGTCGCGCGTCAGTCGCCCAGATCGTTGCGTACTAGAGCGACTCTGCCTATTAGCAATGCTATACAGTATATACGACCAGTGTCGCGCTCAGTCGCCAGAGCTTAGCATAATAGAGCGACTCAGCCTATTAGCAATGCTATACAGTATATACGCCCAGTGTCGCGCGTCAGTCGCCCAAGGCTTAGCATACTAGAGCGACTCTGCCTCTGAACAATGATATACAGTATATACGCCCAGTGTCGCGCGTCAGTCGCCTAGAGCTTTGCATACTAGAGCGACTCTGCCTATTAGCAATGCTATACAGTATATGCGCCCAGTGTCGCGCGTCAGTCGCCCAAACCTTAGCATACTTGAACGACTCTGCCTACTAGCAATGCTATACAGTATATACGCCCAGTGTCGCGCGTCAGTCGCCCAGAGTTTTGCATACGAGATCGAATCTTCCTATTAGCAATGCTATACTGTATATACGCCCAGTTTCGGGCGTCTGTCACCCAGAGCTTAGCATACTAGAGCGACTCTGCCTATTAGCAATGCTATACAGTATATACGCCCAGTGTCGCGCGTCAGTCGCCCAGAGCTTTGAATACTCGAGCGAATCTGCCTATTAGCAATGCTATACAGTATATACGCCCAGTGTCACGCGTCAGTCGCCCAAAGCTTAGCATACTAGAGAGACTCTGCCTATTAGCAATGCATACAGTATATACGCCCAGTGTCGCGCTCAGTCGCCCAGAACCTAGCATACTAGAGCGTCTCTGCCAATAAGCAATGCTATACAGTATATACGCCCACTGTCGCGCTCAGTCGCCCAGAGCCTAGCATACTAGAGCTACTCTGCCTATTAGCAATTCTATAGAGTATATACGCCCAGTGTCGCGCTCAGTCGCCCTCAGCATAGCATACTAGATCGGCTCTGTCTATTAACAATGCTATACAGTCATTACGCCCAGTGTCGCGCTTAGTCGGCCAGAGCATATCAATCTAGAGGGACTCTGCCTATTAGCAATGCTATACAGTATATACGCCCAGTGTTGCGTACAGTCGCCCAGAGCTTAGCTTGCTAGAGCGCCTCCGCCTATGGGCAATGCTATACAGTATATACGCCCAGTGTCGCACGCTAGTCGCCAGAGCTTAGCATACTAGAGCAATTCCGCCTATTAGCAACGCTATACAATATATACCCCGATTATCGCGCACAATCGCCCAACGCTTAGCATACTAGAGCGGCTCTGCCTATTAGCAATGCTATACAGTGTACCCACCCAGTGTCGCGCTCAGTCGCCCAGAGCTTACATACAAGAGCGAGTCTGCCTATTAGCAATGCTATACTGTTTATACGCCTAGTGTCGCGCTTCAGTCGCCCAGAGCTTTGCATAAAAGAGCGACTTTGCCTATTAGCAATGCTGTACAGTATATACGCCCAGTGTCGCGCGTCAGTCGACCAGATCTTTGCATAATAGAACGACTCTGCCTATTAGCAATTCTATACAGTATATACGCCCAGTGTCGCGCTCAGTCGCCAGAGCTTAGCATACTAGTACGACTCTGCCTATTAGCAATGCTATACACTATATACGTCCAGTGACGAGGATCGTCGCCCAGAGCTTAGCATACTAGAGCGACTCTGCCTATTAGCAATGCTATACTGTATATACGCCCAATGTCGCACTCAGTCTTCCAGAGCTTAGCATAATAGAGCGACTCTGCTTATTAGCAATGCTATACAGTATATACGCCCAGTGACGTGCTCAGTCGCCCAGAGCTTACATACAAGTGCGACTCTGCCTATTAGCAATGCTATACACTATATACGCCTAGTGTCGCGCTCAGTCGCCAGAGCTTAGCACACTAGAGAGACTCAGCAAATTAGCAATGCTGTACAGTATATACGCCCAGTGTCGCGCGTCAGTCGCCCAGATCTATGCATACTAGAGCGACTCTGCCTATTAGCAATGCTATACAGTATATACGCCCAGTGTCGCGCTCAGTCGCCAGAGCTTAGAATAATAGAGCGACTCAGCATATTATCAATGCTATACAGTATATACGCCCAGTGTCGCGCGTCAGTCGCCTAGAGCTTTGCATACTAGAGCGACTCTGCCTATTAGCAATGCTATACAGTATATACGCCCAGTGCGCGCTCAATCGCCCAGAGCTTAGCATACTAGAGCGACTCTGCCTATTAGCAATGCTATAAATTATATACGCCCCTTGTCGTGCTCAGTCGCCCAGAGCTTACATACAAGGGCGACTCTACCTATTAGCATTGCTATAAACTATATACGCCCTGTGTCGCGCTCAGTCGCCAGAGCTTAGCATACTAGAGCGACTCAGACTATTATCAATGCTGTACAGTATATACGCACAGTGTCGCGCGCCAGTCGCCCAGATCGTTGCATACTAGAGCGAGTCTGCCTATTAGCAATGCTATACAGTATATACGCCCAGTGTCGCGCTCAGTCGCCAGAGCTTAGCATACTAGAGCGACTCTGCCTATTAGCAATGCTATACAGTATATACGCCCAGTGTCCCGCTCAGTCGCGCATAGCTTAGCATACTAGAGCGACTCTGCCTATTAGCAATGCTATACACTATATACGTCCAGTTACGAGCACCGTCGCCCAGAGCTTAGTATACTAGAGCGACTCAGCATATTATCAATGCTATACAGTATATACGCCCAGTGTCGCGCGTCAGTCGCCTAGAGCTTAGCATACTAGAGCGACTCTGCCTATTAGCAATGCTATACAGTATATACGCTCAGTGTCGCGCTCAGTCGCCAGAGCTTAGCATACTTGAGCGACTCTGCCTATTAGCAATGCAATACAGTATATACGCCCAGTGTCCCGCTCAGTCGCCCAGAGCTTAGCATACTAGAGCGACTCTGTCTATTAGCAATGCTATACAGTATAAACGCCCTGTGTCACGCGTCAGTCGCCCAAACCTTAGCATACTTGAGCGACTCTGCCTACTAGCAATGCTATACCGTATGTACGCCCAGTGTCGCGCGTCAGTCGCCCAGAGTTTTGCATACGAGATCGACTCTGCCTATTAGCAATGCTATACAGTATATACGCCCAGTTTCGGGCGTCAGTCGCCCAGAGCATTGCATACTAGAGCGACTCTGCCTATTAGCAATGCAATACAGTATATACGCCCAGTGTCGCGCGTCAGGCGCCCAGAGCTTAGCATACTAGAGCGACTCTGCCTATTAGCAATGCTATACAGTATATACGCCCAATGTCGCACGTCAGTCGCCCAGATCTTTGCGTACTAGAGCGACTCAGCCTATTAGCAATGCTATACAGAATATACGCCCAGTGCCGCGCGTCAGTCGCCCAAGGCTTTGCATACTAGAGCGACTCTGCATCTGAGCAATGCTATACAGTATATACGCCCAGTGACGCGCGTCAGTCGCCTAGAGCTTTGCATACTAGAGCGACTCTGCCTATTAGGAATGTTATACAGTATATACGCCCAGTGCGCTCTCAAGCGCCCAGAGCTTAGCATACTAGAGCGACTCTGCCTATTAGAAATGCTATAAAGTATATACGCCCCTTGACGTGCTCAGTCGCCGAGAGCTTACATACAAGGGCGACTCTGCCTATTAGCAATGCTATAAACTATATATGCCCAGTGTCGCGCTCAGTCGCCAGAGCTTAGCATACTAGAGCGACTCAGACTATTAGCAATGCTGTACAGTATATACGCCCAGTGTCGCGCGTCTGTCGCCCAGATCTTTGCATACTAGAGCGACTCTGCCTATTAGCAATGCTATACAGTATATACGCCCAATGTCGCGCTCAGTCGCCAGAGCTTAGCATACTAGAGCGACTCTGCCTATTAGCAATGCTATACAGTATATACGCCCAGTGTCGCGCGTCAGTCGCCCAAACCTTAGCATACTTGAGCGAATCTGCCTACTAGCAAAGCTATACAGTATATACGCCAAGTGTCGCGCGTCAGTCGCCCAGAGTTTTGCATACGAGATCGAATCTGCCTATTAGCAATGCTATACAGTATATACGCCCAGTTTCGGGGTCAGTCGCCCAGAGCATTGCATACTAGAGCGACTCTGCCTATTAGCAATGCAATACAGTATATACGCCCAGTGTCGCGCGTCAGGCCGCCAGAGCTTAGCATACTAGAGCGACTCTGCCTATTAGCAATGCTATACAGTATATGCGCCCAGTGTCGCGCGTCAGTCGCCCAGAGCATTGAATACTCGAGCGAATCTCCCTATTAGCAATGCTATACCGTATATACGCCCAGTGTCACGCGTCAGTCGCCCAAAGCTTAGCATACTAGAGAGACTCTGCCTATTAGCAATGCATACAGTATATACGCCCAGTGTCGCGCTCAGTCGCCCAGAACCTAGCATACTAGAGCGTCTCTTCCTACTAGCAATGCTATACTGTTTATACGCCTAGTGTCGCGCTTCAGTCGCCCAGAGCTTTGCATAATACAGCGACTTTGCCTATTAGCAATGCTGAACAGTATATACGCTCAGTGTCGCGCGTCAGTCACCCAGGTCTTTGCATAATAGAACGACTCTGCCTATTAGCAATGCTATACAATATATACGCCCAGTGTCGCGCTCAGTCGCCAGAGCTTAGCATACTAGAACAACTCTGCCTATTAGCAATGCTATACACTATATACGTCCAGTGACGAGCACCGTCGCCCAGAGCTTAGCATATTAGAGCGACTCTGCCTATTAGCAATGCTATACAGTATTTACGCCCAGTGTCGCACTCAGTCGCCCAGAGCTTAGCATAATAGAGCGACTCTGCTTATTAGCAATGCTATACAGTATATACGGCAGTGTCGTGCTCAGTCACCCAGAGCTTACATACAAGGGCGACTCTGCCTATTAGCAATGCTATACACTATATACGCCCAGTGTCGCGCTCAGTCGCCAGAGCTTAGCACACTAGAGAGACTCAGCCTATTAGCAATGCTGTACAGTATATACGCCCAGTGTCGCGCGTCAGTCTCCCAGATCTTTGCATACTAGAGCGACTCTGCCTATTAGCAATGATATACAGTATATACGCCCAGTGTCCCGCTCCGTCGCCCTGAGCTTAGCATACTAGAGCGATTCTGCCTATTAGCAATGCTATACAGTATATACGCCCAGTGTCGTGCTCATTCGCTCAGAACGAAGCATACTAGAGCGACTCTGCCTATTAGCAATGCTATACAGTATATACGCCCTCTGTCGCGCTCAGTCGCCCAGAGCCTAGCATACTAGAGCTACTCGGCCTATTAGCAATTCTATAGTGTATATACGCCCAGTGTCGCGCTCAGTCGCCCACAGCTTAGCATACTAGATCGGCTCTGCTTATTAGCAATGCAATACAGTATATACGCCCAGTGTCGCGCGTCAGTCGCCCATGGCTTTGCATACTAGAGCGACTCCGCCTCTGAGCAATGCTATACAGTATATACGCCCAGTATCGCGCGTCAGTCGCCTAGAGCTTTGCATACTAGAGCGACTCTGCCTATTAGCAATGCTATACAGTATATACGCCCAGTGTGCACTCAATCGCCCAGAGCGTAGCATACTAGAGCGACTCTGCCTATTAGCAATGTCATACAGTATATAGGCCCTGTGTCCCGCTCAGTCGCCCATAGCTTAGCATACTAGAGCGACTCTGCCTATTAGCAATGCTATACAGTATATACGCTCAGTGTCGCGCTCAGTCGCCAGAGCTTAGCATACTTGAGCGACTCTGCCTATTAGCAATGCAATACAGTATATACGCCCAGTGTCCCGCTCAGTCGCCCAGAGCTTAGCATACTAGAGCGACTCTGCCTATTAGCAATGCTATACAGTTTATACGCCCAGTGTCGCGCGTCAGTCGCCCAATCCTTAGCATACTTGAGCGACTTTGCCTACTAGCAATGCTATACAGTATATACGCCCAGTGTCGCGCGTCAGTCACCTAGACTTTTGCATAGGAGATCGAATGTGCCTATTAGCAATGCTATACAGTATATACGCCCAGTGTCTTGCTCAGTCGCCCAGATCTTACATACAAGAGCGAATCTGCCTATTAGCAATGCTATACTGTTTATACGCCTAGTGTCGCGCTTCAGTCGCCCAGAGCTTTGCATAATAGAGCGACTATGCCTATTAGCAATGCTGTACAGTATATACGCCCAGTGTCGCGCGTAAAGCATATTACTGCGGCCGATAAAGGCGAAATGAAATATTACTGCGAAAAGCAGACTACGATTGCCAATGAAGGCGAAGATAATATTATGCCATTGGACGATGTCCAATGCCCACCTAAATGGCGACGCATCGGGCAACCAGAGGGCATTAAATAGGCATGCAACGAGCTGTCTACAGGGGTTACAGTGGGCAGACCCAACTATGACAACATATCGACAACAATGGCAACGAGCAGGATGGTACAGCAGGCGAAACGGTTTGCTCAGGGGCACCGTAAGCCGCCTGCGACTAGGTTAATACTAGTTGATAAGCGTCGACATCTAGAATTAAGGGAACGGAATCCAGCGATTCTAGAGACAACCGGTGTTTCTAGGACTCGTGCGGGTGGTGTCCTGAGGAAGTAAATTGCCTCAGGCGATCGTTCTGGTCCAAATTTAGCTGTAAGACGGTTGCATTTGACACGCAACCTAGGATTAAGCAAATTCCTTAACCGCTGTTGCCAGGTAAATGGCACAGCACATTTCGGCAATAGAATAAGGCCAGCCATTCGGCTTAATAGTAGTAGCCATTTTTTTTAAACCATAAGTAAGGTAAATAGTATTAAGATTAAGCCGTTCGGCTCCTGATGACCGCCAAACCCGTCATCAGGGTAAGTCCGACAATACACTATAATATAGGATAATATATAATATAGTAAAATAGGTATAACCAAGGTGGAATATATCGGCACCCGGTAACCACAATTCCGCTACCGGGGTAAGACCAACTACACATTAAGAAACGGCATTACGGCACCGTATAGGGTAAGCCCGGCCATGCAGCAAATTAACATTAATCATGCTATTTTTTTCAGAGAAAGAAGAGCTTCAGCCAGTAAAAACAATGACACAGGAAGCGACATAGAGAATATGTCACACTAATATGTTTTTTCTAAACCTCGCCATTTTTTCCCAGGCATCGTCACCAGATACAGGAAACTGGTGACAGGAATTTCACTACCATATAGCAGTGTCATATTATTTACGGCATGCCATGATTGTGTACTATTTTTTTATATACGTCAACTTCCACTAATCTTAACACACTCTCACACACTCACCACATTTTTTTTCAGCTACACACTCCAAAAAAAAAATCTGCACAGCAGGACTGATGCCTGTGGGGTACCAGGCTTGCTGGCAGATCAACTAAACAGAAACACATAAAGCGTCAAAATGCGACGCAGGTTACGACAATGAGGGCGCAACCGACTTGTGGCAGCGACTCTCATTGTCAAGTGTGAAAGCATTCACCCACAGAGGATGCTTCACAGATTAGGTATTAAGAATACATTGCAAACGGTACGACCACTAAGCCGTACCAAGAAGTGGCCGTACAAGATCAGCCGTGAGACGGCAAGCGTACGTACAAACGGGTAGCGTGCACGCGAGGTACCAAACAAAAACTAGAATTATAAGGGATTAGCACGCTTAAGTTAGACATAAGACCACTGTAATTAATAATTTTAAAGGGTAAACGTAATACAAAGCCATGCGCCCACGGGCAATTATTCCACTAGACATAAGGTCATTGTAATTCATAATTATTCCACTAGACATAAGGTCATTGTAATTCATAATTATTCCACTGGAAATCGACCATATTCCTAAATATCAGAATCACAACATAGTACATTAAACACTATATATTTTTTGTTTGTTTATCAAGATTCCATGTACACAATGCCTGTGATTTGTTTTCTTTCAATTTTCTTTCTTCTAACTTCCCCATTTGTCAGGGTGTTCCGTTTTATCCCAAACCAATAAATGCCTTTTGAATATTTCCCTTAAATTATACCCTGGAACACCCATTTTTCTATTTTCTTCTACCTTTCTTATTGCAGGGAGCACTTTTTCCCTAAGATAGGGCGGACGACGCAATCATCCGTTCGGCCCTGGGTTTTTTTCCTCCCTGCACAACAATGTACCATCAGCACCATGTATTTTTTTTCCTTCTCCATCAAACTTCCATTATGCCAATGTCAATTTCTGTTGCAATATTTTTATGCAAATGTCAATTTCTGTTGCAATATTTTTATGCAAATGTCAATTTCTGTTGCAATATTTTTATGCCAATGTCAATGTTATGTATATATGTATATCCCATAACCCTCCCCTCTGAACACGAACTGATCTCACGCACACACATCAATACGACATCACGACGACGAGGAAGACATCTACAGAAGATACGAGGGGACTTCAAAAACAACCACATCGACTACATCTATAACATCAACATCCCAAACCCAAGTTCCGTTCCCGTTCGCGGGGACGCGAACTAAATAGGGAAAGAGGCTTGTACAGTACCCCAGGGGTATGCACCCCTTGGAGACCATCCCCCCATCATATATTTAAATCTCCCAACTGGCAATCCTTGTAAAGCCAGACCAACATCTATCAACACCGCAAGGACAGCTTGCCACTCTGGAGAGATGGCTCAATCCTTGCATAATTACTACAAACAGCGACACACTGCTAACTAGGGCGTCTATTTCATCACAATGCTGACAGCATAGCGCCGAAGAATATAAAAGGGAGTATTAAGGAGGTCAGGGGCTCTCTCAATTATCAGTCTTTCAGTGTGACGGCCGGAGGCTACGCTGGTATCATCAGGTGAGTGAGTCAGCAAGTGTTCAGAATCCTATAACTTTGTAACCTTACCTCCAATTTGTATAGACAAGTTTGTACACATTGTAACATCACTACATCCCTTAAAAGGGACTCACAATTCCATTATTACTGACCAATAAACACTTGGTCAGTACATTACACCTGCATTACTGTCTACACGCTTCTTTACGCCCTAACTCCCTTCCTGAACTCTCCGTCACTATTAGACGTGACTTATAGTAGCCAGATACTTGCCAGTGCAAGCATCATCGTATTCCCGTACCGGCCTGCCTGCTAGGAGCGGCCCGCGCCATATAGCTGACACGTGCAAGTCGGTTATCTAACCAGCCAGCTGGACGACCAATGCGTTGACCTGTACGCTAAGTTCATCCCCTAAAATACTCCTACACCATTTATAGGAGCACCCTAACACTAAATAACACTCTACACTGGTCAGCTTGCCCGACTACGGGAAGCTACCCCCTTTTAGACACCTCCTTCTAAATTAACACAATAACTCTTCCGTTTTAGAGCCTACCACCCCCAAATAAGGGATCTAAAACAGTATTATGGCATATGTCACAATTTTAGGGCATATTGCATATATATTAAGTCATATTACATAGTTTAAGGTCCTATTTCATAGTTGATATGTCTTATTTCATAGTTTTAGGGGAAATGTCATAGTCTTAAGGCAAATTTCAAAGATTTTAGGTCATACTTCGTAGTTTCAAGGCATATTTCTTAGTATTTAAGGCATATTTCAAGGTTTTCGAGGCATATTTCGTAGTTTTAGGTCATAATTTATAGTTTTAGGTCATATTTCATAGTTTTATGGAATATATCAAAGTTTTTAGAACATATATCATTGTTTTAAGAAATAATTAATAGATATCATATTTCGTAGTTTTAGGTCATATTTCATGGTATTAGATCATATTTCATAGTTTTAGGTCATATTACATAGTTATTAGGTCATATTTTACAGATTTTAGGTCATATATCATAGTTATTAGATCATATTGCATAGTTTTAGGTCATATTTCATAGCTTTTATATATTTTTGTATAGTTTTGAGCGCATAATTCATTAATTTTAGGTTATATTTCATAGTTTCAGGACATATTTCATAGTTTTCAGGGCATATTTCATAGTTTTAGGTCATATTTAATAATTTTAGGGCATATTACATTTTTAGGTCATATTTCACAGTTTCAGGGCATATTTCTTAGTTTTAGGGCCTATTTCATAGACTTCTAGGCATATTTCATAGTTTTAGGGCATATTTCATAGTTTAATGTCATATTTCATTGTGCTAAGCCATATTTCATAGTTTTTAGGCCATATTTCATAGTTGTCGGTCATATATCATAGTTTTTAGGTCATATTTCACATTTTTAGGGAATATTTCAGAGATTTTAGGACGTA
Organism: Meconema thalassinum; assembly: GCA_946902985.2. Classification (NCBI taxonomy): domain Eukaryota; kingdom Metazoa; phylum Arthropoda; class Insecta; order Orthoptera; family Tettigoniidae; genus Meconema; species Meconema thalassinum. Next base: position 1,186,411 of record OX336391.1, read on the forward strand.
TTTCATAGTTTTCAGGGAATATTTCATATTTTAAGTTCATATTTCATAGTTTTCAGGGCATATTTCGTAGTTTTAGGTAATATGTCATAGTTTTAGGGCATATATCAAAGTTTTTAGGACATATTTCATAGTTTAAGATCCTATTTCATAGTTGATATGTCTTATTTCATAGTTTTAGGGGAACTGTCATAGTCTTAAGGCAAATTTCAAAGATTTTAGGTCATACTTCATAGTTTCAAGGCATATTTCTTAGTTTTTAAGGCATATTTCAAGGTTTTCTAGGCATATTTCGTAGTTTTAGGTCATAATTTATAGTTTTAGGTCATATTTCATAGTTTTATGGCATATATCAATGTTTTTAGAACATATATCATAGCTTTAAGAAATAATTCATAGATTTCATATTTCATAGTTTTAGGTCATATTTCATGGTATTAGATAATATTTCATAGTTTTAGGTCATATTACATAGTTATTAGGTCATATTTCACAGATTTTAGGTCATATTTCATAGTTATTAGATCATATTGCATAGTTTTAGGTCATATTTCATAGCTTTTATATATTATTTGTATAGTTTTGAGCGCATAATTCATTAATTTTAGGTTATATTTCATAGTTTCAGGACATATTTCATAGTTTTAGGTCATATTTAATGATTTTAGGGCATATTACATTTTAGGTCATATTTCACAGTTTCAGGGCATATTTCTTAGTTTTAGGGCCTATTTCATAGACTTCTAGGCATATTTCATAGTTTTAGGGCATATGTCATAGTTTAATGTCATATTTCATAGTGCTAAGCCATATTTCATAGTTTTTAGGCCATATTTCATAGTTGTCGGTCATATATCATAGTTTTAGATCATATTTCACATTTTTAGGGAATATTTCAAAGATTTTAGGACGTACTTCATAGTTTTCAGGGAATATTTCATATTTTTAAATCATATTTCATAGTTTTCATGGCATATAGCATAGTTTTATGTAATATGTCATAGTTTTAGGGCATATATCAAAGTTTTTAGGACATATTTCATAGTTTTAGGTCATATTTCATAGTTTTTAGGACATATTTTAGAGTAATTAGGGCATAATTTATAGTTCTGGTCATATTTCATAATTTTCAGTGCATATTTCATAGTTTAAGGTCATATTTCATAGTTTTCAGGTCATATTTCATAGTTTAAAAGTCATACTTCATAGTTTTAGGGAATATCTCTTCGTTCATAGGTCATTTTACTTAGTTTTAGGGCATATTTCATAGTTTTAAGGTCATATTTCATCGTTATAGGGCACATTTCATACGTTTTAGGACTTTATTCACATTTTAGGTCATATCTCACGGTATTATGGCATATGTCACATTTTTAGGGCATATTGCATATATATTAAGCCATATTACATAGTTTTTGGTCCTATTTCATAGTTGATATGTCCTATTTCATAGTTTTAGGGGATATGTCATAGTCTTAGGGCAAATTTCAAAGATTTTAGGTCGTACTTCATAGTTTCAAGGCATATTTCTTAGTTTTTAGGGCATATTTCATGGTTTTCTAGGCATATTTCATAGTTTGAAGGCATAATTCATAGTTTTAGGTCATATTTCATAGTTTAAGGGCATATATCAAAGTTCTTAGAACATATATCATAGTTTTAAGAAATAATTCAAAGATTTCAAGACATATTTAATAGTTTTAGGTCATATTTCATAGTATTAGATCATATTTCATAGTTATTAGATCATAATGCATAGTTTTAGGTCATATTTCATAGCTTTTATATATTATTTGTGTAGTTTTGAGGGAATAATTCATTAATTTTAGGGTATATTTCATAGTTTTAGGGCATATTTCATAGTTTTCAGGGCATATTTCATAGTTTTAGGTCATATTTAATAATTTTAGGGCATATTACCTTTTTAGGTCATATTTCACAGTTTCAGTGCATATTTCTTAGTTTTTTGGCCTATTTCATAGTCTTCTAGGCATATTTCATAGTTTTAGGGCATATTTCATAGTTTAATGTCATATTTCATAGTGCTAAGCCATATTTCATAGTTTTAGGCCTTATACCATGGTTGTCGTTCATATATCATATATCATATTTCACATTTTTAGGGAATATTTCAAAGATTTTAGGTCGTATTTCATAGTTCTCAGGGCATATTTCATATTTTTAGTTCATATTTCATAGTTTTCAGGGCATATTTCATAGTTTTAGGTAATATGTCATAGTTTTAGGGCATATATCAATGTTTTTAGGACATATTTCATAGTTTTAGATCATATTTCATAGTTATCAAGGCATATTTCATAGTTTGAGGTCATATTTCATAATGTTTAGGGCATATTTCATAGTTTTAAATTTTATTTCATAGTTTTAGGGCATATATCATAGTGTTTAGGACGTATTTTCATAGTTATTAGGGCATATTTCATAGCTTTTAGTTCATATTTCATAGTTTTTAGAGCATATTTTATGAATTTTAGATTATATTTCACAGTTTTAGGGCATATATCATAGTTTTAGGGCATATTTCAAAGCTTTTTGGGCAAATTTCATAGATTTAGGTCATATTTCATAGTTTTTATGCATATATCGTATATTTAAGACATATTTCATAGTCTTATGTCATATTTCATAGTTTTAAGGTTATATATCTTAGATTTTAAAGCATATTTCATAGTTTTAGGTAATATTTCACAGTTTTAGGGCATATTTCATAGATTAAGGTCATATTTCATAGTTTTTTGGACATATTTAATAGTAATTAGGGCATATTTTATAGTTCTATGTCATATTTCATAGTTCTCAGGGCATTTTCCTTAGTTTTAGGGCATGTTTCATAGTTTTCTACGCATATTTCGTAGTTATAGGGCATATTTTATAGTTTGAGGTCATATTTCATAGTTTTTAGGGCATATTTCATAGTTTTAAGTCATATTTCATATTTTAGGGCATATATCATAGTGTTTAGAAATTATTTCATAGTTATTAGGGCATATTTCATAGCTTTTAGTTCATATTTCATAGTTATTAGAGCATATTTTATGAATTTTAGATTATATTTCACAGTTTTAGGGCATATATCATAGTTTTAGGGCATATTTCAAAGCTTTTTGGGCAAATTTCATAGATTTAGGTCAAATTTCATAGTTTTTTTGCATATATCGTATATTTAAGACATATTTCATAGTCCTAGGTCATATTTCATAGTTTTCAGGGCATATATCTCAGATTTTAAAGCATATTTCATAGTTTTCTAGACATATTTCATAGTTATAGGCAATATTTGCTAGCTGTTAGTTCATGTCTCTTAGTTTTAGAGCATATTTCAATGTTGTTTGGGCATATATCATAGATTTAGGTAATATTTCATCGTTTTAGGGCATATTTCATACTTTTAAGGTCATATTTCATCGCTTTAGTCACATATCATAAGTTTTAGGTCTTTTTACACATTTTTGGTCATATTTCACAGCATTATGGCATATGTCACAATTTTAGGGCATATTGCATATATATTAAGTCATATTACATAGTTTAAGGTCCTATTTCATAGTTGATATGTCTTATTTCATAGTTTTAGGGGAAATGTCATAGTCTTAAGGCAAATTTCAAAGATTTTAGGTCATACTTCGTAGTTTCAAGGCATATTTCTTAGTATTTAAGGCATATTTCAAGGTTTTAGAGGCATATTTCGTAGTTTTAGGTCATAATTTATAGTTTTAGGTCATATTTCATAGTTTTATGGCATATATCAAAGTTTTTAGAACATATATCATCGTTTTAAGAAATAATTAATAGATATCATATTTAATAGTTTTAGGTCATATTTCATGGTATTAGATCATATTTCATAGTTTTAAGTCATATTACATAGTTATTAGGTCATATTTTACAGATTTTAGGTCATATATCATAGTTATCAGATCATATTGCATAGTTTTAGGTCATATTTCATAGCTTTTATATATTATTTGTATAGTTTTGAGCGCATAATTCATTAATTTTAGGTTATATTTCATAGTTTCAGGACATATTTCATAGTTTTCAGGGCATATTTCATAGTTTTAGGTCATATTTAATAATTTTAGGGCATATTACATTTTTAGGTCATATTTGACAGTTTCAGGGCATATTTCTTAGTTTTAGGGCCTATTTCATAGACTTCTAGGCATATTTCATAGTTTTAGGGCATATTTCATAGTTTAATGTCATATTTCATAGTGCTAAGCCATATTTCATAGTTTTAGGCCATATTTCATAGTTGTCGGTCATATATCATAGTTTTTAGGTCATATTTCTCATTTTTAGGGAATATTTCAGAGATTTTTGGAAGTATTTCATAGTTTTCAGGGAATATTTCATATTTTAAGTTCATATTTCATAGTTTTCAGGGCATATTTCGTAGTTTTAGGTAATATGTCTTAGTTTTAGGGCATATATCAAAGTTTTTAGGACATATTTCATAGTTTTAGGTCATATTTCATAGTTTTTAGGACAATTTTAGAGTAATTAGGGCATATTTTATATTTCTGGTCACATTTCATAGTTTTCAGTGCATATTTCATAGTTTAAGGTCATATTTCATAGTTTTCAGGTCATATTTCATCGTTATAGGGCACATTTCATACGTTTTAGGACTTTATTCACATTTTAGGTCATATCTCACGGTATTATGGCATATGTCACATTTTTAGGGCATATTGCAAATATATTAAGCCATATTACATTGTTTTAGGTCCTATTTCATAGTTGATATGTCCTATTTCATAGTTTTAGGGGAAATGTCATAGTCTTAGGGCAAATTTCAAAGATTTTAGGTCGTACTTCATAGTTTCAAGGCATATTTCTTAGTTTTTAGGGCATATTTCATGGTTTTCTAGGCATATTTCATAGTTTGAAGGCATAATTCATAGTTTTAGGTCATATTTAATAGTTTAAGGGCATATATCAATGTTTTTAGAACATATATCATAGTTTTAAGAAATAATTCAAAGATTTCAAGACATATTTAATAGTTTTAGGTCATGTTTCATGGTATTAGATCATATTTCATAGTTATTAGATCATAATGCATAGTTTTAGGTCATATTTCATAGCTTTCATATATTATTTGTGTAGTTTTGAGGGCATAATTCATTAATTTTAGGGTATATTTCATAGTTTTAGGGCATATTTCATAGTTTTCAGGGCATATATCTTAGTTTTAGGGCATATATCATAGTGTTTAGGAAATATTTCATAGTTATTAGGGCATATTTCATAGCTTTTAGTTCAATTTCATAGTTTTTAGAGCATATATTTTGAATTTTAGATTATAATTCACAGTTTTAGGGCATATATCATAGTTTTTGGGCGTAGTTCAAAGCTTTTTGGGCAAATTTCATAGATTTTGGTCATATTTCATAGTTTTTGTGCATATATCGTATATTTAAGATATATTTCATAGTCTTAGGTCATATTTCATGGTGTAAGGGCATATATCAATGTTTATGGAACATATATCATTGTTTTAAGAAATAATTCATAGATTTCAAGACATATTTCATGGTATTAGATCATATTTCATAGTTTTAGGTCATATTACATAGTTATTAGGTCATATTTCACAGATTTTAGGTCATATTTCATAGTTATTATATCATAATGCATAGTTTTAGGTCATATTTCATAGCTTTTATATATTATTTGTTTAGTTTTGAGGGGATAATTCATTAATTTTAGGTTATATTTCATAGTTTAGGGCATATTTCATAGTTTTAGGTCATATTTAATAATTTTAGGGCATATTACCTTTTTAGGTCATATTTCACAGTTTCAGGGCATATTTCTTAGTTTTTGGGCCTATTTCATAGTCTTCTAGGCATATTTCATAGTTTTAGGGCATATTTCATAGTTTAATGTCATATTTCCTAGTGCTAAGCCATATTTCATAGTTTTAGGCCATATTCCATGGTTTTCGTTCATATATCATGTACCATATTTCACATTTTTAGGGAATATTTCAAAGATTTTAGGTCGTATTTCATAGTTTTCAGGACATATTTCATATTTTTAGTTCATATTTCATAGTTTTCAGGGCATATTTCATAGTTTTAGGTAATATGTCATAGGTTTAGGGCATATATCGAAGTTTTTATGAGATATTTCATAGTTTTAGATCATATTTCATAGTTTTCAAGGCATATTTCATAGTTTGAGGTCATATTTCATAATGTTTAGGGCATATTTCATAGTTTTAAATTTTATTTCATAGTTTTAGGGCATATATCATAGTGTTTAGGACGTATTTTCATAGTTATTAGGGCATATTTCATAGCTTTTAGTTCATATTTTATGAATTTTAGATTATATTTCACAGTTTTTAGGGCATATATCATAGTTTTAGGGCATATTTCAAAGCTTTTTGGGCAAATTTCGTAGATTTAGGTCATATTTCATAGTTTCTGTGCATATATCGTATATTTAAGACATATTTCATAGTCTTAGGTCATATTTCATAGTTTTCAGGGCATATATCTTAGATTTTAAAGCATATTTCATAGTTTTCTAGACATATTTCATAGATATAGGCAATATTTGCTAGCTATTAGTTCATGTCTCTTAGTTTTTGGAGCATATTTCATGAATTTTAGATTATATTTCATAATTTTGGGGCATATATCATAGTTTTAGAGCATATTTCAATGTTGTTTGGGCATATCATAGATTTAGGTCATATTTCATCGTTTTAGGGCATATTTCATAGTTTTAAGGTCATATTTCATCGTTTTAGGGCACATATCATAAGTTTTAGGTCTTTATACACATTTTTGGTGATATTTCACAGTATTATGGCATATGTCACAATTTTAGGGCATATTGCATATATATTAAGTCATATTACATAGTTTAAGGTCCTATTTCATAGTTTGATATGTCTTATTTCATAGTTTTAGGGGAAATGTCATAGTCTTAAAGCAAATTTCAAAGATTTTAGGTCATACTTCGTAGTTTCAAGGCATATTTCTTAGTTTGTAAGGCATATTTCAAGGTTTTCTAGGCATATTTCGTAGTTTTAGGTCATAATTTATAGTTTTAGGTCATATTTCATAGTTTTATGGCATATATCAAAGTTTTTAGAACATATATCATAGTTTTAAGAAATAATTAATATATTTCATATTTCATAGTTTTAGGTCATATTTCATGGTATTAGGTCATATTTCATAGTTTTAGGTCATATTACATAGTAATTAGGTCATATTTTACAGATTTTAGGTCATATATCATAGTTATTAGATCATATTGCATAGTTTTAGGTCATATTTCATAGCTTTTATATATTATTTGTATAGTTTTGAGCACATAATTCATTAATTTTAGGTTATATTTCATAGTTTCAGGGCATATGTCATAGTTTTCAGGGCAAATTTCATAATTTTAGGTGATATTTAATAATTTTAGGGCATATTACATTTTTAGGTCATATTTCACAGTTTCAGGGCATATTTCTTAGTTTTAGGGCCTATTTCATAGACTTCTAGGCATATTTCATAGTTTTAGGGCATATTTCATAGTTTAATGTCATATTTCATACTGCTAAGCCATATTTCATAGTTTTTAGGCCATATTTCATAGTTGTCGGTCATATATCTTAGTTTTTAGGTAATATCTCACATTTTTAGGGAATATTTTAGAGATTTTAGGACGTATTTCATAGTTTTCAGGGAATATTTCATATTTTAAGTTCATATTTCATAGTTTTCAGGGCATATTTCGTAGTTTTAGGTAATATGTCATAGTTTTAGGACATATATCAAAGTTTTTAGGACATATTTCATAGTTTTAGGTCATATTTCATAGTTTTTAGGACATATTTTAGAGTAATTAGGGCATATTTTATAGTTCTGGTCATATTTCATAGTTTTCAGTGCAAATTTCATAGTTTAAGGTCATATTTCATAGTTTTCAGGTCATATTTCATAGTTTAAAAGTCATATTTCATAGTTTTAGGGAATATCTCTTCGTTCATAGGTCATTTTACTTAGTTTTAGGGCATATTTCATAGTTTTAAAGGTCGTATTTCATCGTTATAGGGCACATTTCATACGTTTTAGGACTTTATTCACATTTTAGGTCATATCTCACGGTATTATGGCATGTCACATTTTTAGGGCATATTGCATATATATTAAGCCATATTACATAGTTTTAGGTCCTATTTCATAGTTGATATGTCCTATTTCATAGTTTTAGGGGAAATTTCATAGTCTTAGGGCAAATTTCAAAGATTTTAGGTCGTACTTCATAGTTTCAAGGCATATTTCTTAGTTTTTAGGGCATATTTCATGGTTTTCTAGGCATATTTCATAGTTTGAAGGCATAATTCATAGTTTTAGGTCATATTTCATAGTTTAAGGGCATATATCAAAGTTTTTAGAACATATATCATAGTTTTAAGAAATAATTCAAAGATTTCAAGACATATTTAATAGTTTTAGGTCATATTTCATGGTATTAGATCATATTTCATAGTTATTAGATCATAATGCATTGTTTTAGGTCATATTTCATAGCTTTATATATTATTTGTGTAGTTTTGAGGGCATAATTCATTAATTTTCGGGTATATTTCATAATTTTAGGGCATATTTCATAGTTTTCAGGGCATATTTCATAGTTTTAAGTCATATTTAATAATTTTATGGCAATTACCTTTTTAGATCATATTTCACAGTTTCAGGGCATATTTCTTAGTTTTAGGGCCTATTTCATAGTCTTCTAGGCATATTTCATAGTTTTAGGGCATATTTCATAGTTTAATGTCATATTTCATAGTGCTAAGCCATATTTCATAGTTTTTAGGCCATATTTCATAGTTATCGGTCATATATCATAGTTATAGGTCATATTTTACATTTTTAGGGAATATTTCAAAGATTTTAGGTCGTATTTAATAGTTTTCAGGGCACATTTCATATTTTTTAGATCATATTTCATAGTTTTCATGGCATATAGCATTGTTTTATGTAATATGTCATAGTTTTAGGGCATATATCAAAGATTTTAGGACATATTTCATAGTTTTAGGTCAAATTTCATAGTTTTCAGGGCATATTTCATAGTTTTAGGTAATATGTCATAGTTCTAGGGCATATATCAAAGATTTTAGGACATATTTCATAGTTTTAGGTCATATTTCATAGTTTTTAGGACATATTTTAGAGTAATTAGGGCATATTTTATAGTTTTAGGTCATATTACATATTTTTCCGTGGTTATTTCATAGTTTAAGGTCATATTTCATAGTTTTAAAGTCATATTTCATAGTTTTAGGGAATATCTCTTCGTTCATAGGTCATATTACTTAGTTTTAGGGCATATTTCATAGTTTTAAGGTCATATTTCATCGTTATAGGGCACATTTTATACGTTTTAGGTCTTTATGCACATTTTACGTCATATCTCACAGTATTATGGCATATGTCACACTTTTAGGGCATTTTGCATATATATTAAGCCATATTACATAGTTTTAGGTCCTATTTCATAGTTGATATGTCCTATTTCATAGTTTTAGGGGAAATGTCATAGCCATGGGGCAAATTTCAAAGATTGTAGGTCGTACTTCATAGTTTCAAGGCATATTTCTTAGTTTTTAGTGCATATTTCATGGTTTTCTAGGCATATTTCATAGTTTTAGGTCATAATTCATAGCTTTAGGTCATATTTCATAGTGTAAGGGCATATATCAATGTTTATAGAACATATATCATTGTTTTAAGAAATAATTCATAGATTTCAAGACATATTTTATAGTTTTAGGTCATATTTCATGGTATTAGATCATATTTCATAGTTTTAGGTCATATTACATAGTTATTAGGTCATAATGCATAGATTTAGGTCATATTTCATAGCTTTTTATATATTATTTGTTTAGTTTTGAGGGGATAATTCATTAATTTTAGGTTATATTTCATAGTTTTAGGGCATATTTCATAGTTTTCAGGGCATATTTCATATTTTTAGTTCATATTTCATAGCTTTCAGGGCATATTTCATAGTTTTAGGTAATATGTCATAGTTTTAGGGCATATATCAAAGTTTTTAGGACATATTTCATAGTTTTAGATCATATTTCATAGTTTTCAAGCCATATTTCATAGTTTGAGGTCATATTTCATAGTGTTTAGGGCATATTTCATAGTTTTAAATTTTATTTCATAGTTTTAGGGCATATATCATAGTGTTTAGGACGTATTTTCATAGTTATTAGGGCATATTTGATAGCTTTTAGTTCATATTTCATAGTTTTTAGAGCATATATCATGAATTTTAGATGATATTTCATAGTTTTAGGGCATATATCATAGTTTCAGAGCATATTTCAAAGTTTTTTGGGCATATTTCATAGATTAAGGTCATATTTCATAGTTTTCTGGACATATTTATTAGTAATTAGGGCATATTTTATAGTTTCATGTCATATTTCATAGTTCTCAGGGCATTTTTTCTTAGTTTTAGGGCATGTTTCATAGTTTCTACGCATATTTCGTAGTTATAGGGCATATTTTATAGTTTGAGGTCATATTTCATAGTTTTTTAGGGCATATTTCATAGTTTTAAGTCATATTTCATATTTTTAGGGTATATATCATAGTGTTTAGGAAATATTTCATAGTTATTAGGGCATATTTTATAACTTTTAGTTCATATTTCATAGTTTTTTAGAGCATATTTTATGAATTTTAGATTATATTTCACAATTTTAGGGCATATATCATAGTTTTAGGGCATATTTCAAAGCTTTTTTGGGCAAATTTCATAGATTTAGGTCATATTTCATAGTTTTTGTGCATATATCGTATATTTAAGACATATTTCATAGTCTTAGGTCATATTTCATAGTTTTCAGGGCATATATCTTAGATTTTAAAGCATATTTCATAGGTTTCTAGACATATTTCATAGTTATAGGCAATATTTGCTAGCTATTAGTTCATGTCTCTTAGTTTTTTGAGCATATTTCATGAATTTAGATTATATTTCATAATTTTGGGGCATATATCATAGTTTTAGAGC